>OX465297.1:84962670-85562670 GCA_949987735.1 Leucophora obtusa | reverse complement strand
TTATACAAAATGCCACCTAGTGATAACGAAGTCGTTATAACTTTTGTTTTTGGTGATGCCATACCCCAGATTTTTATGACCAATATTTTTGATTACATTTGAAAGAGAAAAGCCAAGAATTTTTAAGACTTGGTAGCATTTTTATAACTACTTAATTTTTAAGAAGCTATATGTATACCTACTTAAAAGTTTTATAAAGGGTTTTTCAATAAGAGCGCTACAAAAGTTTTTTTAAATAAAACAAAAACGGTTTTGGATGTCAATGAAATTCTTTATTCCTGTGAAAGTACGTTCGATGCCATTATGTATGGAAATCGATCTCTTTTGCATGGCCACCACGGGCACGCTTGCAGAAGTCCAGACGCTGAACCCAATTTTCGACGGTTTTCAAGCATAAATCGGCCGATATTCGTACGAAGTTCATCAATCGTCGCTGGCTTGTTGGCATAGACCATAGATTTGACGTAGCCCCACAGGAAATAGTCCAACGGCGTCAAATCGCATGACCGAGGCGGCCAATCGACTGGACCATTTCGTGAGATAACACGTTCTCCAAACTTGGTTTGCAATAAATTGATTGTGACATTCGCTGTGTGGCTTGTGGCGCCGTCCTGTTGGAACCACATGTCCTCCAAGTCCATATCATCCAATTGGGGCCAAAAATATTCGGTTATCATTGAACGGTAGCGATTCCCATTCACAGTAACGTGCCGGTCTTGATCATCACGGAAGAAGTACGGCCCAATGACGCTGCCGGCCCATAAACCGCACCATACCGTAATTTTTTCGGGATGCAATTATGTCTCATGGAGTACGTGTGGATTGCTGTCTGACCAATAACGCATATTTTGTTTATTGACGAAGCCATTCATTATGACGACCATAAATTGGACGTAGCGCTCTTAACGTTGAGGCCACTGACTCCGAATGTCGGTAGTAAATTTTAATAATTTCGACTCGTTGTTGGCTCGTATATCTTTCCATCATGAACTGGCAAACCTTACTGAAGAGAAATGTCAAAAGAGCGGCAAGAAATATGGTGTCGTTTGCTGTCCCTGTCTTTCTACTTTTGTAGCGTCCCTGTTGAAGAACCCTTTAAATGCTTAAATTTGTGTGGAATATTTATACAAAATTCGAAAAAAACAAAGCTGATGTATATTAGAAACGTTTAGCGATGTATGGATAATTTTCAAAATAAATTTTAAGAATTACATTTGTACTATTTTTGCATTTCCATATAAAAAAACCAAGGTTGGTTACCGAAACGAATAACGGTAAGGGTAACGGTATCAGATTTCGTTTGTTTAGGTAACGGTAAAGGTAACGGTAAAGGTAACGGTATTTAAGACTGTTTCGGTAACGGTATACCGTTATCGAAACAGCAATACCGGTACGTACCGGTATTAAAAATTATGTTAAAAACATATAAAAACAAGTAAAAACATGGCATATTTTTAATTTTAAGTACTGAAAATACAAATTTTAAGCTATAAATTCAATACTGGTAGTTTTAATAAGTAAAATTATTATCTATAAATTTTTTGTAAAAAAAACACTCAAGATTATAAAATAAAAAAATTGTAATTTTTATATAAAATAATAAATACCGGTAAAATACCGGTAACTACCCATAAAAATAACGGTAACGGTAACGATTACGGTATTTAGAAATTTTTTTAGAGGTATCGATAACGGTAACGGTATTCAATTTGAAACGGTATTTTAGCGATAACGGTATTATAACGATAACGTAACCAACCTTGAAAAAAACTGATTGGAAAAGTTGGAACAGAAAAATGTTGTTATTCACTCCTCAGCGGATGAATTTTAACTGAAAGATACTCTGACCAGAAATATTTTTCTCAAATGTCTCAAAACAATATTGCGATAAATATCAAATCTTCGATCGGGCCGTTTTTGTAAAAATTTTCTTTCGAATTTGCAAAAATTTTAATTTTCGAAATTATTCGAAAACTATAACCAGGGAGAATTTTAATGAAATGTTTCAGTAAACTAATGTAGTTTTCTTCACAAAGAAAATGAAAATTTTCTTAAATTTGATGAAAAAGCTTCATATATTTTATGAATCTAGTGTATGAAACTTTAAATAAATAAAATGAAATTTTTCACAACATTTTATGAAAAATTCCATTAATTCAATGAAGTTTCAATGGACGAGTTCAAGTGAAACTTCACTGGTTTTATGCAAAAATTCATTAATATTATGCAGATACACTGAGAGTACGAGATATTAAAACCGCCAAAAAATTTAAATTTTAATTCGCGAATAAATGTTACGAAAAAAAAAATAGAAAAGTATTATTATTGAGATGATTGGAAATCCTAAAAATACCTAGTCAAAAAAAATACAATCAGCTGAACGTTGGCGTTGGGGACTGTGGTATATAAGTTGGCAAAACAGGTGAATTACAACTTTTACAGTGGTCTTTCAACGATAACACCATTAAACGGTTATACGACTCTATTTTCTGACGTGGCCAAAGCGTCGATTGTACAAAAAAATGCTTTAAAAACAAAAACTGCAGTATTTTGCCAATACTATAAATATTTAATTTCCTTTTTGTACTCAAAATCATAAAGAAAATATATTTCTAGTACATAAAATTTTAGATGTCCGTATTTTTTAGTGTTTCCAATCATTAACCGGTTAATGCATCATCGAAAATTCAATTAAAGTGATTAACCGGTTGTTTTAGTTGTAGCAACTGTACCTAGAATATATGTATTGTATGTATGTGTTTGTTAGTCTTCCCGCGGCACTCGGTTCTTTGTATCGGAACGACTCGGAACCCAACAATCCCCGACCAAGGAATGCCAACTCAACAAACCTACAATGTTGATTAACTGGTTATTCGGGTCGGTTAATCGACAAAATTGGTGATTAATCGAATTTTCGTTTAATGCAAAACAAATCAATTTTTTGTTATTTTATCAATAAGAGAACGATCACATATCAAGTTAACACAGTTCGCCGTGAGTCGCGGAAGAAGTAGGTTATCTCGAGAACCGTTTTATTTTTTTAATAGGAATAACGGTTAATCGCTTTTGTTTTGCGATACTCTAATGCGTGTTTCAGCATTGACTATTTGACATTGTTTCACATTTGACTATGGAGTCTAACCATATCCAAACCGTTCGACGTCCTTTGGAAACATCGTTTACGCTTCTGTTGCTACGTTGTTTTTTTGTTCACGAGTTACTCTATCCCCATTCATTATCCCCATCTGGCGTGTTGGGGCCTCATTTCGCTGAACCTCCATTGTGAAGGCAATGGTTGTAACGTGTTGCTGTTGTTCCGTCACGTCGATAATTTATATGGCGTCTATCTATACGCCATTTAAATTTTTGAAATATTGGAGGCAAAGCTTCAGAATTGGTGTTGGCGTTTTCAAAGGCCATATAATTTTCCATTAAATATTAATGAAACCTTCATTAGTGGTTCACTGCTAAATGTGCGCTGACGATATTGTACTGTTAGCAGATAATATGAATGTAATGAAAAAAATTATAGCTAAGTTAGAAAACTATTGCGATATGTGGAATATGGAAGTAAACCTATCCAAATCTGAGATGATGGTGTTTAGACAAGGTGGGCGGTTGTCAAGACAAGAAAATTTTGTTTACAAAGAGCAACAAGTCAAAATTGTTAATGAATATTGTTACCTAGGGATAATCCTAGCCAAAAGTAGTATAAATGCTACCTGGCAAAACTTTCTGAATAGATCCACAATCTCATTAGAATCGAAATGGCGGCTATTCCAGTCTGTATGTAGATCTATACAGTCTTATGGAGCACAAATTTGGGGATATAGCCAATTTGATGAAGTAGATAAACTACAAATGTATTTCATCAAAAGAATATTGAGGCTGCCCGATTTCATACCAAATTATGCAATATCGTTAGAATCAAATTCAGAAGATAATCATTTCTATACCCTCAATTTGCACCTTAACTACATTTTCTACACAATCTTTAAATACAATGATACCAGACTACCACATAAACTTTCCTTAATGTTATTAAACAAAAACATATTTTGGGCTAAAGAACTCAATGATTTAGGTTCGGATTTCAACATATCATTTGATTACGTGAACATGCCTAGACAAGAATGGATTATAAGAGGAGCGGCGCTGCTTCAAATTTTAAAATATAGAAGTTATTGTGAAAAGAAAGAAAAAGCTTTATCCAGTAAGTAATACACGTTTTTACAGACGGCTAAATCATGATATTGGTGAAGAATATATGAATCGCAAATGGAACCAGAACAAAATATATATGATATTTAAAACAAGATGTGATGTACTACTGCCTTTAAACGCTAATAATTATAGAAAAGTAGATAAAGCATGTACCCTGTGTAATATGAGGGAAGATGAAACTTTGATACATTTTATGGCAAAGTGCCCAATATTAAAGGAATTCAGAATCAGACATTTGGAAAATCTATCATGGAAGAGAGTGAATTGATAAAAATATTAAATGGGGAACCCTGTAATGGTTGGAATAAACTTTTTAACTATGTTACTAGTGCTTTAAAATATCGCAGTAATATATTAAATGAATTTATGTAATGTTTATATTAAGTAATAAATAAATATATGACAGACGACATAATAGTCATTGTCATTAACTTATGTTTATTTTATTTTGTATTAAAAAAGGAAATGTATCTTATACTTAAGAAATGAAATGTAAAATTTAAAAAAAAGAATACAAAATAAAAATATTATGAATGAATAAAATGACAGTTAAAACAAAGGTATAAGCAGTTAAATAGGCGACAAAGGTATTTACCTTTAAAATAACTAAAACTTTTGTTATTTTTAACTGTTGAAAAATAACTAACAAATGCATTAAAAATAACTACCAATGTCGTAAAATTAACTGATAAATTTTTAGTACAAAAATTTCAAAACAACTGACGAAATCGGTGAAAACTACTGTTTTTTACAGTCAATTCTTTTTGTTTATAAAAGTATATTTTAATAAAAAAAATAATTTTTTTTCCTTCGATTACAAAAATATGTGTTACTACTTCATCCTATTTAAAATTTGAAGTAAAAATTCCAAACCGTTCTCCAGTTATTATGCTTTTATGCATTGGAGATACAATACAAGTTTCTGATTTTTATTTGCAAACTATAAATATATCAATAATAACAAATATAAACTAAACCATAATTTTTAAAATTCAACGAAATTTTTTATTTTTTAAATAACTAACAAAAACTACTGTTTACTGTAAAAATACTGTTTCGGTAGTGTTTTATTATGAGATTAAAAATAACTGATTTAAACAACTGTTACGAAATTACGGTATTTTTCGTTAGTTGTTTCTTAAATAACCGTCATAAAAGTTGTTTTGCTTTTTTCTGTAGAAAAACAACTGTAATTACTGTTAAGAACAACAACTACTGATTACTACACAAACAACTGTCATGTAGTAACTGTCAAACTTTTTTAAGTGAACTTGTAAGTGTGGGTACTCAAATTAAAGGAAATTGTCTCACGATTTCAAAAATGTTATTTTTTTTTAATCCATAAAACGTAGCCCTAACTAGAGCCATTTTAGTCCCTTAAGAGGGAGGACTGAAAATTATGAAATTTTTTTGTATGGTAAAATTGTACTCAAATGATAGAAAATCTTCCCCCACGACTTCAAAAACTATTTTTTTTTTCAATAACCGATAAACGCATTAAAAATTAGACATTTAAATAAAAAAATAAAAAAATGTTTGGAAAAATCACGCGATTTTTACAAAAAAATTTTCTCTGAGGCGCAATAACAGTATATCACTTCCGAAATTGCATTTTCCATCAAAAAGTTTCATTTTTATATCATCTAAAAAGTTTGGGTATACCTAACATTAAAAAAAGAAAATAAATTTTTTTTGGAAAAATCACGCGATTTTTACAAAAAAAAATTTTACATGCGGCGCAATTCAATTATATAAGTTCTGAAATTGCATTTTTCATCAATAAAAAGTTGACTCCTTTTGTCATTTCCACTTCCAACTGCCTTTTGTGTTCCAAATTTTCAAACAACAAAAAATGGACATTAACAGTGTTTTACCAAAACTAAAATAATGCGATTTTAGACTTTTTTAATTTTTCGAAGTTCTAAAATTTAACAAAATGCCTCTAATTCGATACACGTCCAACGGATTAGTAAAAAAAAAACTCAATTTTTAAATCGTGAGAAAATTGCCTTTCATTTGAGTACCATTTTCGTTCATATTAATATTTTACTTTTTTCGACCCCCGCTATTGGTCGAATAATGGCTCTAGTTAGGGCTACGTTTTATGGATATAAAAAAATAACATTTTTGGAATCGTGAGACAATTTCCTTTAATTTGAGTACCCACACTTACGTGTTACTATGTCCCCCCGTTTTTTTGCCCCCACAGGCCCCCCGGGGCCGAGCCCCTCCCAAAATTAATTTCGGCTTTTTTCTTTTTTAATTCCAGAGGGGGTCATTTTTTTTTGCAGAAACCCCATAAACTGCAGTTTTGCCATTTTTTTTAAACTGGGGAAGTATATCAAAAAACGTCGCAGTAAGCATTTTTAATTGAGTTTGTATCTTTAAGTGTAAGATATTGCGATAAAAGAAAATCTAAAATTATAACCGAAATAGATGCGATTAATTGAAGAATCGGTTAATAGATTAACCGAATTGGAAACACTAATATTTTTGCAATACTTTCATCCAGAAAACAGATTCAGTGCTGACAACTGCATTTGTTGTCAATCGAATGGTTCGATTGAATGTGGTAGCTGAGTTTTTGGGTTGTGACAACATAAAACCAATTCAGACAGGACTAATTTGGCTGGGAAAAAGCAATTTAAGTTTTATCAAAAATAGTCGCAACCAAAAAATTCATTTGATGTAACTGAACCATTCGATTGGCAACAAATGGGGTTGTCAACACCGAATCTGTTTTCTGAGTGTTTAAAATAAATCACACAGTTTTGTATGAAACAATTCCCTGCAAGCATTTGGAAAATATCTTCCAAGAAGATATTCACATATAAAGGTATTTTTTTTCCATATTCACATACAGTGGTGGCGAATATAATAGAAACGATTCAAGTTTTTTCTAATTTTATTCTCGTTGCCTTTATTTTTGAAGATCTAAATATTGGCTAAATTCGCCACGAAAGCCAAGGAGATGGTTCAAAAAATTGTACAGAATTTTAAGGTAACGTTTGTTTTTTCATTTTGTCACTTGTTTTAAGTGGGCGTCGCTTTTAACGAAAAATTTGCGATATCGACCTTTTATCAAATTACATAGTAAAATTTAGGCAAAATTTGTACATAACCGACAAACTGTATATTTTTGGAAATCCTATAAAATTTCCTTAAGTCTTGCATTATTTTTATCTACAAATAGTCGCCAGACTTAAAAGTGCAGCACCTTAAAGATGACCAAAAATATAAAAAGATATTGAAAAATAAAAAATTGAAAATTTTTGAAATTTATAATTTTAAAAATCGAAAAACTCAAAAATCTATTTTTTTTGGAATAATCTGTTCTGCGAAGTTGGTTTTGTTCCATTCTGTTTCACACTCGTATATTTTTTGTGTAATGCTATCTCTATTTCAGTCAGAGATGGGCCAAAATAACTACCATTACATTTTCATTGTCATTATGTAATGGTATTGTTATATCTTTATTACCATTCCTTTATGTAATGTTAATGAATGTTTTATCTTCATTACCTTACCATTCCTTTATGTAATGGTAATGAAAGTTTTATCTTCATTTCCATTACTTTATGTAATGGTAATGAAATTTGATTTTTATTTCCATTACTTTTGTACACTCAAAAAAATAAGTTAGTAGAAAAATTAGTAAAACGTCTTGCATATCAAGTGTACTAGTTTTCAGCAATTTTTTTGCTGAAATTCCGTTTTCAGCAAAAATTTTAGTTATATTTTTTTGGCACTAAACTAATTTTGAACTAATGTTTTACTAATTTAGTTTGCTACATAAATTGTGCTGATAACCGCATTCATAGCTTGGACAACAACCAGATAGACAAGATGTAGATGTCGCAGCTTGTCTGGAAACGGAAATGACAAAAAAAAGAAAAACAACTCTACACATATTCTATATTTAAATTTTCAGCAAATAAATTAACTAAAGTAAAATTTCGCTACAAGTTGTTTGAGTTTTTTTCAGTCTACTAATATTCAGCAACAAGTTTAGTGATTTTAGCAAGGATTTTTTCATTTGCAGTCGACTAAATGTTAGCAAAACTTTTGCTGAAGATTACTATTTTTTTGGTAAAAATCAGCTTGCTGATTTTCAGCAAATCTTTTGCTGAAATTACCAAATTTTTTTGCAAGCACGCTCCTGACTAAAAATTTGCTGACACAGCAACATTTTTTGTTGACTTTACTGACTTTTTTTTTTGAGTGAAATGAAAAAAAAACTCAATAATTGTAATGAAATGAAAAAGAAAAAATATCATTACTTTGCTCCTTTTTTTTTGCAAAGTTATCAGTTCTCCTATAAAATATTGTGGTTGAGAAACACTTGTGTGACATTTTGTAGCTTCAGACCTCAAAATTTAAGCTTATTCGTTGTTTGGCATTTAAGTGAAAGTGTCAGTTCGAAAAACTCAATACACTCACACTTGTTCAATAATACAATCATGCTTATGCGACTTGCGGCTCAACTTGCAATCAAATTTTGAAGGTAGTGAATTTTTGGCACTTGCAACAAGTAAAATGCCAAAATAAAGAAAACAGTGTTACCTAGTAATATTTTCTATTAATTTACTAGTATTTGGTAAAATAAGAGTTTTAATTACAACTGATATTGTGTATATTAGACTGGTCCAAAAAACAAAGTTGGAATTTTCACGCTCCACAACCCTAAAAATATGCCACTGAGAAAAAAAATGTGCTCTGATAAAAAAATCACCAAAAAAGTTTTGTTTAGAGGTAGCACATCATAATTGAAGTTTTGACGTTGTACTTGTTCTATTATTTTTAATTAATTAAAAATAATGGTAAAAATGAGAAAAATTAAATATAATTATTATGATTGCGACATATCAAATCTAATATATTTTTAGGTGTGTATTACGAATATGAAATCGAAATTGAAATCGGAGTCATGGATTTCGCGAAATTTTAAAATTTCATGCAAAAAAGGTTCAATTTTAATCAGGATGTTTTCTTATATTTACGACTATGAAAATTTCTTTTTTGCATTAATATATATCTGTGGAATGTCCTATTATGTGAGATAGGGTTTTTGGCAGCAACAAAATTATATCAAGCCAAATAATAACGAAATATTAAAAAAGTCAAATTTTAAGTTAATTTGCAAGGATATCTGTTATATTTTTAAAATTAAAATCAGTGTTATATATAATGAAGGCCCTTGGTAAGTAAATTGCAAAAGTATAACAAACTGGATTTTTTGATAACACCGTTTACAGGTAATTAGGAAAATACCTCAAAACACTTGAGTTTTTTTGAATTTTCAAAAACCGCGAATTATTTATAAACCACAATTTTTTTTAAATTTCGATTGCTGATTCATAATCTTCATTAAAATAAAGATCAGATTTGAGAAATTTGCGCATACAAGGCAAAAACAAGTTGAATTTTTAATTTCATCTTTTCGGAAAATTTGGAAATTTTAACTAAAATATTAATATGTATTTTTTTGTATAATTTAAAAAAAACCGCGAATTACTTAAAAGTTCCTTAATTTTTTTAAGTTTTGATTTCAAATTCCTTTAACACTAGATTTTAAAAAATTGTTAAATAACGCACAGCTTAAGAAATAATTAAATTTAAAATCAACCCTACTTTTTGTATAAATTACTCTAGCGATTAATTACTAATTCTTAAAAGACAACTTTTTCCGCTATCTCTAAATAAAAGCGGATTTAGCTGAAACTTGGCACAGAGAGTTTTTAGACATTAAGGAGTAGAGGCAATATTGTGGAGATCGCGAATTCCAACTTTCATGTTTTTTTGGACAACTTTCAATTAAGGTTTTTTTCTAATTTTATGCATGGTGCTTTAATTTTTAAAGATCTAAATAATGGTTAAGTTGTCCCCGAAAAACTGGTAGATGATCCAGAAAATTGTAGAAATTTTTAGTGTAGCGTATGTTTTTTAATTTTGCTACCCAAATGATGGTCAGATTTAAAATGACAGCGGTTTAAATATGAGTAAATTTGTCTTTGTTTTTAGTGATTTTAAAATAAAGTTAACAACACTGAAATTTTTTAAGCGAATGGTATTATGATATACTAGCGGGCGCAGCCCGCTACGTTGTTAGCGTGCCTTAAAGGTTAAGGGGGGGGAGGGCTACGCCCTCCCCCCCGGGGGGCTGCGCCCCCCACAATTTTTATTAAATTCGTTTTTTTATTTAAAGCCTTCACCCAGCCACCACAAATAAATAATTCTGCACAACAATGGGTTTAAAATAAAAAAATATTTGATCACTTTTGCTCATGAGAGTGGATTGTTAGTAATGAATCCATAATAATTTGCAATATACGTGTGTATGTCAAGATAATTTGGTAAAGTGCGAACTTAGGTAGATAGACCCGTAAGTAGTTTTGTTCATTTGTGTTTTGAATGAAAATAAATAACGTAAAGCAGGGTTGAAAAGCATTTTATAATATTAAAAATAGCGGGCAAAGCTACGTTGTTAGCGTGTCTTAAAGTTTTTTTTTTAATTCCAGTTTATGTAAAGGTAGACCTGGCAATTCAAGTAAATTCACAAATTCAGTTGGAAAATTTACTGCGTCGGTTTCTTCCACCGGTGCTTCGTTACATGAAGTTTAAATATCGGAATACATAAGTTCCATTCCTTTTCTAAGGTTTTTTCTCTTTCAGAAAATTTGTTTAACTTTTTGGAGAGTATGTTTCAATGCTACATAAGTTTCATATTCCGTTGATAGTGTTTGAACAGGTAATTCCCTCTTCCAATCCATTTGCAATGTCTATAATTTCAATTCCACTCGTTCAACGTTTATATCCATTTCATTCCACTTGTGTAGTGTTTCAATCCCACTCGTTTCCTATTTAGTTTCTTAATTTTAGTATTTCATATACACTTGTTCTTTAAGTTTTAGGTTTCTAGCTAAAGACGCAGACGTTAAGGGGGGGGGGGGGCAATTTTCCCCTTTTGAACCACCATTTTTACCACGTTCCTGTCCAAAGTCCTAGAAATGCCTTGTCGATAAGTTAGCCCATACTCCAAGGAAAACATATTATATATTACAGGTTTCTAGCCGAAGGGTTCGGTTAGGCCATCAAGGGGGAGAATTATTCCGTTTTTACCCCTCCCGGTAGGAATTTTCAAAAATTCCGTCTTAGAGGACGTCTGCCTTGGAGGAGGAACCTACTACATACATAATTTTAGGTCTCTATATCCAGCAGTTTGGCCAGGCCGTCAAGGGGGAAGTTTTTTCTCTTTTTACCTCTCCCGGTATGAATTTACAAAAATACCATCTTAGGGGACGTCAACGTTGGAGAAGGAACCCAAATACCGAATTTAAGATCCCTTGTTCCAGCAGTTTGGCCAGGCCGTTAAGGGGGAGACTTTTCCTGTTTTTGACCCTACCTGTAGAAATTTCCAAAAATCTCATCTTAGCAGATGTCTACAATAGAGGAGGAACTTTAATACCAAATTTCAACTTCCTACCTCCAGCGGTTTGGGCAGGCCTTTAAGCGGCACTTTTCGCTTCATTAATCCCCATTTTTGCAATGTCCCTGTCCAAAAAGCACCTTCTCGGTAAGTGAGCACATACTCCAAGTAACATATGTTTTACATTTCAGGTTTCTAGCCAACTTTTACTATTTGTGCCCCTCTCGGTAGGAATTTCCGAAAATCCATCGACAGGGAATTCCAGCTTCCTAGTTCCAGCAGTTTGAGCAGGCTGAGAGGAACTTAAGTACCGAATTTCGGCTTCCTAGTTCCAGCAGTTTGGACAGGTCGTTAAGGGGCAACTTTCCCTTTTTGAGCCCCCATTTTATAACGACCCTGTCCAAAATTCAAAAAAGTATCTTTCTAATAAGTTAGCCCTCACTCCAGGGACCCACATTTTAAGCTTCAGGTTTCTAGCCGAAGGGGTTTTTACCGGCCCCCAAGGTGAGGCTTTTCTTCTTTTTGCCCCTCCCTTTAGGAATTTACAAAAATTCCATCTTCGCGGCTATCTGCGATGGATGAGGAACATTCATACCAAATTTCAACTGCATTGCCTAAGCGGTTTGGGCAGGCCGTTAGTGGGGACATTTTTCCCTTTCAACCACCATTTTTACTATGTTCCTGTTCCAAAATAGAAAAATTACGTTGCCGGTGAGTTAGTCCTACTCCAAGGAATACATATTTAAAATTTTAGGTTGGCCAAAAGGGATTGGGCAAGCCGTGAGGAGGAGACTTTTACCCTATTTCCCCTCCCGATAGGAATTTCAAAAATTCCGTCTAAGTGGACGCCTACACAGAAGGAGGAACTCACATACCGAGTTTCCTTTTGGGATATCCTGTAGGGAATTCCAAAAATACAAACTTAGTCGATGTCTACTACAGTGGAGGAACCTTTATACCAAATTTCAACTTCTTACCTCCAGTGGTTTGGGCACGCACTTTTCCAATTTGTGAGACTGTTTATGGGGAGACTTTTCCCCTTTTTGCCCGTTCCGGTTGGAATTTCCAAAAATCCCGTCTTAGCGCACGTCTATGCCGAATATCAAGAAACCTTGTTTTAGTGGAGATATCCGTGGGGGGAGGAAAAAAAGTAGTTTTTTTGAAATTATATACTATTTTAAATGGTACTTTTTGGAAAAACGAAATTTTTTGGAAAAAGATACTTTGTTTTTACATAGTACTTTATTTGTACTTTTTTTGGAAAAGGTATTTTTTTTTAAAAAGGTGTTTTTTTTTGGAAAAATGTATGTTTTTTGGAAAAAGGTACTTTTTTGGAAAAGGTACTTCTTTTGGTACTTTTTTTTTGGGGAAAAGGTACTTGTTTTTAGAAAAGGTACTTTTTTTTGAAAAAGGTATTTTTTTTGAAAAAATGTATGTTTTTTGGGAAAAGGAAAATTTTTTTAGAAAAAGGTACTTTTTTTGGGAAAAGGTATTTTTTTTGGAAAATTTACTTTTTTTGAAAAAGTTATTTTTTTTGGAAAAATGTATGTTTTTTGGGAAACGGTACTTTTTTTTAAAAAGGTACATTTTTTTAGAAAAAGGTACATTTTTTGGAAAAAGGTACTTTTTTTAAAAAAGGTACTTTTTTTGGAAAAAGGTACATTTTTTGGAAAAAGGAATTTTTTTTGGAAAAAGGTACTTTTTTTGGAAAAAGATACTTTTTTTGGAAAAAGGTACTTTTTTTGGAAAAAGGTACTTTTTTTGGAAAAAGGTACTTTTTTTTGGAAAAAGGTACTTTTTTTGGAAAAAGGTACTTTTTTTGAAAAAAGGTACTTTTTTTGGAAAAAGGTACTTTTTTTTTGGAAAAGGGTACTTTTTTTTGGAAAAAGGTACTTTTTTTGGAAAAAGGTACTTTTTTTTGGAAAAAGGTACTTTTTTCGGAAAAAGGTACTTTTTTTGGAAAAAGGTACTTTTTTTGGAAAAAGGTACTTTTTTTGGAAAAAGGTACTTTTTTTGGAAAAAGGTACTTTTTTTGGAAAAAGGTACTTTTTTTTGGAAAAAGGTACTTTTTTTTGGAAAAAGGTACTTTTTTTGGAAAAAGGTACTTTTTTTGGAAAGAGGTACTTTTTTTGGAATAAGGTACTTTTTTTGGAAAAAGGTACTTTTTTCGGAAAAAGGTACTTTTTTTGGAAAAAGGTACTTTTTTTGGAAAAAGGTACTTTTTTTTGAAAAAGGTACTTTTTTTGGAAAAAGGTACTTTTTTGGGAAAATGGTACTTTTTTTGGGAAAAGGTACTTTTTTTGGGAAAAGGTACTTTTTTTGTCCCCTTTTTGCCCCTCCCGATAAGAATTTCCAAAAATGCCGTCTCAACGGACGTCTACACCGGTCGAGGAATCTACATACCAAATTTCAACTTCATAGCTCCAGCAGTTTGAGCAGGCCCTCACGGGGGAGACTTTTTCCCCTTTTTGCCCGTCCCTGTAAAAATTTCCAAAACTCCCGTCTTGGCGGATGTCTACGATAGTGGAGGAACCTGTATACCAAATTTCAACTTCCTACCTCCAGCGGTTTGGGCAGGCCGTCAAGGGGGGCCTTTTTCCCCCCATTTTTACAACGTCCCTGTCCAAAATTCTAGAAAGTACTTTCCAGAAAAGTTAGCCCCTACTCCAAGGAACACATATCTTAAATTTCAGCTTTCTAGCCAAAGGGGTTTTGGCAGGCCGTCAAGGGGGACACTTTCCCCCTTTTTGCCCGTTCCGGTAGGAATTTCCAAAAATCCCGTCTTAGTGGACGTCTACCCCGAAAGAGGAACCTACATACCAAATTTCAACTTCCTAGCTTTAGCGGTTTGGGCTGGGCGATGTTGAGTCAGTCAGTCAGTCAGTCAGTCAGTCAGTCAGTCACGTTATTCTTTTATATATAGAGATTACAACGATATAACGGACCAGTCAGGCTATTTTTTTCATTATAGTATAAAGCATTTCCTATTAAAATTTCAGTGTTGTTAACTTTATTTTAAAATCGCTAAAAACAATGAAAAATTTACTCATATTTAAACCTCTGTCATTTTAAATCTGGCCACCATTTGTGAATAAAAATGGTACCATGAAATAACTCCCAAATGAAATAAGTCCCAATGAAATAAGCCCCAACGAAAATGAAATAATTCCCAATTGCAAAAAATGAAATAATTCCCAATTGCAAAAAATGAAATAACTCCCAAAGAGGAAAATGAAATAAGTCCCAATATTTGGGAGTTATTTTCTAAAGTAGTAATAAGTCCCAAAAAAATTTAAATAACTCCCAATGAAATAAGTCCCAACAGAAAGGAAATAATTCCCAATTCAAAAATATCGAATACTATTTATTTAATAAATACACTTTAAAAATGTTTGTAAATTCGCTGCATAAAGTCAGTAAAATTTTATGTAATGTTACGCCAAATTTTTTAAATTTAGACATCGAATTTTTAAAAATCTTGTGTACACATGTACACTTCTGTACACTTCTAATTTAGAATTACACATATTGTGTGTGCGATTAAAATTTTGTGCTTAAACAGAAATATTTTTACCACAAAATTTTCGAAATGGAGTTAATTTTTAAAATTTATAAAGTAGTTGAAAAAAGCGCCGCAGCCGAAAATTTGGTTAAGTTTTTTCATAATGCAATAACTCCCAACAAAAAGTTATGAAATAAGTCCCAATAAGTCCCAATTTGTATGGAAATTTTATAGAATTTTCAACATTGATGATTTTTCAATCAAAGCAAAGTTAAAATCGCTACGCTAAAAATTTCTACAATTTCATTTTTAAATGAAAATGGCTTTATTGTTTTTCAAAATATTCCCCTTGATGATCAATACACTTTTGCATTCGTTCAAACCATTTGTCATAGCAGTTTTTCCATTCCTTTTGAGACACCTCCAAAACATGGTTTTTGAACGCTTCAACTGCTCCTTCGGCGCTCGTAAATCGTTGACCACGCAGTTTACCTTTGATATTCGCGAACAAGAAGTCATTGGGTGCCAAATCAGGACTGTACGGAGGTTGAGTCATCAATTCGATGTTTTGACTGCTCAAAAATTCACCTGTTTGACGAGATGTGTGTGACCTCGCATTGTCATGATGGAGAATGATTCGTCTTTGGCGGTTCCAATCTATCTCAGGATATGTCACATGACGATCTTGCATTATCAGTTCACGCACTGCAACAATGTTTTGTGGGACAACAACCGATTTTGGACGACCTTCACGGAATTCGTCGGCGACCGAACTACGACCACGATTGAATTCAGCGATATACTGTGTTTTTTTGATGGTGATTTATCGCCATACAAAGAACTGAATTCATCGAAACATTCTTGTTGATATAATCCACTCTTGAAATTTCCATTTTTAGGCCAAATTGATTTTCTTAACTCAATGTAAAGAAAACATATAGCACTTGTACATCAAAACCTTATGAGTACGTTTATGCTTAAAAATGTCAAATTTTATTATGGTGTCGCCAGATTTTAGCTTTTGACATTAGTGTTGTCAGTTCCCGAAATATAAATAGTACCCATCGTACTTTGAAATATCAAAATATCAATATCAGTAAAGTCTGCAAAAAATGTTGCTGTGTCAGCAAATTTTTAGTCACGAGCGTGCTTGCAAAAAAGTTGGTAATTTCAGCAAAAGGTTTGCTGAAAATCAGCGAGCTGATTTTTTACCAAAAAAAAGTAATCTTCAGCAAAAGTTTTGCTAACACTTAGTCGATTGCAAATAAAAAAAATCCTTGCTAAAATCACTAAACTTT
Source organism: Leucophora obtusa (assembly GCA_949987735.1). NCBI lineage: Eukaryota > Metazoa > Arthropoda > Insecta > Diptera > Anthomyiidae > Leucophora > Leucophora obtusa. Next base: position 85,546,220 of record OX465297.1, on the reverse strand, counting down.
TTGCTGAATATTAGTAGACCGAAAAAAACTCAAAAAACTTGTAGCGAAATTTTACTTTAGTTAATTTATTTGCTGAAAATTTAAATATAAAATTGTGTAGAGTTGTTTTTTGATAATTACCGTTGTCTGTACTACATCCAGACAAGCTGCGATATCTACATCTTGTCTATCTGGTTGTCGCTCACGCTATAATAGCGGTTATCAGCACAATTTTTGTAGCAAAATAAATTAGTAAAACATTAGTTCAAAATTAGTTTAGTGCTAAAAAAATATAACCAAAACTTTTGCTGAAAACGGAATTTCAGCAAAAAATTGCTGAAAACTAGTATACTTGATATACAAGATGTTTTACTAAATTTTCTACTAACTTATTTTTTTGAGTGTAGGGTAAAGGACAGGAAAACAAAAATATTTACCTTTGTTTAAAGGCAATGAAAATTATGTATAATTTTGTAATGAAAATTTAAATAAATTTAATTACAATTACTTGAATGTAATGGAAATGAAAAAATATTTCATTACAATTCCTTGAATATAATGGAACTGAAAAAATATTTCGTTACAATGAAAATAAAATTAATTACTCCCAACTACGATTTCAGTACATCCCACGAAAATTTTTAATGAATCGGTTGTAGAATAGATACTTTTCCTTTACGACCCCTTCTTCAGGCAATTCTAACACCGATGATTTTTGTTTGAAATTGTCCCAAAAGCAACCGGTTCTATAGCTGCAAAGTGGAACCGGTTACCCTAGAATCAGTTCTGGAACTATTTATTGAACTGTTTCTCCACCAGTCATACCTTCCATATAATATCAGTGGAACTGGTTCCGGAACCAGATCCATGGTGTGGTTGGCAACAGATTGTAAAAAATTTCCCTGGGATTATAATCTAGAGTACTGCAAATTCTTAAAATTTTCTTTTCTTTAACTTACGGTTTTATTGATTTCATATGACGATATGTAGATTATGTCAGTTTGAGCATTTACTCAAAAGAGACTCAAATGACAGAAATTAACTGTAAATATTAAATTCTATCATATTAAGTTAAATTCTATCATATTTGTTCGGTTTTTGCTGTCGAAAATGGGTCGCGAGAAAATTATGTAAAATCTATGAAAAAATTTCTGAATTAATAAAGTGTTCCAAAACAAAGGTTTTAACGCAATTCATGCTAAAGTTAAACCTGAACCGAGAGGTAGCAGCGTAAAATGAAGACAAACAAACCGCGAATTCGATCCCAAATATACAAAGAAGACCGTCAAATACGGGGGAGGAAATTTAAGACAAATCTGAAAATTTTGGTCGTTCCTATTTTTCCACCACCACTGTACATATGTGTTTAGGGTTTTTTTTATAAGAGAAGTAACACTTTATTTTAAATATTTTATTTTACTTCGGTGGAAACTTTAGTTTGCTCCATAAAATTTTGAATACCCAGCTAAAAATCGACATATATGGATCCATACAGGTTGAACGTATGTTCGTGCATGCTGATAAACATGCATTCATGGTCATACATGGATACATAAATCTTCATACATGCAACACTAGGGTGGCAGGTATTTTACAAAAAGTTGAATTACGAGATGTGCACCAGAGATACAAGCCAGCCGACTTTAGCCGGTCAGCCGCCGCCAGCCGACACCTTTGCCAAGCCGATTCAGCCGCCTACAATAATCGGCTAAGCCAATTTTCGGCTAAAGCCGATAGAAAAAGGCAAAAATATTAATGTTTTTGAAAATTTATAAAATTTGTTTAAATATACATAATTATTTGAAAAGTAAAATTTTCTTGATTATGTAGGTTTGAGGTTAAGAAGAAGAATAAACATTTTTTCAAAGTTATAAACACATTATTAATCTGCAAATCAGACTAGATCTAGTTTCTGCCTTTTTTCTTCTGGACAGGCGTCATCAGTGATTTTCTATTAAATTGTATTATTGTTTATATTTTATTGTCAGATTGTCTCTATATGATAATTTTTTCAACAACCTGTCGGCTGTAGGAATCGAACCCATGCATTCCCACATTACAAACGTAACTATACTAGAGTTCGACAGCTAAGCCATCTAACCCACGTAAGGCCTTGCTCATAGTGTGACTAATTCATAGTTTTTCTTTCCTATTCAGCTTTCTGTTATTGTTTTTTGCTCTCAGAAGTGATCAAACAGACATACAAACATTCTACTTTAAATTTTCTTTGTTTATTTTCTTATCTCCTCTTTGTCTCCTTTTCACAAATGTTTGTTTTGAGATATCGTTGATTTTGAAAATGTTTTGCATCAAACTGGCGGTAGCATAACTAGGCGGTTTTGTTGATACTACAATTCTACAGGTTTCTGCATTATAAGGACTGCGTTTGAAAAAAAAGTCCATCACAAAAAAAAAAGTCCATCACTGAAAAAACTATTTTATAACCGTGTTTTTTTAAGATTAAGGTTATTATAAAACTATATACAAATTTTTATTATTTTTATTTTACAAAATTTAAAAATTTTTCTGATGTCTTTCCATCAACGTTTTTATGGTATTATTAAATACATTTCGAGCTGCTAAATACCACTTTCCGCGGAAATCTTTGACATCGTTGGCGACTTTTTTGTTACCTTAGTTTCTCTTTTAACGAAGTCAAGAATTAACGAATTAAGTCTTCACTGCTCTGTTAGTGCATTTAAAATTACACTTCAGTAAAAAAATTTTAAATCGGGATTCAAATCGGCCCATAGCGGCAAATCGATTAGACTAATTTTTAACAAATTTTTAGTTAAAACACTCATTTAAACAAAGATTTTACCCAAGAAAAAAAGTGAGGAAAAAGAAGTAGTAAAAACATAACAACAGTTGAATAGGGAGTTGTGAAAATTTGTGGTTTTCACTGATGAATTTAACATTGGCTTGTCATAGGAGGGAAGTTGTTCTTTTTTGAAACAAATTATGTATATTTGAAACAATGAAAAGGAAGTTCTTTTTCACTTGTTTTTATTTTAATTTAATTAAAAAAAAAAAATCGTCATGCATCGTGTGGGGTTTGAACCCACACTCGTTGGCATTTCAAGCAGACGCTCTACCCACTATGCTATCGCTTGTTATAACTGATAGCTGACTTTTAGCAGTCTTGTTCAGTAAATTGTTTTTATCTTCATTTCTTTAATTTTTTATTAAAAAAATATATAAAGCAGCGAATACGAATACGAAATATATAACATATTGGAAAATATATAAAGTTGTTTTTTTAAGTGTTTTTTTATAAAAATAATACACTCAGAAATAAAGCTGTAAAAATAGGAGAAAAAGCTACTAAAAATTATATAATTAAAAATGACCTTGCCAAAAACCTGCTGATATTAGCAGATTGTTTTTTGCTAAATACTAGTAAGATAAAAAAATTTGCAGCATATTAATAGATAAAAAATAGTTTTTTCTGCAAGGTAATTTTTAACTTATTTTTACTAATTCTAACTAAAATGTTTACAGGATTTTTCTTTTTCTGTTATATTTAGTTTCTAAATATATTTAGTAAAAATTTGATCAAAATGGATTTTTTAAATTACAATTTTTTAAATACAAACAAAATTGAAATATTTACCTTTTTCGTATTTTAATATAAAATATTTGAAGAATTACATATTTATTTAGAACTTTTATATTTCCATAAAATTTCATTAAAAATTAATAGAAAATTAAAAAAAAAATTTAAATCGTTTCAAAAATTAATTTTTGAGTGTACAAAATAGAAAAAAATAAAAATTTTACAGTGGACACTACAAAAAATTATTAATTGTGTAAAAAAAGTTCCAAAAAATTTTTTTCGACCTGGTGGGATTCGAACCCGCAACCCTCTGATTTCTGTGCCAGCACGTTCCTATGCAACCCCCATACAAAATATTAACTTCTTATCACCCATGAAAAAGAACTTCTGACTAGCATATATTTATTGCAGCATTAGATGTTGTTTAAAACCCATTCCTAAGGGAGTAATTCTTTGTGATGTAATGAAGGAAGTGATTCATTTAGAAGTCATTCCATTTATTTTTGCTGGCTAGTTATGAAAATCCTCAGTACTTTAAATAATTTTAAGTGCAAATTTTCAAAGTATTAATAAAATACTTTTCTATTTTTTTTTAACTTATACACTAAAAATTGTATGTCTATTGGCTCAACAGAAAAATTCATTAGTTTAACAAAAATATTCCTATTTTTGGCTAAAATCGAATTTTCTGATTTTTAAATTTTTGTTAAATTAAAAAAATTCGGAATTAATCAAAAAATTTGTAAAATACAGTTTTATTTGTACTTTTTTCTCGGACCTGGTCCATAACCAATAAGGGCATATATTGATACTCTAAGGGAGCAATGGCTTGTCTATTTTACTCTATATCGGTTAATTTTCGAGTTATGGTCCATTTTATAAAATGGAATTTTAAAAAAATGTCCAAATGGTCCAAGGCCCAAACAATATCCATTTTTGTACAGAGATGACCTTCTGTGAGGTGAGCTTTGAAGAATTAATTAGTTTTTTTAATGAATTCACTACCAATCCAATTCAATTTTCTTTAGAATTGAATGAATGCCTTTTTATAAGTAATTCGCTGAATTCCTTCAACTGAACGTGTTCAACAAAAAACAAATTGAAAGAATTTATTCAATTGTTATAGTTATTTTTATTAATCCTTACTGAATTAATTCGCCACTGAATTCGTGAAATAAAAAAAATTAATTCAGCGAATTAAAAAAAACCGTTCACTGAATTAAAAAACAAAAAATTACTTTCACTGAATTCAAAAGCTGTTTTCTGCCGTTCAGTACACAGTGGAGTGTTTTCAAAATATTTTGGTAATAATTCAGACATTTCTTATTGGTTACTATCCCAGCAAAATATTGGTAATGACACGTCATTACTATCTGCATTACCAAAAATGATATATCATTACCTTTTCCATTATTTTATAATATAAAATAATGACTTCCTAATAACGACCTATTGTATTTATTGTTTCTAAATATAAAATAATGACTTACTCGTAATAGTTTAAATAAGTTCTTTTTACACTGTTAAATGTTATACATTTTTATTTATTATATGTAAATATGTTTTATGTTTAAATTTTTATGACGAGTCCTAAAATTACACACTAGAAAAAACTTAAATTTTTCTGAATGTATTTCCTTAAGCTAATAGTATTTGCTTAACTCCTTATTTTTAAGAATCAAGTAAGCAATCGGATATATATATATTTGTTCCTTTTACTCCTGCAAGGAGCATAGGGCAGCAATCGGATAACCACTTATAATTCAACTTTTTGTAAGCATGTGTGTAACCACTTATTATTCAAAATCTCATAACTACTTATTTCTCATTTTTTCGTAAGCGAGCGGGTAAGCGTGACTACTTATAAAAACGACCACGCCAAACAAAAATAATGAGTTTAGACGCCAAAAAATAAGTTGTGCGGAGCTATGAATTTCTATTATATAACCACTTATTTGGTAATGAAGGATTTTGCTGGGATTCTTTATATAGAAATAGAAAAAATAAATTGAGATAAGATGAAAAAAATTTCACAACTCCCAAAACACTGTCAAAATTTTTCAAAATTGGGATTTTCTCCTCGAATTCGGAGTGGTCTGGGGGAAGAAAAATTGACAAGTGGAGAATATTTTTTGCATCAGGTATCTAAAAGAAGTATGCTTTCAGAAAATTATATATACTATTTGTTCTTAAAGAAACTTTAAATATGGAGGCAAAGGAGTCTTGTTATGTGCGTGTGAAGTTTCTCAATTATTTCCAAAATATTTTGAAAACACTCCACTGTGTACTGAACGGCAGAAAAGAGCTTTTGAACTCTGTGAACGTAATTTTTTGTTTTTCAATTCAGTGAACGTAATTTTTTGCTTTTAAATTCAGTGAACGTTTTTTTTTTAATTCACTGAACAAAATGAAATTGAAGGAGTTCATTGGTGATTTAATTCAGCAAGGAATTAATTCACTTTCTATTACATATATTTATAAAATTGAACGTGTTCACCAGTGAATTAATTCATTTGATTTAATAAAAAGAACTATAGCAATTGAATTAATTTGTAACAAAAGAAATCGAACGAAAACAAATATGAATTAATTCCATTCAATAAATAGTCTTTTTTGAATTAATTTAACGAATGGGTTCTTAAAAATTAGTTTTAAATAATTTTGAAAATTAACACTCAAAATTAGTTAAAGTACTGCGGATTTTTAGTATAGTGTTAAATGAAGATAACTGAAATATTTGCTTAAATCAGTGTTTCAACTAAAAATTTATTAAAAATTAGTCAAATCGATTTTGACAGATTTTTATACTGACTTATTATTTTAAGTGTACCTATAAAAAAATTACAAAGTTGACTTCGATATTTTTGCAGTTGCTTTTTTTGCGCCGCCGAAGCGTTTGCGGCTCAAATCTAAAAATCCATCGCCGCCGACCATTTTAGCTATTAGCCGCCGCCAGCCGACAGAATGGACCGGCTTGTATCTCTGGCCCAGTTGTGATAACCAAGTTAATATTGTTGTAAGGTAGAGGACGCCTTTGACTATGTTTTACCAAAAGAGTTTTCCGAATTCCCAATTGAGAAATTTTCCAGAGCCATTTTTTTTTTTTTTTTTGATGCAATTTTTCAAATTTGTTGACTTTTGAACCGCTAAATACCTCCTGGAAGGGGTACATTTTTAAGCCAACATTTTTTTAAGTACCACAAAAAAAGGAGGTTTGAAAAAAAAAATTTTATAGCAAAAAACTGGTCTCCTCGAGGCAAAACAAATCGATATATCACACTTTAAAATCCGACTGCCGAAGCTATAATAAAAAGTTTAAAAATGCAGGCCTTACGTTCGGGAAAATTTTTTGTTTTCGAAATTACCTTGCAAAAATACTTTACATTCAATTCTATTTTATTGAGCAATAAAAATTTTAACATATCTTACGACTAATCTGCGAAGCCATTTGGCTTGTCTGCATATTAGAAGGTGTACCTCGTACTTTTTTTTTTTCCTGTAAGTGGTACGGTCTACGTACATGAACACAAACTGCAGTACCTTTTACCTGGATTTAGATAGTTTTTAACTAAGATTACTCTCTATTTGGGTATTTTGAATACAAAAAACTTGGTAAATTTACTTAAGTCGATTTAAGTAATTTTATCAAAGGTCAACAAATATTGAATTAAAAGTTAACAAATTCTAATATTTTTTGAACTCATCAGCAGAGAAGACAGAAAAAAGCTAATTTCGATATGTTTAAAGCAAAAAAAATGTTGTAAAAAAAGCAAAAGTAAAAAAAACTTGCAAAAACAACAGTTTACAAAAAAAATAATTCAAAGTTAAGAGAAAAAATATTTTTTTGTGAGCAAAAAAAAGAATTTTTGGGCAATAAGTTTTAAAAAAAGCAATTCAAAGCTAAAAAATCTGAAGAAAAAGCTATTTTAAAGCTAAAAAATGAAAAATCCAAAAAAAGCAAAAACAAGCAAATATGAGTAAAACAAGCAATAAAAAGCATAAAAAGCAAAAACAGCAATTTTGTCTTCTCTGCTCATCAGTTAAAAACAAAAAAATAATTTTTGCATTTATAATTGAATACGAAAATTTTTACATTTTTAAATAAAAGTTTAAGTAGACCCGATTGCTGAATGGCGCGTTACTGACAGTTAAATTAAAATTTTATATGGGAAATAACAAATGTGTCACTTCAAATCCCAGTTAGTAGCAAACTGGGCGTTCTAACCGGGCATTAATAAAAAAAATATTTGATAAATGAATCATAAACTTTTAAATAATTTGACATAAATGTATTTTTTGTGATAAGACCACAATAGTTAATAAAAATTATTGAATGATAAAGTAAGCGGAATGAAATTGCAACAAAATTTAATATATTGTAGTTTTTTCTAAAATTAACAAAAATTTATTTTACTGCTTAAAGAAGTTATAAATTTTATTAATTTAATGTAAACAAAATTAGGTCCCATCAGAGCCGTTTTACGGCAGTTTTGGGAAACTTTTTCCATAGCTGTTGTAAATATGGATGTTGGAATTTTGAGGAGTTCCTCTTTAATTTTCTTTATCAGATTTTTTTGTATTTTTAGGTCGAAGTCATTTAGGCCTCGATGCTTGTTTTATAGAAAATGCTTCAGTTTTGGATAACATTGCTCATTATATCGGTCAGAATTGACAGTCAAACCAGATTCAAAAAATCTGGTTCCGACATCCTGTGCGAACTGATTGTAAGCCATACAAAGTTTTAGAGAACTTTGTATGCTCCAAATACTTTATTTTATTATCAGTTAAGTGACTTTATCAGTAAAAAGTGCCTTTCCTACCATACATTGCCATCTGGCGTAAAATATGACTCATCTTCCACGATACAAATTATATTGTTCTTTGCATAAAATATGTTTGTGTCTAAACTTCTTCATCGCTCCCTTTGTCTAATTTTTTGAGCTTTGTAAACAGCCAGCTTATTCTTTCTAGACCTTTTCTGTATTCGCATATGCTTGAGGTACCTTTTCACTGTTTTTCGGTCACAACAAAACTTTCTTCCAAACTCCCTATACGATGTAGCTTTCTTTCCTTCAGTAACTTTTCTGAATTGAGACATCTTGGATGAGTCTGCCAAACTGGTCTTTCTCCCGGAGCCACGTTTTCTCTGCTGTTTTTCTAGTTTTGGACCTGCCTGTATCCTACATACAGTGAGGAGCAAAAGTGTAAACATTGTTCAGTTATTCTGCTTTATATTTTTAACTACGAAACCAAATCAAATAATTTTTTCTAAATTTATTTGTTTATTAACCTGTTCTAATTAGAAATCAATAAGGGTTTTCACAAGGGGTGTACTATTTGTTGTGTCGTTGTATCGTCCTAACAAAAAACAGAGTTGGTAAAAATTAAATTGAAAAAATACAACAGTTGAGAATAGCACGATACAAAATTTTTACGTATGTTTAGTGTCCTATGTTTGAGTGTGCTAACAGTTAGAAAACTGAATAGAAAATAGTTGTGAAACACAAATAAAAATTTTAACAACTCTGTTTTTTGTTAGGACGATTCAACGATACAACAGATAGCACACCCCTTATGAACAACCTAAATAACAATATTTAAAGTGTTTTAATTAACGAAGAAGATGAAGACATTTTTCTATATTATGACAAATGTTACACTTTTGCATCCTGTTAAATTTCTTAAGAAATTTTTAATATTAACTTAAAAAATCATAACATTTTTGCGGCTTTTATGTGTAATTGGAAAAATATTCCATTTATCTGGTGAAACAGTGAGTATTAAGTAATATTTCCCTATTATTCAGAACGCAAGCCCTTTTTAAGGGTTGGCTATGCTTATCATGCTAAAAATGTTCTTAAATCGAAAAATATTAAATATATTTCATGTCGGGCAATAGCACGGACTATTTTTCATTGAGAAATGTTTTGGTTGGGTTGCTTTTCCTACTAAAAATTTTTTTTAGATGACTTAAATTTTTGAATTTGTGCGCATTTGTTCTACACTTTTTGCAAAAAATGTGATAGTTTTCTATGATAGCTAGTAAGTTCGGTTATTAAATTTTTGACATTCATTTACCATTGATACACCGTCAATAAAGAACATCAGATGAAACCCATTTTACTACACACAGAGAAAAAATATGCCATTTTCCAACTGAAATTCGGTTACATCTACTAAAATAGGTTGGTTCACCTGAATATTAGTTATCACAACAAAATTCGGTTTGTACAACTGAATTTTAGTTGCAATACCCAAAATAATTAGGAATCACATTCCAATATGGTTTCACCAACCGAGTTTATTGGTTGTAGCAACCAAAATAGGCTTAGCAATTCGGTTGGCAAATTTTTTCCTGTGTGTACACCCAGAAAACAGATTCAGTTCTGATAACCGCATTTGTAGCCAATCGCATGGTTCGGTTGTGGTAGCCGAACTTTTCAGTTGTGGCAACAGAAAACCAATTGAGACAGGACTAATTTGACTGTGGCAATGGAATTTCAGTTGTATCAAGAATAATTCGGTAGCCGCAACTAAAAAATTCATTTAATGCAACTGAACCATTCGATTGGAAACAAATGCGGTTGTCAGCACCGAATCTGTTTTCTGGGTGTAGGTAGCCCCATATTCTGAAGAAGATTTCTACAAGTTTCTATGTTTGAAGCCCTCTTTTTAGGGGAAACGTCGTAAGGTCGATACACGAATTAAAAGCATATTATTTTTATATATTTTATTTAAAAATGTGGCAGTAAATAATTTTATACACAAAACTGGTTCATATTACTAGTTTAATAATAATTCTGATAACACTACCATATACGGAGCCCCAAACCTGAAAGCTGTTGACATGTTCACTACATTTTTAGGCGCCCTAATGAAAATGGGTTTCATCCGATGTTTTAAATTGACAGTATATTGAAGAAAAATTAATGGCTTAGAATTCGGGGATTGAATTTACTAGCTACCATAGAAAAATAAGGAATTTTTTTTTCAAAAATTTAGAAATTCGGCCAAATTTGCAATATACATAGTCTTCAAAAACATTTTATTTAATATGGAAAGCAACCCAATCGAAAAATTTTTGAATACCAAATAGTCCATTCTATTATCCCGTTAAATATTTTTGGATTTACTAAAAAAAATCAATATGGTTAATATTGTTATACTCCAAGATGGGCTTGCGGCCTGAACAATAAGGAAAATTTTATTTGACACCTAATTTTTGAAGAGATAAATGTAATATTTTGCAACAATTCACCCAAATGCATAGAAAAACAGCAAAAATTTAATGATTTTTAAGTTTATATTTAAAACTTTTAAAGAAAATGATCAAAAATTAACCGGGTGCAATAGTGTAACATTTGTCTTTAAAGAGAAAAATGTAATTTTTTCCCAGTTAAATAAAATAGTTTAATTAATTTTCTTGTTTTTTAATTAGGACAAGTTAATAAATATATAACGCTGCTTTCATAGTTAAAAGTTTTAAGCAAAATATCTGAACCATGTTAACCCTGTTACACTTTTGCTCCTCACTGTACACACCGGTTTTCTCCTTGCTCTACAAAATGAGCAACGATTTCCGAAATCTTCCAATTCAACATGGTTTTCTTTTCTCAACATTTTAATATAATTAAATGACAAATAGTTGATAAAAATGTCAATATGTGAAGCTGTTGATAGCCAAATATAACAGTAAATAATTAATAGCATTAGTACTTTTGTTTTGCATTTTTATTCCGCGTATGTCAAATCGCAATAACAACATTTATTTTTATTGTAATTTTTGATTTATTTATTTGCAGGAAATAAAAAAACTTATTTTGAATTTTCTTCAACCAGAAACAATTTATTAAATAATAGAATAACATGAGCCATGCCTTCGGCACGACCTGGAAGTCTTAAAGATCCGGAAATAGCCGAATTATTTAATAAGCATGATCCAGAAAAAATATTTGAAGATTTACGAGAAATTGGCCATGGCTCTTTCGGTGCAGTTTACTATGCACGATGTAATCTTACCAAAGAAATTGTGGCCATTAAAAAGATGTCCTATACGGGCAAACAGAGTTTGGAAAAATGGCAAGATATACTCAAAGAAATCAGGTGAGTGTGTGACATTTTATGCCTGAAATCACTAAAAAATATAAAAATTTTAATTTTTTCAAGATTTCTACGTCAATTGAATCATGCCAATACCATTGAGTATAAAGGATGTTATCTACGTGAATCTACAGCATGGCTGGTTATGGAATATTGTGTAGGCTCAGCCTCGGATATTATTGAAGTCCATAAGAAGCCATTGCATGAAGATGAAATTGCTGCCATATGTGATGGTGTTCTAAACGGCCTCAGCTATTTGCACAGTTTGGGTCGTATACATCGTGACATCAAGGCTGGTAATATTCTATTAACCGATTGTGGTGTTGTCAAGCTGGCCGATTTTGGTAGTGCTGCCATAAAATGTCCAGCTAATAGTTTTGTTGGTACACCCTATTGGATGGCACCCGAAGTGATATTAGCCATGGATGAGGGTCAATATGATGGTAAAGTTGATGTGTGGTCATTGGGTATAACCTGTATTGAATTGGCTGAACGTAAGCCACCATATTTCAATATGAATGCCATGTCAGCATTGTATCACATTGCTCAAAACGAATCGCCAACATTACCGGTAAGTGTTTTTGTTTTCAATTTCTTTTACAGCATTTTTAGGGCTCTATTTATAAGTTAAAAATATCGACTGCGCAACAAATGCACAACTTTCCCCTATGGAAATTTGTGTGTAAAAAAGTTGTGCACTCGATGTTAGTCGTTAAACTTATGAGCAGCGTTATTAATAACGTGTTTTGAACAAACATGTATTTGAACAAACATGTATTAAGAAACTGAAAATAAATCTGACTGAGAAATGCTCTTCCAATTCTTAATAAAAAAAAATATTTTCGGTATACTTTTGGTTTGCAGAAAAATGATTGGACAGATACATTTTGTGATTTTGTTGATTTATGTCTCAAAAAGAATCCTGCTGAACGTCCCTCATCTACGAAACTTTTAGGTGATCCATATGTAACACGATTACGTTCGGATATCGTACTATTGGAACTTATAGCTCGTACAAAGGCGGCTGTTAGAGAACTGGATAACCTCAATTATCGCAAAATGAAGAAAATCCTTATGGTAGATACCTGCGAGACTGAAAGCGCCGTTGGTGATACAGATGATACACAAGATGAACATGCCGGTGGTGATAGTAGCAAGAGTAATAGTATTACGTCGGAACATTCTATACAATCTGTGGGTGTATCGGCGGCCAGTAGTCAAGTAGTAAATAATCTCCAATTATTCCTTAGGCCAATAAAAAAACTTTTACTAATTATGTTCGATATTCCTTTGAAAACATTTTAGAGCTCTTCATCAAATTCTATACCAACGCAAAATCATCATGGTGGTGGGGGTCATCAATATCAGATTCAGCAACCCCAACATTTGGGTGCCATTAATTATCATCATCCCCATCACCAACAAATGCATCAGCAGCAACAACATGGTGGTGTTAGTCAACACCAACAGCAGGGTGGAGCTGTTTCACGCAATTCATCACGACATCGTAATTTGCCACCTTTGCCTAGCATTATGCACAATATGAATAATAATGTTACTCCCACTAATTCCACAGCTGTGGTGCCAGCGCCCATGTCACACCAACAACAACAGCAGCAGCAACAACAACAACATTCAATGTTACCAATGTCTATGGGTGCAGGCGGTGGTCTGCAACAGCCGCAATCCTGTTCAAGCATGGCTGGAGATCGTATGTCGCAACAGCAACAACCACCACCCATACAGCCCCGTTATCTTTCGTCACCAGCTGCTGCCGCTGCTGTTTATGCTGCAACATCATCTAATAATGAACATGGTGGTCCAAATAATTTTGCAACCATACGTACTACAAGTATAGTTACTAAACAGCAAAAGGAACATATGCAGGTCAGACTAATTTTGAAGAAAACTAAATTGCATTATAATTTTTGTGTACAATATTCAAAAGCATTTATCATAAAACAAAAATACAAAAATTGCAAAACAAAATATGTGATGTATATTTTTATACCCTACACCACGTTGTGGTCAGGGTATTATAAGTTTGTGCTGATGTTTGTAACACCAAAAACTATTGGTCCTAGACCCACCTTATAGTAGCCGATCGGTAGGCTCAGAATTTTTTTTATTTCGATTTAACGATGTCCGTCCGTCCGTCTGTCTGTCTGTCCATGCATTCTTGTGCGCACTCTACAGGTCGCAAATATTAAGATATTTTGATGAAACTTGGTACAACGACTTATGTCGGCCCAAGGACGACGCCTATTGATTTTGGTTAAAATCGGTCCATGTTTAGACCTAGTGCCCATATAATGGTCCCCCCAAAATTATATTGTTTATACGCTGCAGATCGTAAATATTAAGATATTTTGATGAAATTTGGTACACCGACCTATGTCAGCCCAAGGACGAAGCCTATTGATTTTGGTTAACACCGGTCCATGTTTAGGCCTAGTGCCCATATAAGGGTCCTACCAAAATTATTTTGTTTATACGCTGCAGGTCGTAAATATTAAGATATTTTGATGAAATTTGGTACACAGACCTATGTTGGCCCAAGGACGAAGCCTATTGATTTTGTTGAACATCGGTCCATGTTTAGACCTAGTGCCCATATAAGGGTCCTACCAAAATTATATTGTTATACGCTGCAGGTCGCAAATATTAAGATATTTTGATGAAATTTGGTACACCGACCTATGTCAGCCCAAGGACGAAGCCTATTGATTTTGGTTAACAGCGGTCCATGTTTAGAACTAGTGCCCATATAAGGGTCCCCCCAAAATTATATTTTTTATACGCTGCAGGTCGCAAATATTAAGATATTTTGATAAAATTTCGTACACAGACCTATGTTGGCCCAAGGGTCAAGCCTATTGATATAAGGGTCCCCCCAAAATTATATTGTTTATACGCTGCAGGTCGCAAATATTAAGATATTTTAATGAAATTTGGTACACAGACCTATTTTGGCCCAAGGACGAAGTCTATTGATTTTGGTGAACATCGGGCCATGTTTAGACCTAGTGCCCATATAAGGGTCCCCCCAAAATTGGCTTGGTTACAAACTGCAGGTCGCAAATAATAAGATATTTTAATGAAATTCGGTGCGCTGACTCACATTATAGAAAATTTTAACACAAGCCCCATTTTAACCCATTCGAATTTCGGATCCAAACATTAGTTGGCTTTTACCCAGACTGGTGTAGGGTATTGTATAGTCGGCATGCCCGACTTTAACCTTTTTACTCGTTTTAATTATATCATTTTATAAAGAATCCATTTACATGCATAAGTGTCCCGTGATCAGACAATGTGTATCAATTGCAACAATTTCAACAAGGGTTAAGCGATTTGAATTCTAATAGTTGAATTATATAGACTTTGATAATCTAATCCCGAATTCGCTTCTCAAAACTTTGCATTACCACTTTACAACGAAATTATGACGTGATTTATAAATTTGGAAACCATTACATTTTGAGAGTAAAAGTATGTATTAAAATTAAAACCGCAGTAAAAAACTTAATTTTGTAGAGTTATGTTATTCATCTCTCAGTTTCTTTGTGTTAGCACAGGAGCCTTATGTTTGGAGCTTTATCGTGTCCGATTGAGTATTCGATATTCGGCAAAAAGTGGTGTTCGGCCAAATTTTAATTAATTTTAATTTCCATTACAAAATTAGACAAAGATTTCCATTTCCATTAATTTTACACAAAGTAAAAGCTAAAGCCCGCTTGCTTGGTTTGTTTAAGTCCTCACGTGACTGGGGACTTATACAAACCAAAGATTAAATTCGGTTGTGCCGAGTCTTTAGATACCCTCCATCCTGGTGTTTTTATTAACAAAGAAAAATCTAAACAATACGTATCCCTTTAGAAAAACGTGTATGTCCACACAATGTAATCGATTTCGTGTACGTTTTTTTATTTATTTTATTTACATTTCATGTACAATTAAATTCATAATTATTTTGGCCTCAGCGCCTTTAAGGCATTAATGAGGCAAGTTCAAATCTTTACAAAAAAAGAAGAAAAAAGAAAAAATATATGTGACCTTCTTCGAGAAAAGGGACCTAGTGTGTGAAAATGAAGTTTTGAGAAGAACGCATTTAAAGTTAAATTAAAAATAAAATTTTAATGTTTTTCTCATTTTTATCGAAACCCGTTTTTTGACACACTCTTTCTCGGAGAAGGTCACATATATATATCTATATATATGTATATATCTTTAAATGTATATAAGTATATTATTTAACTTTTATAGAGCAACTTATTTAATTACAAAAGAAGCACTTCAAGATTTTCAAACAAATATTCTTTAAGTCTTATTTTAAAATTAGAAATTCTGTTCATTGCTTTTAACTGCAAAGGCAAGTTATTATATTCGAAACCACCCACGTATTCAATTCGCTGTTTTGTTTTTTCTAATTTCCATCTGGGTACGCGGAGGTTTTGCTGGTTCCTTGTATTAAAAGCCGATTGATTTCGTATAAATTTGACAGTGTGATATCCTATATTATTTAATGATTTAAACATGTATATTAATAGCTGATATTTATAAATTTTGAAGTAATATTCGACCTTTGAAATTGATGAATTTATTAAATAATTTATTCGAGCTCAATTATTTAATAAATTCAGCTGATATTTATATAATCCATGAATGGGCAAAATTGGTTTACAAACATTGCCATAGAGAGATATTGTTGAGTGGGTTACTGGTAAATTGTGAATTATTTTCAAAGCTTTATTTTGCATACTTTGGAGTGACTTCAACGCAGTGGTATTTTTATACCCATATATTATCGTCATATAGTTAAGGTGGCTTTGTATCAGAGCTTGGTATATTAAAAGCTTAGTTTTTACATTTAATTTATTTTTCATTTTAATTAATATACCAATGGCTGGAGCTTGATGATGATAATGATGATGTTGATGAAAACAAGCAGAAAATAATTTTACTTATATACTTTTACCTCTAGTTGCCACATTTTTTATTCGATTTTCATAAGTAATACCTTTCTGGCAAGGTTGTAATTTTATATTGTTTACAACTTCATTAGTTGTTTCAAAAAGCCACCGCAAGATGGCGCTAATCTAGCATTTATTAGAAAATTGCAAAAAATTGAAATTTGGGTGCCTCGAAAATGATTTCTTTGATATGTCGTAGTGGAACTTTTTTTCCTCATGCCAAAAGCTATCGAAAAATCGATGGCACAATATCAAAAAATGTTTGTCCATACAAATCGCCCCACTCTAGTGTATTCTCTGCAGAGCTTCGAAAAACTTAATTCAATTTAAGCTTAATTCACTAAAAATTAAATTCAGATTTTAAAAAGATTCATGTACCATTCCCTTAAACCATTCGTAAAGAATTCATTCATAAGCTTCATTCCCAAAGCTTTAATATGAATTGAATGAATTCCTAACTTGAATCATTCAAATCGCATGTTCATTCACCATTTTACTAATTGAATGAAGAAATTTTATTACCATTCACTTAGTGCAGTGTAGTTTGAAACTAACATATAATCAAAACCAAAGCATACAAGCTGTAACAAAGCATACGATACTATTTATTTCTGTTAGATGAATTTTAAAAATTCTTCATTGTATTATGCTAATATTTCAGCAATTACATACAAATTCAAATTTTTCATTTGATTAAGTGAATGAAAACAAATAATTTTTCATTCACTTTTTTATTAAATGAATTCAGGTAAATTGGGTTTCATTCAGTTAGAATTCAATCAAAATAGAATGAATTCATATAATTTTAAGCTATAGGGAATTAAGCTATCGAATTAATTCCATAAGCCATTAGGGAATGAAATTTAACCCAAATTTCATTAATTTTTAAAAAGTGAATGAAAGAATTAAGCCTTTTAAACCTTTGATTCTCTGTACTCTCTATTATAAATAGCCTGTATTTGCTCCTTACTAACATTTTCTTTCTTGTCACCCAGCACATCAGACCTTATGTTAATACGTTCATCACTTTCAAAAAATACTTCAGTATTCAATTCATCAAAAATTTTTTTAAATTTGTAATATACTAAGCTGTAGCTTGATTTTACTTCAACATTATCAACAATACTTTGATATAGATCATAGTTTTAAAATTTAAATTTTAGCATTTCCTTAAACGTGAGGTAAAAAGCTCTCCCTTGGAGGTAGTTCACCAGCCAAAGCATAAATGACCTGAGTGGGAGTAGACGGGGCTAATCCCAGGCATCTTCGTAAGGAGGCATTCTGACAAGTGGCTATTTTACTATTTACACTCTTAGGTGACATTGCCGTAGTAGTTCTTGCATATTCAATTTTAGATCGAACTAAGCTCCTATATAAGTTAACTGCCACCCTTGGAGATAGACCTCCTTTAACAGGTGTCAAACATTTCATTAATTTCGTTCTATTTCCCGCTTCTCCAATGACCCTTTTATAATGGTCATTAACAGATAAGGATGAATTTATATATCTACCCAAGTATTTAAGTTTATTTACCTGCGCTATAGCAGTACCATTAATGTTTATATTAACTTTTCTTTTGTTGCCTTTTGCCAAGTATATCACATTAGTTTTTTCAAGATTAAAAGATAGATTAAGAGATGAACATATATTCATAAATTGTAGCGCCTTTTCCCTCATATTAGATTCAGCCATATCAAAACTCTTATCATATGACACAATAAGAAAATCATCTGCATACTGAAATACCATAGTGTTGTCATCTTCTATATCATGTAATGATCTGGTGTACACATTAAAAAGTAGCGGTGATAAACAGCTCCCTTATGGTAAACCATTATTTACTGTCACCTCCTCCAAACCAAGTTTCAGAATTGTGTTTGATAAAAAATTACTTATCCAATCACAAAAGATTCTATTCAATCCCATCTGCTTCAACATCATATTCAAGACTTCATATCTAACACAATTGTAAGCATTTGAAATGTCCAGAACCATAACCATTACCTTATAACCATTTTCTTTCAACACCGCAACCCTATGAAGGAGCTCATTGATGCACATCGAGGTAGATTCATCTTTCCTATATGCAAAACATCTTTCCGAAAGGTATTCGGATTGCTTTAGAAGGTCATTCATATGTTCCTTTACCATTAAGTTTATCAATTTCAAAAATACAGATATCAGCGAGATTGGTCGAAAATTTTTAAAGTCTGTTAAATCTTTATTTGGTACCGCCCTTATTAAACGCCATTCATCTATAATATCATTGTTCAACAATGCATTGTTCAAAGCCGTCAACAGAGACTTTTTCGATACACCAGACAAAGACTTAATCATTTCATACATCACACCATCACAACCTCCAGCAGACGACATCTTTTTTGCCGATATGCAATTTTCAAATTCTTCAAAAGTAAAACCACCAAAAAAGTCATTATTATTTTCAGTATCCTCATTTCGTTTATCATCACCAGGTACTTGTTCCTTTAGATACGTCAGAAATTGGCATTATTTTCATCATCCCAGAGGATTCTATTGGATTCACTATTACTATTCTTCAGATTTTTTACAAATTTCCAGCCCTCTTTTGCGCTGGGATTTTCATTTAAAAAACGTAGACGATCATTATAACTATTTCTTTTAGCCCGAGCCACCGCATCTTTCCAATTTTCTGATGCTTGAATTACCAATTCAAAATTTTCAGGTGTTGGATATTGATTACACTTTTTCCTGGCAGCCACATGCAGCCTAAATATACTATTCAAACCATCATGCCACCAAAATTTCGGAGTTTTGTTATCCTTAACTAGATAGGTAGCTCCTTTTATCTCATCACTAAATACCCTACCAATTTCATTTACATCAGTATTCAGACCAACATTGCCAAGAGATGGCAGAAGTTTTTTCTTCGCAAGGAATTTACCATATCTCAATTTTACATTCGAAAAATTAATGGAAATTGGATAATGATGACTGCCCCCTAACAGGACAGGAAGCACTTTCCATTCACACTATAGATTTGAGCTATAAAATGACAAATCAAGGACTGTCCCAGTACCGCCATTCAATGATTTAAAAAAAGTTGGCGATCCATTGTTCAAACAGGTAAGATTGAAGGTATTACTTATCACCTCAAGTTTTTTACCCTTTGGGAGAGATTCATTATCCCCCCAGCATGAGTTTGTAGCATTGAAATCCCCTAAAATCAGTACATTCTTAAATGGTTCCAAAAACTGATAAATTGTGGTTATCTGTGTGGTAAAAAGCCCAACATCAAGAGAGGGAGGTAGGTAACATGAACATTAGAGTGGTCCAAAAAAACATGAAAGTTGGAATTCGCGATCTCCACAATGTTGCCCCTATTCCTTAATGTCTAAAAACTCTCTGTGCCAAGTTTCAGCTAAATCCGCTTTTATTTAGCGGTAGCACAAAAAGTTGTCTTTTAAGAATTAGTAATTTATCTCTAGAGTAATTTATACAAAAAGAAGGGTTGACATTAAATTTAATTATTTCTTAACCTGTACGCTATTATTTAACAATTTTTTTTAAATCTGGTCTTAATTAATGTGAATATAAGGAATTTAAAATCAAAACTTAAAAAAATTAAACAACTTTTAGGTAATTCGCGGTTTTTTTTAAATTTATACAAAAAAATATATATTTTAGTAAAATTTTCGAAATTTTCCGAAAAGATGTAATTAAAAATTCAACTTGTTTTTGCCTTGAATGCGCAAATTTCTCAAATCTGATCTTTATTTTAATGAAGATTATGAATCAGCAATCGAAACTTAAAAAAAATTTGTTGTTTATGAATAATTCGCGGTTTTTGAAAATTCAAAAAAACTCAAGTTTTTTGAGATATTTTCCTAATTACCTGTAAACGGTGTTATCGAAAAATGCAATTAGTTATACTTTTGCAATTTACTTACCAAGGGCCTTCATTATATATAACACTGATTTTAATTTTAAAAAGGATAACAGATATCCTTGCAAATTAACTTAAAATTTGACATTTTTTAATATTTCGCTATTATTTAGATTGCTATAATTTTATTGCTACCAAAAATCATATCTCTTATAATAGGACATTCCACAGATATATATTAATGCAAAAACGAAATTTTCATATTGGTAAATATAAGAAAACATCCTGATCGAAGTCGCGAAATCCGCGACTCCGATTTCAATTTTGATTTCAAATTCGTAATGTACACCTAAAAATGTATTAGATTTGATATGTCGCGATCGTAATATTTATATTTAATTTTTCTCATTTTTTTCATTATTTTTAATTAATTAAAAATAATATAACAAGTATAACCTCGAAACTTCAATTGCGATGTGCTACCTCTAAACAAAACTTTTTTGGTGATTTTTTTGATCAGACCACATTTTTTTTCAAAGTGGCATATTTGTAGGGTTGTGGAGCGTGAAAATTCCAACTTTTTTTTTTTTGGACCACTCTAATGAACATATAACAAAATTGTTCTTTAAATTTGTTGTAGTTATCACAACTGCATCTATGTTGGCCGCAAAATCAATCTTCCGAAATTTAATGTATTTTCTTAAACCTATGGCCACTCTGCCATACCCATCATTTCTATTTTTTTTGATTAGATTGAAATTAACCCTATAAACAATTTCACTGGAATTCAAGTTGAAAACAAGTCCAATTCCAGCCCTGTTTTCCAGTTTCAAGGCTTGAATACAACTTTAATTACATTTTATTTCAATAGCATACTCCAGCAAAAGGGAAACAAAAATTCAAGTTTGAAATATTTTTTTAAATATACAAATGCTAGAATTTGAAATATACTTTACTTCAAGCAAAATTTAAAGCACTTGAATTTTTCAAACCTATGTGTTTATTTATATTTACAAAATGATCTTTCACGAATTTAAGAATTTCAGTAGTAATTTTCTCAAGTTCTGAAACTCTTCTGTAACCCTCCTTATCAAACACAGGGCCAGTCGTATTTATTTCTCTGAACATTCGTTCCGGCTTTTCAAAATTTGGGGTTGTTGTTGTTGTAGCAACGCCTCCTACAATAAATATGTAAGCATGTATAATATTAATCTTCTTCATCTTCTTCTGCTGACTCAGCTAGATCCAGACCCAGGAACCGGGCCGCCTCCACCGGGTGGGTCCATAGTGACGTGGGATCTAGGTGAGTCGGGTTTGCCGTGCAGCCAAAGAGGTGGTTTACGTCGTGGGGACCTCTCTGGCATGCGGGACATGTGTTCGGGATGGTGGGCTCGATCCGAGACCAATATGAATTAAGGCGTGAACACCATCCCGAACGCAATTGCGCGAGGAGAACTCTCGTAGATCGTGGGAGAGTCCTCTCCTCGTTCTCCGCAATAGGTGGGGGGCGACCTCCAAGAACGATATTCATCCGGTAAGAATTGATGGCGTCATTTACCGTGTCCCGATGAATATCGTTTATACCTGCCCTATAGGATGCTTCGTCCAGCGGATCTCTCATATAACGCTGGACCGTGCCCTCAAAGATACGAAGGTCCTTTCTGACATGCCTCGGGGGGGGGATCTACCTCCGTAAGATGGTGATTCGGGTGGTTCCTCCGATGACATCCCAGCAGGAACTGCTTCGAGAGCATTTGGCAGTGTTTCTTTACTGTTAGGACCTTCGTTTCCTCGTGAAGATGTTGAACCGAGGACATTTGTAGGCATCCTGTTATTGTCCTGAGGGCAGAGTTTTGGCAGGTTTGGAGCTTTCTCCACTGGGTATCGCTGACTCTAGGCGACCACACTGGCGCAGCATAATTAACCACTGACCGACCAATTGTTTTGTAGGTTGCCAACAAGGTTTCTTTGTCCGTACCCCAAGAGCTGCCGGCTAGCGACTTGAGGACCTTGTTCCTACTCTGCATCTTGTTGCAAATTGCAGTGGTGTGCGCTGAGGACATGAACAGGTTGTCGAATGTAACCCCAAGAATTTTGGGGTGGTTTAGTGTCGGAATTCGTACGCCATCGACTACTACATTCAGTTCCAGCCTTACTTCCTTCGTCCAAGTGGTAAAAAGAGTCGCCGAGGACTTTGCAGGGGAGAGCTGCATATTCCTTCCAGTGAAGAAATTCGTAAGATCATGAAGATAACTGTTCAACCTACCGCATAAGCCATCAATGTCGTGACCCGTCGCCAGTATCGTACAGTCGTCGGCATAAGAAATCAATTCCACCCCTTCTGGTGGTGCCGGGAGTTTCGAAACGTAGAAATTAAACAATATCGGGGAGAGAACTCCACCCTGAGGAACTCCTTGTTTAATCCTACGAGGTTTGGATATTTTGTTACGAAACTCCACAAACGACTGGCGACCACACAGATAATTCGCTATCCACCTCTTCGTGCCATTTGGGAGACTGGATTCGGCGATGTCT
This sequence comes from Leucophora obtusa, assembly GCA_949987735.1. Classification (NCBI taxonomy): domain Eukaryota; kingdom Metazoa; phylum Arthropoda; class Insecta; order Diptera; family Anthomyiidae; genus Leucophora; species Leucophora obtusa. The sequence continues at coordinate 85,523,212 of OX465297.1, read as the reverse complement.
CTGAAGAGGGTCGCGTGGCTGATCGTATCAAATGCCTTCGATAGATCAAGCGCCACTAGAACCGTCCTTTCGCAAGGGCGGCTCTGATTTAGACCGCTGGTTATCTGTGTGGCAATGGCGGTTAAAGCTGTTGTTGTGCTGTGCTGTTTCCGGAATCCATGCTGGTGCTGGGCAAGCTGAAAATGCCGTGTGAGACTGGGGAGGAGTAGAGCCTCAAGTATCTTTGCGACCGGTGACAGTAGGGAGATTGGTCTGTACGATACTCCCTGGTTCGCATCCTTTCCCGGCTTCAAAAGTGGTACCACCCTACCCATCTTCCAGACCTCGGGTATTATTAGGGTGGATAGGGAAAGGTTAAAGACCTTTGTCAGGTACTCTACTCCTGGCATCTCCAGTTTTTTGATCATCAGCATGGAAATTCCGTCGGGTCCTAGAGCTCTAGATGGTTTGGCTCTTTTGATGGCTTCGGCAACCTCTGTTGACGTAAAAGCTAATGGCTCGTCATTGACTCGGAGTTCGTGGATTTTCCTCACGACACTCCTTTTCGCCTTGTCTCTCTCGGGGTGCTCTATAAACTGCCGGCTAAAATAGCTCGCGCACCTCTTCGGGTCCGATATCGTCCTGTCGGCAAATGAGATCGATACCCTGTCGTCCCTTTTGGACGGGTTCGAGAGAGCTTTGACCGTTGACCATAGCTTGCTGGCTCCGATGCTGAGGTTGCATGTTTTCAGATGATCTACCCATTTGTTCCGTTTATGCTCGTTGACCAACTTGCTGATCTCCCGGTTGAGTTCGTTGATCCTGGGGTCGCTGGGGTTGGTCGAACGAAGCTCGTCCCGCTCATCTGCGAGTTCTGCCGCTTCGGCTGGGAAATTTGGTCTGATGTTGGCGATCCTTCCAGCCGGAATGAAGCGAGCAGCCGCTGCGTTGACGATTTCACGGAACTTCCTTTCCGCGGAGCGCATATCGGTTGGGGTGTGTAGGTCACTGAATTTGCGGTTGGTGAACTCTCTGAACGCTAACCAGTCAGCTTTCTTGTGGTTAATGTACGTGCGGCGTTCAGAGACGATGAAGTCATTTGGTCTATCAAGCGTGATAACTATAGGAAGGTGGTCTGAGGCCAACGATAAAATCGGCCGCCAGGAGGCGTAATTTATCAGACCTGCACTCGAAATTGTTATGTCTGGCGAGCTAGTGCAACTTCCTACAATTCTGGTGGGGGCGTCCTCATTCAGTGTGCAGAATGTGGAGTCATCGACCTGTTCCGCCAAGGCTATCCCTCTCTGGTCTTCCCCCAGATTGGAGTGCCAGAGCTCATGGTGTGCGTTAAAGTCGCCCATCACCATGCGGTTATCACCCACCAGAAGGAATCTGATGTCCGGGTGATATCCTGCGGGGCAGCTGGCCACTGGCGGAATATACACATTGTACAGCTCGATCTCGGCAGCTCCTGACCTTACTGCTATACATTGATGTTCCATGTATACGTCACGTACGTTAGGGTCAGGCGAGATCATTCTGTACTGCACGGTGTTGTCGATAATGAATGCGAGGCCCCCGCCTCCGCTCCGTGTGCGGTACTTGCGCAGAATGTTGTAATTACTACAACTCTGGAGTCTACAGGTGGCATTGAGTTTAGTTTCCTGGACCGCAGCGACCATGACTTTGTGGAGCTGCATGAATCGGGTTATCTCCGTGATCTTACCTTGGAGGCCGTTGCAGTTAAACTGCATAAGTGTTATCACCTCAGGTCGGGGGACAGCCACATGTGGTGTTAGTTGTGGTGTCTGCTGTTGGTGTTGTAGCTGGTGTTGTTGCTGTGGTTGTTGCTGTTGGGACGAGATCGGGGTCACCACGACCGGAGATGTCAAGGCCGACGATGTCGCCGACGTTGACAGCTCCGATGACGATGAGCTGTTACGTTGGCCTATACAGCATGGGGCCACGTAATTACCGTCCCAGTCCCTATGGGTTCTTAACCCACTGCAGTTTCTACTGCTGTCCTTCCTGAGGTGAACCCACTGATTGCAGATGTTACACCTGACTGATGTTCCGCCAGAGTGTAACCGGTCCTGGCAAACCGAGCAGAACCATGGTCCTGGATTTTGTTCGATTCCGGCACGGACCAAAAGGATATGGAGCAAGTTCGCCGGATAAAGTTGCTCCAGGTTAGAAAAAAGAAGAGGGCATACATACGTATTGTTGGTTTGTTGAGTTGGCACTCCTTGGTCGAGGCTTGTTGGGCTCCGAGTCGTTCCGGTACGAAGAACCGAGTGCCGCGGGAACGAAAATTTGGGGTCATAACTGGTGCTGTAGGAACTGTTCGAACTACAGTACTATATCTCCTAGGTGTAAGTATTCTATTGACCTCTACATCCTTGTTCCTGGTTTTCTTTTCATATGTATGCAAAACTGGGAATTGCTCATTGTCTTCAAGTATATCAAAGCGATTCTGTTTCTCCTGTGAGTATGTATTTAATACCTCTTTTTTGACATTTTCTTTACTGTCATTATCTTATTAATTTCAGTTTCCCTTAACCATTTAGGGCATTTCTCCTTATCTACCGCCCTGTGACCCTCTTCACCACATAACAGACAAATAATGGAAATACATGTATCACTACACTTACCCTCTTTACCACATATTAAGCATCTTGCCTTGGACTTACATCCCATACGGGTGTGTCCCAACCGACCACAGTTATAACACTGCCTAATCCTTGGATAGTAAACATCAACATTCAAAATTGTAAAGTTTAGAACAACCTCCTCTGGAATTTCGTTACCAGCAAAACCAAACTTGACAGCATATGTTGGGATAAATTCCTTGGTGACTTTATCCTTTCTTTCAAAACGTTTAACATACGTTACTTTCATCGGCGATTTAATATTGCGTAAGATTTCATCATCATTCAGGTACAGTGGAACATCTCTTATAACACCATACGTTTCCACGAAACTTTTTGGTATAAAGGCACGTAATTTTAAGTCCACTAGTTTTTCATTCCTAACAAACCTGTTCGCAGCTATCACATTCTCAAAACATACCTTATACAATGTAATTCCAATTGCCTTAATGGATTTAATGCCATTACACTTTACATTTCTAATTTTCTCATAAAGATATAAACCATTTCTCATTGTCTTGTTATTGCCATCGGCCTGCGATGTGTCAACTAAAACTATAATATCACCAATATGGTTTGTCGAATATAAAAGTGCTTCTTTTCTATTTGTACCAGTATTCTCCTTCTGGGATTGTTGAGTATTCATATCATTTTGAACTTGTTCATTTGTTGTTACCTTACCATTATTCATTTCCATATCATCACCTTCCGCCATTTTGTTGGCATTATTTTCATTATTACAAATATTTTCCTTTACATTGTTGTCACATTTCATCTGAAGTTTAGTAATTTTGCCCTTAGGCGCATTTATTTTTATTCTTTTAGCCTTATAACCTTTCATGACACTATTACCCTTGCCAGCATTTCTGTCACCAGTTGTACCGACGCCATAACCTTTGGCCACTTTTCCATTCCTGCTTGAAGACCTTTTCATCTTTCTAAAAACTTTCCCAAAAGAATCCACATCATCACTGTCAAATTGGGAAAGGATTATGGACGCCGAAGCGTCCTTCTCCTCCCCAGGAGAAACCGTAGCCATTTCGGAAGAAAATTCACTTGATTCTAAAAACTATTTATCTTTTTTTTTCGTTCAATTTCTCCTTTCCTTGAAATTTTTTCTTTTATTTAAAAATTTTCTCTTTTCAAACAAAAAAACTAAGTAGTCTATGAAAAAAATTATATTTATCTTCACTTTCCTTAAAATGAACCTCACAGTATCAGCACCAGAGAAACAAGCCGACCAAAATAATCGGCGGCGGCGGCGCAAGCAAAAAATCGGCGGCGGCGGCGGCGATTGAGTTTGAGCCGGATAAAAATCGGCGGCGGCGGCGGCTTGATCGGCTGAAAACAACATTTTGTAATGTGATTTGAAAACGTTTAAGTTTTTTTACGAAAGATAGGTGTTTTACTATCACTCTATATGCCTTTACGTTTTTTGCCATTACTCTTACCTGTCCACCTCTCAAGGATTTGTACGAATAATCTTCAAGGTTTACTATTTTTGAAAAGTTATTCATCATCGCTCTTATATCTGAAACATTTGGAATAATTATTGGAGGCGGTTTTTCTTCACACAGCTCTTTGTTAGCATTATCGTTAATATAATTAACATCATCATTATTGTCTACATCAAGTGCAGCAAACATGTTGTTGCTAGTAGGTACTTGGTATATCATCATTAGGGCAATGAATTTCATGCACTTAAAAATTAAAAATATGCGCCTAAAATATGCGGTTAAAAAAGAAAAATATGCACTAACAATATAAAAAATATGCACTAAAAACTATAATTTTTGCAAAAATAATGCACTTTAAAACTTAAAAATATATTTAAGTTAGTTATTTTGCAAACAGACACAGAACTCGAAGATTTCCCATAGGTCAATAAAGTTTTAAAAATGTTTATTTTGATTGAATCAAAATATGAAAACGTATCAATTTTTTATATTTTTTTACAAAATAAAAAATGCTACTAAAAATGAAAAATATGAACAAATATGCATTAAAAAGCACAACATATGCATTAGAAAGCCACCAAATATGCATTTAAAGTCGAAATATGCAAAAACATGCATTTATGTCAAAATATGCAACTACAAATCGATGCCAGTTTGTTCTAAATTTGATGATTCGGATAAATGTTAATCTATATTAGTTTTGGACTATCGAGAAATAACATACATTTGCATGGAATTCCTTGCCCTAATCATCATTGTTGGTAGTTTTTTTTTATTTTGATTGCATGCTTAACTAATCCTGGTGATCGATTTTGTCGTCATTTCGTTGTTTTGTTTTCAGCGACTGTCTACCAGACAATGTCGCTTTCTTCAGTAGACTCGCTGCTACTATCCATTCTGCTGTAACAGCAGAGGATTAGTATAGAAGAATATTAATCCCTTTGTTTACTACTTAATAATAAGTAATAATTTGTTGTTGATTTCAATATACAATGCAGTGTTGCCAACAAATTTTCAAAATAAATGGCTAGATCAGACCCAAAAATCGCTAGATTGTTGAAAAATGGTACTTAAAGCAGTTTTTACTCAAAAATTTCTTTAATATGTTAATAAGAAAAATAATAATAAATTAAATAATGAAAAATTTTACGATTAAGCTTCAAATAATGTGTCCTGATTTTCATTGAATTAATCTTAGTATTGCGAATACACAATAGAGGGCGTTGTACGATGAAAAAGTGCATACCCATATTTTATCGAAATGTGTATTTTTAGAGTTTTTTTTACTAAAATCGTTTAAGATGTTGTGTTTTATAATAAAGGAATATCAATGTGCGAGTTTTATAATATTTTTCAACATAAAACCGAGTTTTAAAAATTATATTACGGCTGATAAAAAAATCGCTAGATTTTTGGCTAATAGCTACAGGACAATTTTTCCCGCTAGGGGCGAAATAAAATCGCTAGATCTGACGAGAAAATCGCCGTTATGGCAACACTTATACAATGTAAAAAAAAAAGTTTTTTCTTAAAACAATAACAAATGTTATTGCTTTTAATTTTAAATAGAATTATAGAAAAGAGATCACAATTAACGTCAGCACTTTATCACGGTCAGAAAATCACTCGCAAAAAATATATATATAAAATCAATTTATATAAGATTTGTTGTTGGTTCACGTGTGATTTGTTTCATGTTCGCACAGATCCATGGCTAGTCAAGACTATATCTAACAAATGGTCCTAAATATTTAATATAACATACAAGTTTTATTTAATAAATTATAAACATACCCTTTTACTACCAAGTCCTTTTCGTTGAAACATAACTTGCAAAATTTTAATTTCTGCCAGCATATTTTTTTGCCAATGTAAAGGGCTCCAAAGTAATCCCAACATTGGGAAAATGTAACCCTCTTGGAACTCAAAACAATTTTTGCCTCTTATAGAATTTTCAGAAAATTAAAGCATACTGGGAATCAATTTTTTTTTATTTATTCTTTTTAATTTTAACAAATTAAGGAATAAATAAAGACCAAAGAAAAAATAAATATCGATTGATTTAAGAAATTAAACTTGTTTGAAGGCTTTTGAATGGAGGCTTTGTTAGAAAGTTTGGGCAGGATGCACATATCTTGTATGGACCCAATTAGATGCCCAATCAATAATGTCCTTAAATGATGAATTTATGTGATCAATTCGAACATTGGTTTGAGCATTTTATCCGTAAAAGTGTCCTTTTCTAAATATTATAGAATTTTACAATATCTCTTATCTTTACTTTTTCATTTATTTGTTACAAAATGTCTCATTTATCCAAAATATTCAACTGGACCATTTTTAAAAATGTATTTTAGAATTGAAAAAATATATATGGGTGATATCAAAAAATGTGATAAAAACCATGTAACCAACTAATTTCAAATGCATGGATTACATTTGAGTTATATATTTCGATATACAGTATTGTTCGAAACCTAAGCAACTTTTCCTAATAAAGTAATCAAAGTCCTACATATCCTTTTTAAATTGGTTTATACAAAAGAACACTTTTAATTTTTATTATGTTATGTGCCTACATTCTAATAATAACAAGAAAAATTTAATTCCATTTCCTTGCCAGTAAAAAAAAAAAAAAAATGAAATTGACTCCATATATTGCTGTTCGAAACTTAAGCAACTTTCAGTACTTCCTATGATACCCTTTCTTGCAAATGATTTCCGCACATCGTTTTGCCATAGAATCTATTAGATTTGATAGTATTGTGGTTGGTATTGATTCCCCCTCCGATTTTAAGCAATTTATCAGATACCGCTTATTACTAAAACGGCGAGTTCCGACCCTGCGCTTCAAAATTCCGAATAGGTTTTCTATGGGAGTCAAGTCTGAAGATTGAGCTGGCCAATCCAATAATTGAATCCCATTAACAGGTAACCATTCTTTGACCCACTTTGACGAGAGTTTGGGTCATTATTACGCTGAAACACCCATCGAAGTGGCATTTCCAATTCGGCATATTGAAGCATGTGTTTGGCTAAAATATCCAAATAAACAAAGCGATCCATTTTTATTTGTATTTCAACAAAAGGCCAACTCCACTCGTCGAAAAGCAGGTACACACCATTACATTTCCGCCCCCATGCTTTATTGTTCCTTTACAATAACGCGGATATAATCGTTTTCCCTTCGGTCTTCGAACGTGGCATACTTCATCTAAATTTAACAGGTTAAATTTAGACTTGTCGCTGAATAAAACTATTTTCCATTTCCCCACAGTCCAATTTGCGTGAGCTTTTGCAAAATCCAACCTTTTTTTCATAAAACTAATGAAAATTAACGAATACGTTGCAAAATCATTTAGGAAAACCTCTTTTTTAAATGTTTTTTTGTCAGTATAGGTTTCTTAGACGGCATGAAGCTTCTAAAATTATTTTCCAATGATCGTTTTCTCACACTGCTCGAACTAATATTGAGATTAAGCTCACTCGCAACATTTTTGGAAGAAAAAAAGGGTTTTTTTCTTAATTAATCGGACAATTTTCAATCTGTTCGATGTGAAGTTTTTCGAGGTTGCCCTCTAGTATTGGCTTTCTCTACTATTCCAGTAGCTTTGTACTTTTTAATTAGTAGAGAAACTATTGATTTGTTAATGCTTAATTTGTTAGCTATAGAGACTTGCGATTGGCCCTTATTAAAGAGTTCAAAAATTTTAAGCTTAAAATCGATTCCGTAACGTTTACGCGCCATAGCCATAGCCATAAGTAATTGATTCTACATCTACAGAAACAAAAAAAAATTAAATTTTCTTTGTCAAACTAAACGGGAATTAAATAAACGTTTCAAAATTTTTGTTTGTTTGTTGCAAAAAAATACAAAAACAAAATAGTTGCTTAAGTTTCGAACAGCAATATATGGAGTCAATTTCATTTTTGTTTTTTTTTACTGGCAAGGAAATGGAATTAAATTTTTCTTGTTATTATTAGAATGTAGGCACATAACATAATAAAAATTAAAAGTGTTATTTTGTATAAACCAATTTAAAAAGAATATGTAGGACTTTGATTACTTTATTAGGAAAAGTTGCTTAGGTTTCGAACAATACTGTATATCAGCGCATTGTCACCTGTTTTACAAAATTTATAACAATCTGACCAATTTTTGGTTAATACATAAAATTTGTAACCAATTTTATAGGCCAAATGTAAACTCCGTAACCAGTAACTCGTAAGGTTTTTTAACTTTAATAGCTTATATTTTAATAACCAATGAAGCTAAACACTAACTGTAAGAATTTATATGAAGAGGAGAAGTAACGCTTTTAACAAAAATTAATGCATTTTACAAACTTTTTCGTATATCTATGCTAACACGACTTCAACTCTGTAACGATTTTTCGTCATAATTCTTGATAAAAATGCGTACACCAAATACATATATTGAGTTTTAAATGCAAAGTTAAGCAGCTACGTTTTTTATTAATTGATTTTTTACACATCTGCAAAGAGTTGCATTCTGAAGTATTATATTAACCCATTAAGAACTTTATTTTTAAATTTTTTTCACAGTATAAATTTATATAAGCTTTTATAGCTTAAAAAAATTATATTTATAAAAATTTAATATTTAGAAGATTTTAACTTTTTTCTTTTCATATAAAAAAATTGTTTTTAGCTCTGGTTGTTCAAGTTTAATGAATTAGTAAATTCTTTTTAAAAAATATATTTATTTTTAAATTTTTTATATTTGAAAATTGATACTTCCAGCCGAAATGAGCCGAAAAAAATCGGCGGCGGCGGCTGAAGCTAAAATGACCGGCGGCGGCGGCTTAAACGGCTCACGGCGGCTGGCTTGTTTCTCTGATCAGCACCCAATGGCGAATCTTTTTGCAACATGCTTTTCAATAATATACAATTTGTGTTTATAAAATTGGCGGTTTCGCGAATAAAAATACAATTCATTCCGCGAAAAATTTTTTTTTTGTTTTTTTAATTTTGTATTTTTTGTCCTTTTAAATGCTTTTCAAAAATATAAAATTTTTTAAAATCCAGTCAGCGGTTGCGAAGTTACAAAATAATATATTAAAAACATAACATTTCGCGATCAAAAAACTCTTAAATTGTGTGAAACAAATTTAATTTGTCAAACTAATGTCAGTAATGGCCCGAAATATCGATTCTAAACCAATGAAATACAAAATCAATCGTTTTTCGCTCCAGCAGTTTGGAGTAAAAAACTGATAACTTTTATTGATTTGACGCGAAATTATTAGTTGAATCATCTTTTGACGCATAAATATTAGTTGAATCACCTCTGTTTATGGTTATTTTAAAATATTTTAAACATTTACCTACATTTTTTTGAATGCAATCTGATGCAAACAACTTTGGTTACGGAGTTTACAGTTAGGAAGTTTACATTTGGTTACTTTTTTCGTTTTCTTTTAGAAACGCTTTATCAGAATTTGCTTTCCGAAACAAAATCGAATGATGCCTACAAGGTGAATCTAGATATGTCGTTGTTTTTCTTACTCGTTAAATAGTTTGGTGTAAAAATTAGGAACGGAGTTTAGAACATTTTTTCAAATCTTATTAAAGACATCATTTTTCTTCTCGAGAATGTTACATGGTGCAGAAAAACTTCAAGTCTGTTATACTAGATGATTACTTACAGTCCAACGATCATTTGAGTACAAATAACATTATACTTTTCGCAATGTAATTAATAGATAACACCAAAATTCTGGTGTATGCATTTTTATCATAAATTATGACGAAAAATCGTTACAGAGTTAAAGTCGTGTTAGCATAGATATGCGAAAAAATTTGTAAAATGTATTAATTTTTGGTCTGAATTGTTATAAATTTTGAACTGGGAAAAAACTTCCCCCTTGACGGCCTGGCCAAACTGTTGGATATAGAGACCTAAAATTATGTATGTATTAGGTTCCTCCTCCAACGCAGACGTCCTCTAAGACGGAATTTTTGGAAATTCCTACCGGGAGGGGTAAAAACGGAATAATTCTCCCCCTTGATGGCCTAACCGAACCCTTCGGCAAGAAACCTGTAATCTATAATATGTTTTTCTTGGAGTATGGGCTAACTTATCGACGAGGCATTTTTAGGACTTTGGACAGGAACGTGGTAAATGAGATGGCATAGAATGGGGAACGAGTGAAATTGAAACACTGCAGTTAAAAGAGGAATGGAACGGAGCAAGTGCAAAGAAATGGAATGGAAATAGAAGCGACTGATATCAATTTCGATACACAAGACAGTAGGAACGAAATGGAATGAAACGGGGAGCGAGTGGAATTGGAATAACAGATAATGGGAACGAAATGCAATGGAATGGTGAACGAAATTGAATCTTGGAAGTAGTTGCATTGGAACACTAAAATTGTTAAACAAAATGGAATGGAATTTCAATGACTCAAACTGCCGGAGTTTGGTATTTGAAATTTCGCATGCGATTGAGGCAAGATTATATATATTTGGGATTTTTACTGGGAGGAACAAAAAGGGGTGAAGAACTCCTTTTAATACCTGTTCAAACACTATCCACGGAATATGAAACTTATGTAGCATTGAAACATGCTCTCCAAAAAGTTAAACAAATTTTCTAAAAGAGAAAAAACCTTAGAAAAGGAATGGAACTTATACTGATATTTAAACTGCAGGTAACGAAGCACCGGTGAAAGAAACGGACGCAGTAAATTATCCAACTGAATTTGTGAATTTACTTGAATTGCCAGGTCTACCTTTACATTAACTGGAATTAAAAAAAACTTTAAGGCACGCTAACAACGTAGCGGGCTTTGCCCGCTATCTATCTATCTTTATAAAATGCTTGCCAACCCTGCTTTATGTTATTTATTTTCATTCAAAACATAAATGAACAAAACTGCTAGATAGACCCGTAGGTCTATCTACCTAAGTTCGCACTTTACCAAATTATCTTTACATACACACGTATATTGCAATTTGTAATGGACAATCCACTTTCATGAGAAAAAGTGATCAAATATTTATTTATTTTAAACCCATTCCTGTGTCAGAATTATTTATTTGTGGTGGCTGCGTGAAGGCTTTTAATATAAAAACTGTACTTTAAATAAAGAAGCGAATTTAAAAAAATTGTGGGGGGGCTCAGCCCCCCTCCCAACCACGAATACGACCTATCTACGCCGATGGCTTGAACAACAGAGAATTAGTTGTTACATGCTCACGTGTTGGTATACTAAATGATTTATTTATATAAAAATGAAGAGGTTAAAAATAGTGTTTGTACTTAAACATTACAATAAATTTATCTTAACAATTAATTATTTTACCTTAACAACAAATATTGTGTTTTATTTTATCTAAAAGAAATTTAATTCTCAACTTTAAGGCACGCTAACAACGTAGCGGGCTTCGCCCGCTAGTATAAAAATAATTTAATTTCAAATAAAACGTTGACAATTTATATTTTTAAGACAACTAAAAAAACATGAAACAATTTTCTATGTTAATATGAATGAATATTCATGTTGGATATTAGAAGTGTTTTTTATTTAACGTGCAACTTTCAACACCATGGACCCATGTGAATCAGTGTACCGCATTCCATTAAAAGATCGTCGTATTTGCAAGCTGTAGCGTGCGAATAAGCCACTTTTGGGGAGACTTTTATATGGGCACTAGGTCTAAACGAAGACCGATTTTAACCAATCGTCCTTGGGTCGATACAAGTCGGTGTACCTAATTTCATCAAAATATTTGCAACCTGACAGACGGCCATCGTTACGTCGAACCAAAAATTGATTCCAAGTCGAACGGTACACTAAAAAGTGCGCCTGCGTCCAATATTTTTTGGTTTAACAAACATCGGCGTAGAGGTGTAGTGTATAAATAGAAGCCGAATTTGAGAAGAAATTTTTAACAAAAACCAATTCAATATACATAAACTTTTGCAGATCCCTTTTCTAAAATAATATTAAATAAATAATGACGAATGAATCAGAAGATTGTTTCTAATACTAAAATTCATATTTTTTCAAAAAAACCAATTAAAAAATTAAGTTTTATTTGTGAAATCAGTAGCATTTTCTTAATTTTTGCGCTTCATTCTAAAACTATTTAAATATTGAACGATAATTTATTAAAGTTTTTATCATCGCTTGAAAAAAATAACATTACCGTTCCAGATTAAACACAAAAATTAAAAAAATTTTATTAATTTTCATAATTTTTAGACAAGTTTTATAAAACTGCGTGAATTGTAAAATTTCAAATTTTTTTTTTCAAAAATTTAAAAATTTCGATACTAAACTATTCACAAAAATCTGGTTTTAAATGCATAATAATTTAACCGTAACCGCACGATTTTTACATTGCGGTTACGGTTAATAAGTGCGGTTAACCGCGGTTTCGGTTACGGTTAAACCGAATTGCAATCGATATTTCGAGCCATTACTGACATTAGTTTGACAAATTAAATTTGTTTCACACAATTTAAGAATTTTTTGATCGCGAAATGTTATGTTTTTAATATATTATTTTGCAACTTCGCAACCGCTGATTGGATTTTAAAAAATTTTATATTTTTGAAAAGCATTTAAAGGACCAAAAATACAAAATTAAAAAAAAAAATAAAAATGTTTTTCCCGGAATGAATTGTATTTTTATTCGCGAAACCGCCAATTTGATAAACACAAATTGTATATTATTGGAAAGCATATTGAAAACCCAAATACGAAAAACTAATAAATTGAAGAAAATTCGTACGCAATTTTTTATGTTCTATCTTTTGCTTGTGGAAATGTAAACTCCGTTACCACAAAAAAAATTCAAATTGCGCAAAAAAAGTTATTGCGACAACTTGTAGAAGAGATTTGTTGCAATTAGGTTTATAATGACTAAACTTACCGATTCAATTAAGAAAAAACCGAAATATTAACAGTTTTGGCTTCTCACAAATTTGGCCCAAAAACTTATCACATTTTTTAATTTTACCCATATTAGGGATGCCAATCGGGATTGGTTTTTTAAAATCCCGAATTTTTTTCAAGATTTTGTAATTTTTTTTGCCATTTTGAGAATTTTTTATTTAAAAAAATGTGTAGAAACTTCAAATTTATGTAAAAGAAATATAGGTTCATATGCATAAACCCTTTTAAAATTTATGAGTAACTTGTACAATCATCCTAATTTTGCATTAAAAATACAAAAATTGTTTTTTTTGGACTTAAAGTTAGTTGTTTTTACAAAATGTATTGATAACAAATATACATATAAATAGTACCCAAAGGGTACTTTTATGTAATTGTTGCTTTCAAAAAGGAGTTGATTTATAACTGGTTTTACCAAATCAGACAGTTCATATACGAAAGTATAAAATTCTCGTCACGTTGATTTTTTGTACCTTATGTAATGTCTTGGTTTGAGTAAGAAAGTTATCATTTTCTTATTGCGGAAAACTGAAGAGTAGGGTGCAGAGAAACAAGCCGACCAAAATAATCGGCGGCGGCGGCGCAAGCAAAAAATCGGCGGCGGCGGCGGCGATTGAGTTTGAGCCGGATAAAAATCGGCGGCGGCGGCGGCTTGATCGGCTGAAAACAACATTTTGTAATGTGATTTGAAAACGTTTAAGTTTTTTTACGAAAGATAGGTGTTTTACTATCACTCTATATGCCTTTACGTTTTTTGCCATTACTCTTACCTGTCCACCTCTCAAGGATTTGTACGAATAATCTTCAAGGTTTACTATTTTTGAAAAGTTATTCATCATCGCTCTTATATCTGAAACATTTGGAATAATTATTGGAGGCGGTTTTTCTTCACACAGCTCTTTGTTAGCATTATCGTTAATATAATTAACATCATCATTATTGTCTACATCAAGTGCAGCAAACATGTTGTTGCTAGTAGGTACTTGGTATATCATCATTAGGGCAATGAATTTCATGCACTTAAAAATTAAAAATATGCGCCTAAAATATGCGGTTAAAAAAGAAAAATATGCACTAACAATATAAAAAATATGCACTAAAAACTATAATTTTTGCAAAAATAATGCACTTTAAAACTTAAAAATATATTTAAGTTAGTTATTTTGCAAACAGACACAGAACTCGAAGATTTCCCATAGGTCAATAAAGTTTTAAAAATGTTTATTTTGATTGAATCAAAATATGAAAACGTATCAATTTTTTATATTTTTTTACAAAATAAAAAATGCTACTAAAAATGAAAAATATGAACAAATATGCATTAAAAAGCACAACATATGCATTAGAAAGCCACCAAATATGCATTTAAAGTCGAAATATGCAAAAACATGCATTTATGTCAAAATATGCAACTACAAATCGATGCCAGTTTGTTCTAAATTTGATGATTCGGATAAATGTTAATCTATATTAGTTTTGGACTATCGAGAAATAACATACATTTGCATGGAATTCCTTGCCCTAATCATCATTGTTGGTAGTTTTTTTTTATTTTGATTGCATGCTTAACTAATCCTGGTGATCGATTTTGTCGTCATTTCGTTGTTTTGTTTTCAGCGACTGTCTACCAGACAATGTCGCTTTCTTCAGTAGACTCGCTGCTACTATCCATTCTGCTGTAACAGCAGAGGATTAGTATAGAAGAATATTAATCCCTTTGTTTACTACTTAATAATAAGTAATAATTTGTTGTTGATTTCAATATACAATGCAGTGTTGCCAACAAATTTTCAAAATAAATGGCTAGATCAGACCCAAAAATCGCTAGATTGTTGAAAAATGGTACTTAAAGCAGTTTTTACTCAAAAATTTCTTTAATATGTTAATAAGAAAAATAATAATAAATTAAATAATGAAAAATTTTACGATTAAGCTTCAAATAATGTGTCCTGATTTTCATTGAATTAATCTTAGTATTGCGAATACACAATAGAGGGCGTTGTACGATGAAAAAGTGCATACCCATATTTTATCGAAATGTGTATTTTTAGAGTTTTTTTTACTAAAATCGTTTAAGATGTTGTGTTTTATAATAAAGGAATATCAATGTGCGAGTTTTATAATATTTTTCAACATAAAACCGAGTTTTAAAAATTATATTACGGCTGATAAAAAAATCGCTAGATTTTTGGCTAATAGCTACAGGACAATTTTTCCCGCTAGGGGCGAAATAAAATCGCTAGATCTGACGAGAAAATCGCCGTTATGGCAACACTTATACAATGTAAAAAAAAAAGTTTTTTCTTAAAACAATAACAAATGTTATTGCTTTTAATTTTAAATAGAATTATAGAAAAGAGATCACAATTAACGTCAGCACTTTATCACGGTCAGAAAATCACTCGCAAAAAATATATATATAAAATCAATTTATATAAGATTTGTTGTTGGTTCACGTGTGATTTGTTTCATGTTCGCACAGATCCATGGCTAGTCAAGACTATATCTAACAAATGGTCCTAAATATTTAATATAACATACAAGTTTTATTTAATAAATTATAAACATACCCTTTTACTACCAAGTCCTTTTCGTTGAAACATAACTTGCAAAATTTTAATTTCTGCCAGCATATTTTTTTGCCAATGTAAAGGGCTCCAAAGTAATCCCAACATTGGGAAAATGTAACCCTCTTGGAACTCAAAACAATTTTTGCCTCTTATAGAATTTTCAGAAAATTAAAGCATACTGGGAATCAATTTTTTTTTATTTATTCTTTTTAATTTTAACAAATTAAGGAATAAATAAAGACCAAAGAAAAAATAAATATCGATTGATTTAAGAAATTAAACTTGTTTGAAGGCTTTTGAATGGAGGCTTTGTTAGAAAGTTTGGGCAGGATGCACATATCTTGTATGGACCCAATTAGATGCCCAATCAATAATGTCCTTAAATGATGAATTTATGTGATCAATTCGAACATTGGTTTGAGCATTTTATCCGTAAAAGTGTCCTTTTCTAAATATTATAGAATTTTACAATATCTCTTATCTTTACTTTTTCATTTATTTGTTACAAAATGTCTCATTTATCCAAAATATTCAACTGGACCATTTTTAAAAATGTATTTTAGAATTGAAAAAATATATATGGGTGATATCAAAAAATGTGATAAAAACCATGTAACCAACTAATTTCAAATGCATGGATTACATTTGAGTTATATATTTCGATATACAGTATTGTTCGAAACCTAAGCAACTTTTCCTAATAAAGTAA
This sequence comes from Leucophora obtusa, assembly GCA_949987735.1. Lineage (NCBI taxonomy): Eukaryota > Metazoa > Arthropoda > Insecta > Diptera > Anthomyiidae > Leucophora > Leucophora obtusa. The sequence goes on along the minus strand of OX465297.1, from coordinate 85,506,919 downwards.
TCAAAGTCCTACATATCCTTTTTAAATTGGTTTATACAAAAGAACACTTTTAATTTTTATTATGTTATGTGCCTACATTCTAATAATAACAAGAAAAATTTAATTCCATTTCCTTGCCAGTAAAAAAAAAAAAAAAATGAAATTGACTCCATATATTGCTGTTCGAAACTTAAGCAACTTTCAGTACTTCCTATGATACCCTTTCTTGCAAATGATTTCCGCACATCGTTTTGCCATAGAATCTATTAGATTTGATAGTATTGTGGTTGGTATTGATTCCCCCTCCGATTTTAAGCAATTTATCAGATACCGCTTATTACTAAAACGGCGAGTTCCGACCCTGCGCTTCAAAATTCCGAATAGGTTTTCTATGGGAGTCAAGTCTGAAGATTGAGCTGGCCAATCCAATAATTGAATCCCATTAACAGGTAACCATTCTTTGACCCACTTTGACGAGAGTTTGGGTCATTATTACGCTGAAACACCCATCGAAGTGGCATTTCCAATTCGGCATATTGAAGCATGTGTTTGGCTAAAATATCCAAATAAACAAAGCGATCCATTTTTATTTGTATTTCAACAAAAGGCCAACTCCACTCGTCGAAAAGCAGGTACACACCATTACATTTCCGCCCCCATGCTTTATTGTTCCTTTACAATAACGCGGATATAATCGTTTTCCCTTCGGTCTTCGAACGTGGCATACTTCATCTAAATTTAACAGGTTAAATTTAGACTTGTCGCTGAATAAAACTATTTTCCATTTCCCCACAGTCCAATTTGCGTGAGCTTTTGCAAAATCCAACCTTTTTTTCATAAAACTAATGAAAATTAACGAATACGTTGCAAAATCATTTAGGAAAACCTCTTTTTTAAATGTTTTTTTGTCAGTATAGGTTTCTTAGACGGCATGAAGCTTCTAAAATTATTTTCCAATGATCGTTTTCTCACACTGCTCGAACTAATATTGAGATTAAGCTCACTCGCAACATTTTTGGAAGAAAAAAAGGGTTTTTTTCTTAATTAATCGGACAATTTTCAATCTGTTCGATGTGAAGTTTTTCGAGGTTGCCCTCTAGTATTGGCTTTCTCTACTATTCCAGTAGCTTTGTACTTTTTAATTAGTAGAGAAACTATTGATTTGTTAATGCTTAATTTGTTAGCTATAGAGACTTGCGATTGGCCCTTATTAAAGAGTTCAAAAATTTTAAGCTTAAAATCGATTCCGTAACGTTTACGCGCCATAGCCATAGCCATAAGTAATTGATTCTACATCTACAGAAACAAAAAAAAATTAAATTTTCTTTGTCAAACTAAACGGGAATTAAATAAACGTTTCAAAATTTTTGTTTGTTTGTTGCAAAAAAATACAAAAACAAAATAGTTGCTTAAGTTTCGAACAGCAATATATGGAGTCAATTTCATTTTTGTTTTTTTTTACTGGCAAGGAAATGGAATTAAATTTTTCTTGTTATTATTAGAATGTAGGCACATAACATAATAAAAATTAAAAGTGTTATTTTGTATAAACCAATTTAAAAAGAATATGTAGGACTTTGATTACTTTATTAGGAAAAGTTGCTTAGGTTTCGAACAATACTGTATATCAGCGCATTGTCACCTGTTTTACAAAATTTATAACAATCTGACCAATTTTTGGTTAATACATAAAATTTGTAACCAATTTTATAGGCCAAATGTAAACTCCGTAACCAGTAACTCGTAAGGTTTTTTAACTTTAATAGCTTATATTTTAATAACCAATGAAGCTAAACACTAACTGTAAGAATTTATATGAAGAGGAGAAGTAACGCTTTTAACAAAAATTAATGCATTTTACAAACTTTTTCGTATATCTATGCTAACACGACTTCAACTCTGTAACGATTTTTCGTCATAATTCTTGATAAAAATGCGTACACCAAATACATATATTGAGTTTTAAATGCAAAGTTAAGCAGCTACGTTTTTTATTAATTGATTTTTTACACATCTGCAAAGAGTTGCATTCTGAAGTATTATATTAACCCATTAAGAACTTTATTTTTAAATTTTTTTCACAGTATAAATTTATATAAGCTTTTATAGCTTAAAAAAATTATATTTATAAAAATTTAATATTTAGAAGATTTTAACTTTTTTCTTTTCATATAAAAAAATTGTTTTTAGCTCTGGTTGTTCAAGTTTAATGAATTAGTAAATTCTTTTTAAAAAATATATTTATTTTTAAATTTTTTATATTTGAAAATTGATACTTCCAGCCGAAATGAGCCGAAAAAAATCGGCGGCGGCGGCTGAAGCTAAAATGACCGGCGGCGGCGGCTTAAACGGCTCACGGCGGCTGGCTTGTTTCTCTGGTAGGGTGATGCCTATGAAACAATTGTATTGTCTATCATGAAAATGATCAACCCCCTTTTTGAAACAACAAATAAAATCTAATATGACAATATCATATTAGAATTTGGACTTAAGGTAGAAGAATATTCTAACTAAATATATGAAAATTTATAAGTAACTTATAAAACAAATTTTTCATACAAATTTCATTTTATAAACATGTTAGGTTTTCAAATTATTATACATGAGCACTATAAAATATAACTGTTTTATACGTTTTTTTACGTAATCTTGTTTATTTCTATAGAAAAAGAATTCAAAAAAACACAGCAGTCAAGAATTTAACTCCGTCAATATGTTGTGTGCTATTTTTGTTTATAATAATTTTATATTCACTATTCTTATATCATTTTAATTAGAAATTGTCAATTAAATTTTATAATATTCAATTAGTTTCAGAATTTTTTAATTGTTTTCCACATAAAGTACAAAAATTAAAATGAAAAATTAAAAATTTTTTATTCTTAATTTTAATCGATGGTTTCCGAAATATAATAAGAAATACTGCACAATATAGATTTATATAAAATTATATTTAACAAAAACGGTTTAAAAATATCAGCAGGGTTACAATTTGGAAAAATTACCATATATTTTTGCAATTGTAAAAATCCTGGGATTCGAGCTTAAGAATCCCGGGATTCGGGACTCATTTTTATTGAATAATCCCGGGAATTCGGGATTTCGGGTATTTTTACATATATTACACAATTATTTATGTAAGAGACATAGCGATTCTTTTCTTGTGAAGTTTCGAAAGAATACATTAAAAATACAACGGAACAATGTCGGCCCGGTATTGCAGACTGTAGTACATGAACTGGCAATGCGTCGGATTTTCAACTTTCACTGTACTGGCATGTTGTCGACATGATAACACCAATAAACGCTTGGCCGTAGTTATTTCCCAACGTTGGCGCAGGTTTGGGATTTTATTTTATTGGTATTATCCCAGTATATTTATTAACAAATTTAATAGTTTGCTAGTACTTTACTGTCCTTTTAGTGTACATCAGTTTCGAAAGAATACATTAAAAATACAACGGCACAATGTCGGCCCGGTATTGGAGACGGTGGTACATGTACTGGCAATGCGTCGGATTTTCAACTTTCACTGTACTGGCATGTTATCGAAATGATAACACCAATAAACGCTAGTTATTTCCCAACGTTGGCGCAGGCTTGGGATTTTATTTTTTTGGTATTATCCTAGTACATTTAAAACAAAATTTAGTAGTTTGCTAGTACTTTACGGTCCTTTTAGTATACATCACAGATTTTTAATGTATTCTTTCGAAACTTCACAACTTCTTACATAAATAATCGTGTAAAATATGTAAAAATACGTAAAATTTATAAAACTGTTAATTTTAGTAAATTAAAAAAAGCTAGTTAATTTTCAGAAAACAGTACTGGTAAAGCAAGTTTTAAGTAGTACCGGCATTTCGTACAAAAACAGTACTCTCCCTGTACAATTTTTGTTGTAACGTCGGCAATTTCTACTTGGGCCGTTAATTTTCAGAAAACAGCACGTTTTAAGTAGTACCGGAATTTCTTAAAAAACAATGCTCTCCCAGTACAATTTTTATTCCAACGTCGGCCGTTTCTACCTGGGTAATATTTAATTAATATGAAATTTTCCATAACTTTTCTTTCATAAAATTTCCTAATTTTGTTGAAAAAATTCATTGAATTTCATAAATTAGAACTTCATAAATTTAATGAAAATGTGCTTTATATATATGAAATTGTTTGAATTGAATTTTTTTTGGGTATAGTGAACAAGATAATAGGCTGTAATCAGTAAAATATTTCTAAACGCACATAAATTATGACATTAGCTGTGCTTGTGCGACATTCCTATCAATTATATCTCCAACAATTTTGACAGTAGAAAGCCGGAATACGTTGGAAAACTGTCAAAATCGTTCTTGATAACACTGATAGAGAGTCACACAAACACAGCTATTATAATTTTTATATCCTTCACATTTTGAAATCATAATTTATTCCTATTAGAGAACTTTTTAAATTCCAAAACGACTATTCTTTCTCAAAAATATATCACTAACACCTCTAAAAATTGCAGAGTTGTAATATCCAAAAAAGTTCTCTTTAATAAGTTTTTAGATGATGTTTGGTGGTTTATCTCTTAAAATTGAAAAAAATAAGAAAAACTCGATAGAAAAACTTAGAAGAAACCGACAAAACTAGCAGAATTGGTTTGCTAAATATTAGTAAGATAGAACAGCAAGAACAAAATTTTAGCTATGTTTTAGTTAATTGAAAATAACAACTCACTCTGCTAAAATCAGCAACAAATTTTGTTCATTATAGTCGACTAAAAACCTAGCTTGGTTACCGTTATCATTATAATACCGTTATCGCTAAAATACCGTTTTAAATTGAATACCGTTACAGTTACCAATACTTCTAAAAAAATTTTTATACAATCATTTATGATTTTATACAATTATAACTTGTCGAGTATTGTGAAACATATATTTTTATATGATTATATCAAACGATATTTAATTATATAAAATTATATTAACCAGATCCACCATTTTCCGGATCAAATCATGTATGGATTAATATAATTATATAAAAAATATATTATTTGATCCGAAAAATGGTGGATCTGATTAATATAATTTTATATAATTAAATATCGTTTGATATAATCATATAAAAATATATTTCACAATACTCGACAAGTTATAATTGTATGAAATCATAAATGATTGTATAAAAATCATATATGAATATATAAAAATCAGTTTTAATAATTATTAAAACTACCAGCATCGAATTTATAGTTAATACCCAGCAAAACCACACATTACCAAACAATGGGTAAAGTAATGTCTTGCCATAGGTTTGCACTAGGGATACCGATCCCGATCCCGAAAATCCCGGGATTTTCGGGATTTAGAAATCCCGAAATCCCGGGATTGGTCTTGAAAAAATCCCGGGATTTCCGATTTCATTATTTGGCATATTTTATCTCTTTTTTTTTATTTGTTTTCGTTGTTATATTCGACCTAAATCACATAAATCTAATATCTTATTAAATGTTATTAAAGAACTAATTTTTCCCATTCATAAATAATAGACTAAAATAGATTAGAGATTAAATAAATCTGAATAAAAACCTTAATAATGTAAAAACTTTTATTCAGTTGTGAAACTTTTGAAAATCGTAACTTAGCTTTTAACGGACATGTTTTTATTTATTTTATTGATGATTTGCTAAAATCATAACTTCATGCAAAATAATTTTGTCGACTAAAAACACAAATTTTTGTTAAATTAAAAAATCTAACAATCGGCCTTTCGGAAATCATCAGAGGTATATGCTTAATATTTTTTGTTAGTTGATTTAAAAAAACTAATAGTCACTAAATATTTCTGATGATTTCAGCAGAGTAGTTTGTATTTGCATTCAATTAATTTTAGCCAAATATAACTAAAAATTTGTAGATACAGCAGTGTTTTAGCTACTTTTGGTTAAAAAGTTTCTTCAGAGGTAAACTGTAATTTGCAATTTGCTTAAATTTAAGTCATTAGTATATTTCTTATATTTCGGAAATTTAACAATTATTTAGTAAACAGTTCTGTTGATTTCAGTAGTTTTAATCGCGGAACCTTTTTTGCTAATTTTTGGTAGATTTTTCTGCTATTTTTACATACTTATTTCTATAAGTGTAGTTTCTGTTTTAAGTCAGATTCACAATGCTGTAGTACTCCACTCTGAGTATATTTTGTTCCTTTCTTTTTTGCACTTATATATTTTTTGTATCATGCTATCTCTATTTTACACCCTCAACTCTGCAGCGTGGAGTACTCCAATATTGTGAATCCGGCTTAATTTGTTGATTTCTTCATACTACAAGAAATAATAAGTAGATTTAAAATGAATTATTTAAATTTTTAGGGTTTATTTCAGCTATTTACTTTTAAAATTAAAAATATGATGAAACAAGAAAATCCCGAAACCCCGAAAAATCCCGAAATCTCGGGATCCCGATAAATCCCGAATCCTGGGATTTGTAAAAACCAGTCCCGTTCGGCATCCCTAGTTTGCACTGATTACTTTACACCTTACTTCACTGATGAATTTTTCAGGCGATGAGCCTCAAATTAATGTGTGCATTGTTTCCAGTATACTTAAAAAAATATGAAGAGTAATGGGTTACTTAGTTGCAGATAGGGAATGAAAAAGTGATTGGTTACTTGCTTTTATCCTACATGGGATTTGAATAAATATTTCCGTTTTAAGAGTAAAACCACAACCACAACAAATAAAATTTTATTTAAACGAGTAAAAAGGTTAAAGTCGGGCATGCCGACTATACAATACCCTACAGCAGTCTGGTTAAAAGCCAACTAATGTTTGGATCTGAAATTCGAGTGGGTTAAAATGGGACTTGTGTCAAAATTGTCTATAAAATAATAAAAGAAGAGAAAATCGTAAATATAGCCCATATGGGCGATAGGTCCAAATATGGCCCGATTCTATCTAGAATCTATCGGCTTTGTTCTCGGGACCATGTCAGCGAACCAAATTTCATTAAAATATCTTAATATTTGCGACCTGCAGCGTCTAACCAAGCCAATTTCGGGGGGACCCTTATATGGGCACTAGGTCCAAACATGGACCGATTTTAACCAAAATCAATAGGCTTCCTCCTTGGGCCGACATACAGTGCACAAAATTATTTTAAATATATAATTAGATATCGTAATATATAAAAAATTCGTTAAAGTTCTGAATTTGAGTTCTTCCAGAGCGAACATGATTTTTTTTTTTGTAATATTTCTACCCGAGTAAAAATAGTTATATATTGTCATATATCATGTGATTGGGCTACATCTGACAATGAATGGAGTCAAATTAAGACACATTTCATTATATACAACTACATCTGATATTATTTTTTCAACGAATTTTTTGTAAGGTAATTGATATTATTACATATCCCCAAATCTGACTCCATATATAACTACATAAGCCTTATAAAACTAATCAAATTATATGTAGTGATCGATATGATTATATATGATTTGATACTGAGTTTTATAACACTGTATGTGTCGTCGTACTAAAAATATAATTTAATTTAATATAACATCAAAATTAGTTATCTGCAAACCCGAGTAAAAAAGTTTTGATATAACCATATATTATTTTATGTAATTGCATATAGTAAGTTATAGTTACATATGGCCACATATGCTTTTAAATTCAGGCAGATATACTTTTATATAGTCATATGTTAGATATTTTTTCCTCAAAGGTTTTAATATGGAGACATATGTGATTTTATATTATTACATACTGGCCTACATATAATTGCATGTGCTATATATAAGTACACAAAGTAATATATAAAAGATATAATTACATATACGTTTATATATAATTTTGTATGACACTATACATAATAATATAAAACTATATGTGGAGCCATATAAGAAATATTTCATAATTTGTGTTAGATATGATTATATATGGACGAATAAGAACCCATATATAACTTAATATGGTTCCATATCTACAATATTTCATGATTTCTTTAATATATAACAATATAACGTTCTTTATAACAACATATATAATTATATATCATCCCACATAAGCAATTATTTCAAAGTGATTTTATATAAAAATATATAAGGTCCATATAAAACCGTATTATATTATATGGTTCTATGTTAACAACCCGAGTAAAAAAGTTTTGATATAACCATATATTATTTTATGTAATTGCATATAGTAAGTTATAGTTACATATGGCCACATATGCTTTTAAATTCAGGCAGATATACTTTTATATAGTCATATGTTAGATATTTTTTCCTCAAAGGTTTTAATATGGAGACATATGTGATTTTATATTATTACATACAGGCCTACATATAATTGCATGTGCTATATATAAGTACATAAAGTAACATATTGCAGATATAATTACATATACGTTTATATATAATTTAATATGACACTATACATAATAATATAAAACTATATGTGGAGCCATATAAGAAATATTTCATAATTTGTGTTAGATATGATTATATATATTTTAGATATGATTATAACTTAATATGGTTCCATATCTACAATATTTCATAGTTTCTTTAATATATAACAATACAACGTTCTTTATAAAATCATCTATAATTATATATTGTCCCACATAAGCAATTATTTCAAAGTGATTTTGTATAAAAATATATAAGGTCCATATAAAACCGTATTATATTATATGTGGTTCTATGTTAATGATTTTGAACTATTTTTAGATTTAGTAATTACTAGGGATTGACGCGTTACTAGAAATGTTCGTGAGTCACGTTATTCACACATGATCGTGAGTAATAATTACTATACTCAAGTGCGTGAGTCTGAGAATATATAATTCCTACTTGATTCGTGCGTGAGCGTGAATAAGAATATATAACCCGTGCATGAGTCGTGTGTGAGTTTATTTTTTGCATCATATATTTTTAGTAATTTTTACTATTTTGTAATATTTTACTATTTTTTTTTTACTATTTTTCTTATATCTTGGTTGTATAACAAAATCCTATTAACTTTAAAATCTCAGTCTTGTTAACTTTATTTTAAAATTACTAAAAATAAAAAAATTTTGTTCATGTTTAATGCACTCCCAAGTAAAAAAAATGATATGGAGCCATATGAAGTTATATTTAATTATATATAATCTTTTATGTAATTAGATATAATTATATCCGAAAAATGAGAACATCTTATTGTATCTTATTGTATCGAATTGTATACAATTGTATACAATTTGGTACAATTTGATACAATTTTATGCAATTCGATACAATTGTATCCGAATTTTGTCCTCATCCAATTACATCAAATTATATCTTTTTGTATAAATTTATATAAAATGTTATAAAAGTGCACATAGTTTGATACAATTATATCTAAAAATTGACCTTACACTTTAGATCATATTATATATGACCACATCTAACAATATACAAAAATTATTTTTTTAAATAAAAAAGATATGGAATATCTGGAGATCAGACCTGGGGGATTTCAATAACAATTGCAAATAAATATAATTGAATTTAAAAAAAACTCAATTACATTTCATGTAACTGTAATTGAAAATTTTCAATTACAAGTAATTGTAATTGAAAGTGATTTCAATTACAAATTTCAATTACATTTAGAATTAAAGTGTTTTTTGTTAAAATTTTGTAGAAAAAACTGACTGGGATTGGTTAGGTAGGCGTGGATAAGTATAAAAAGAATACGTCATGTTGGGCTGACCCCTCACTTGTGCTTTTTGTCATTATTTCTTTTCCGAAAAATGTAATTGTAATTGACATTTTTTCAATTAAAATTATATGTAATGTATAATTGAAAATTTTCTATTACAAATTACTTGTAATTGTTTTTTTTTTTTTTTTTGAATTACAATTACAAATAATATGTAATTGTGTAATTGCATGTGTAATTAATTTCCAAATATAATGATTAACCCAAAGGTCTGCTGGAGATCCTATAATTTCAATAAATCTTCAATTATTTTTATCCAGATTTACCATGAAAGTGCATTAAACATGAACAAAATTATTTTTAGTAATTTTAAAATAAAGTTAACAAGACTGAAATTTTAAAGTTATTAGGATTATGTTATACAACCAAGATATAAGAAAAATAGAAAAAAAAAATAGTAAAATATTACAAAATAGTAAAAATTACTAAAAATATATGATGCAAAAAATAAACTCACTCACGAATCATGCACGGGTTATATATTCTTATTCACGCTCACGCACGAATTAAGTACGAATTATATATTCTCAGACTCACGCACTAATCACTAGAGTATAGTAATTATTACTCACAATCACGTGTGAATAACATGACTCACGAACATTTCTAGTCACGCGCCAATCGCTAGTAATTACTAAATATAAAACTAGTTCAAAATCATTGTTAACATAGAACCACATATGAAAATAATACGGTTTTATATGGACCTTATATATTTTTATATAAAATCACTTTGAAATAATTGCTTATGTGGGATGATATATAATTATAGATGATTTTATAAAGAACGTTATATTGTTATATATTAAAGAAATCATGAAATATTGTAGATATGGAACCATATTAAGTTATATATGGGTTCTTATTCGTCAATATATAATCATATCTAACACAAATTATGAAATATTTTTTATATGGCTCCACATAAAGTTATATATTATTATGTATAGTGTGATACTAAATTATATATAAACGTATATGTAATTATATTTGTAATATGTTACTTTATGTACTTATATATAGCACATGCAATTATATGTAGGCCAGTATGTAATAATATAAAATCACATATGTCTCCATATTAAAACCTTTGAGGAAAAAATATCTAACATATGACTATATAAAAGTATATCTGCTTGAATTTAAAAGCATATGTGGCCATATGTAACTATAAGTTTCTATATGCAATTACATAAAATAATATATGGTTATATCAAAACTTTTTTACTCGGGCTGTCATTGTAAATCTGGATAAAAGTAATGGAAGATTTATCGAAATTATAGGATCTCCAGCAGACCTTTGGGTTAATCATTATATTTGTAAATTACACATGCAATTACACAATTACATGTAATTGTAATTGAAAAAAATTCAATTACAATTACATATTATTTGTAATTGTAATTAAAAAAAAACAATTACAAGTAATTTGTAATTGAAAATTTTCAATTATACATTATATATAATTGTAATTGAAAAAATGTCAATTACAATTACATTTTTTCGGAAAAGAAATAATGACAAAAAGCTCAAAAATTTTAACAAAAAACACTTTAATTCTAAACGTAATTGAAATTTGTAATTGAAATCACTTTCAATTACAATTACTTGTAATTGAAAATTTTCAATTACAGTTAAATGAAATGTAATTGAGTTTTTTTTTAATTTCAATTACATTTATTTGCAATTGTAATTAAATCCCCTAGGTCTGATCTCCAGATATTGCATATCTTTTTTATTTAAAAAAATAATTTTTGTATATTGTTAGATGTGGTCATATATAATATGATCTAAAGTATAAGGTCAATTTTTAGATATAATTGTATCAAACTATGTCCACTTTTATAACATTTTATATAATTTTATACAAAAAGATATAATTTGATGTAATTGGATGAGGACAAAATTCGGATACAATTGTATCGAATTGCATAAAATTGTATCAAATTGTACCAAATTGTATACAATTGTACACAATTCGATACAATAAGATACAATAAGATGTTCTCATTTTTCGGATATAATTATATCTAATTACATAAAAGATTATATATAATTAAATATAACTTCATATGGCTACATATCATTTTTTTTACATGGGAATGATTTTGAACTAGTTTTAGATTTAGTAATTACTAGGGATTGGCGCGTGACTAGAAATGTTCGTGAGTCACGTTATTCAGACGTGATCGTGAGTAATAATTACTATACATAAGTGATTCGTGAGTGAGTCTGAGAATATATAATTCGTACTTGATTCGTGCGTGAGCGGGAATAAGAATATATAACCCGTGCATGATTCGTGTGTGAGTTTATTTTTTGCATCATATATTTTTAGGCATTTTTACTATTTTGTAATATTTTACTATTTTTGTTATATCTTGGTTGTATAACATAATCCTATTAACTTTAAAATTTCAGTCCTGTTAACTTTATTTTAAAATTACTAAAAATAAAGAAAATTGTGTTCATGTTTAATGCACTGTCATGGTAAATCTGGATAAAAGTAATGGAAGATTTATCGAAATTATAGGATCTCCAGCAGACCTTTGGGTTAATCATTATATTTGGAAATTAATTACACATGCAATTACACAATTACATGTAATTGTAATTAAAAAAAAAACAATTACAAGAAATTGAAAATTTTCAATTATACCCCAGTAGCAAAAAATACTAGTTCAGAACTAGTTATGTACTAGTTTATTTGAACCAGGCAACTAGTACGAGTTCTGCCGCCTCTCCATACAAACAACTGTAGAATTTAACATGGAGATGTCATAGGAATGGGGGCAATTGTCGCCAAACGCTCACTTCGGTACTAGTTTGAAAATTACAATTTAAGGACGAAAAATAGGGAGCAAAACTGGTGCTAATGTAACACTCGCGGAACCAGTTCTGAAGTGACTCTTTGGAAATAGTACTGTACTAGTTGGTTAAGACCTGAATAATATATATAGAAATCAAAGATTTTTCTTTGATGAAACGTAGATTAGACCGATAGTTTCCTCTTACTGAGATCATTAGGTCCATTTACCTAACGGAATTTAAAATATTTTATGTTTACGATTTCTAATCACAATAAAAAATGTTAAGTGTTTATTTGAAAACTCAGACTATATTAGCTGTGTTTGTGCGGCAAGCTATCAACGTTGGCGTATGTCATTCCCATACAAATTTTACATTATTTAGTAACGTTAACAGTTAACACTAAACGTTGGCTAATGTCAAATTTATATGGGAATGACATAAGCAAACGTTGATAGCTTGCCACACAAACACAACTATTATTAAAAACAAATGTAAACAAAACTAGAATTTCAAAAGTACATGAAATGTAATTGAGTTTTTTTTAATTTCAATTACATTTATTTGCAATTGTAATTGAAATCCCCCAGGTCTGATCTCCAGATATTGCATATCTTTTTTATTTAAAAAAATAATTTTTGTATATTGTTAGATGTGGTCATATATAATATGATCTAAAGTATAAGGTAAATTTTTAGATATAATTGTATCAAACTATGTCCACTTTTATAACATTTTATATAATTTTATATAAAAAGGTATAATTTGATGTAATTGGATGAGGACAAAATTCGGATACAATTGTATCGAATAGCATAAAATTGTATCAAATTGTACCAAATTGTATACAATTGTATACAATTCGATACAATAAGATACAATAATATGTTCTCATTTTTCGGATATAATTATATCTAATTACATGAAAGATTATATATAATTAAATATAACTTCATATGGCTCCATATCATTTTTTTTTACTTGGGAATTCAGAGTTAATACTCCCTAGCCAAATAATTTTCACGTGATGTTTTTGCATGTAAAATCATATTAAAAAATGATGCGTACGATTTAGAAAACAAAAGTATTCAAATAAATTTTTATTTTATGTTTTAAAATTTGGGTCTTCAAAATTGTTAAAACCATAGACATTTCAATGTAAATTTAATAGCTGGTATGCATAAAAAGTATGCCTACTATCAGACAAAATTTTATAAAATCAGATATTTTTATATCAAATTAGATATAATTTGATGTCCTGGATATGGACAAATCTCGGATCAAACTGTATCAAATTATATTTCATTTGATATAATTAGACACATGTAGATGACCCATTTTTCGGATCAAGTTGTATGTCGTTGTATATGGGGATTTATCAAAAATCATATACTTATGTATGACACCATATTAAGATTTTTACCCGGGAAATAAAGACTTTTGATATTTAGACTTTTGAGCCAAATCAATCGGTGCCTAGACCATTCAACAAACACTTTTTTATCTTCTTCACCAAAAAAAATCCGTGAGTGGAAAAAATTAAAAATTTTTAATTTTTGTTTTTTTTGCAAGAATGTTATTAATTTATTTTTTCTAGGTCATCTATATTTATAAATTTATATAATTATATATAACTCGGTAACACGAACAATGTTGTCTCATATAGTCAGTCATTTTGTAGCAGTGTGTGGTTGAGTGAGTTAAGTGGCCCACTACAACGCCAGCAATCTGGGTTCAAGTTCTGCCAACGGCATTTTTTTAAATGAAATAAATATTTTTTAAATAATAAATATTTTTTTTTTAATTTTTTGTGTTATTTTTTAAATTTTATTAAAATTTAAATAATTCCAAATATATCATAGGATAAATTTTGATCTCAAATTATCCAATTCGATCTGCCAAATTTTGCTTATCCGTTTGCATCTATTTGGATCTAAATTAATCCGATAGGATATTTTGGGATCTATCAGGATCTCAATTTTATATTATTGGATATTATTGGATCTCCCAATTTTGAGATCTATTTGGATCTAATTTAATCCTGTAATATATTTGAGGGATCTGATTGGATATTACTGGATACCCCAATTTTGAGATGAACTTGGATACGATTAAATGTTGATCTATATCAAATGAGATATGACTACATATGCTAGATACAATGTTTTTTTGATCGGGAAATGAAATAAAAAATTATTTTTTTCTAAATTTAGAATTTTGGGGATTTTTAATAATAATACACTTTTTTCCCCCAAAATGGGCCATTTTCGTCCAACTTTCGGCACAGGTTAACGTTTTCCAAAAAAAAATTATTTCTTCCATTTGGGACCAGTTCCAATAAAACTGGGGTTCTAATGACGAATCTATTTTTAAGGGACACCCTAATATACACTAACCCATAAAGCCTAGAGTTGTCAAAATCGGTTTCCGAATTATTCGATAAACCGGGTTTTTTTCCTATATTTCCGGGATTTTCTAAACCGGTTTTTGAAAAAGGGCGGTTTTCGAATTATTCGAGAAACCGGTTTTTTCGTGTCGAATAGTTCGACCTTTTCGAATATTTATAAGGTGAAAATTTCTATTAAATTTTCTTCATTTGTTCAATATAGTGCCTATGCACAATAATTTGAAAAACCTTATAATAACACATTTATAAAATGAATTTTGTATGGAAAATTTGTTTTATAAATCACTTAAAAATTTTCAAAGTGATTATGCATATACCCTTAATGTTTGGTTCCCTCCTTTAGGTAGGGCTCATTCACTTTGTCATTGCTACGACTACATTAGTGGATTATTATCAAAATAATTTATTTTTTCGAAACAAAAATGTTGAAATTCTTTCAAGAGACTGTTTTTTTTTTGCATATTTCTACATTTTCTCTCTATCTTAAAAACGTTATAATTTTTTGACAATAAGTTAAGTAGAAAGATCTAAAAGTTTGTCCTAAAATGCATATAAGCTCAATTTTTCCATTTCCTCAATAAATATTTTTTAGCTAAAAAATTGTGATAAAAATTCACAAATTGTTTCACATTAATTGGAAAACTACAATCTTCGTAAGGCCAAAGTTATTTTTTTGCGACCTTTTCAAATCGTCCTATCTATTAAATTAATGCGTAATATCCAAATACTGGGCTTTTAGATCTGTCCGAAAGTGATTTTCTTTAGAAACAAAAAAAAAAGCACAAACAGCGACTTTAGAAATAACTTTTAGTTTTAAAGGTGGATTCGTACTAATGGAATAATTTACGCTGCGAATTGCTTTCAATAAAGGAAGAAAATAGTAAGTTTCAAGATTTTTAGCAATTCTTTGCAAGTTTTATAAGAAATATTGTATATATAGCAATACAAAATGTTTATTTACAAAAACCGGAAAAACCGGTTATTCGAACCGGTTTTGAATTAAAAAAACCGAAACCCGGTTTTCAAAAAGGCGGTTTTTAGAAGTATTCGAAAACCGGGTTTTCAAATAGGTCGAATACTTGGCAACTCTAATCATGCCATATTAAAATTTTTTCGATATTGAAACAATTTTGAGATGTCAGAATATGTGTAAATGAATTTCGCAGCCCACACAATTTTGTTTTGCAATTTTAGGACATATTTTTCAGTTTTTACATTTATCACAATTTTTTTGTCTTAATAATTTTTGTTGCAATACACTTTTAAAATAAAACTACCTGTATTACGTTTTTTTTTTTTCATTTTATTGAAATTATTGTATTTATTTGTAATAGGAAAACTATGTTTTGTGTCCAACATTGTGCGGAGACAGTAGTAATTGTACGATTTCATAGTGTCAAATACTAAAAAATGAACTCTACTACCCACTTTTAACAGTAACAAAAACTTAGGCAACTTTACAAATGAAAAATAAAAAACTAAAAAAAACTTGCAGGATATGATACGAACAATGTTTATAATAAATAAACAAATTGGATTACGAAAAATAATAAACACTAAGTAATTCTTTTTCCTAAATCTAACTTTTAACTTCATATAAAACCATTTACATTTGTGAAATTCCATACATTTCTCGTTTTACGTTTAATTTATTCAAATTATTTATATAATTTCATTAAATCAAATCCCATTTTGAATGCTTAAAGTTTTGTGTATTTTTTTTTTTTTTTTTGGAATTTGTTTAAATTTTGTTGCCACCGTCTTTTTTATATATTTACTTTGCTTTTATGGAACGATATCACATTGCAATTGGTTTATTAATGATATGGAAATAGAATTTTTCAATTTCTTCAAAACGTCCATCCATCGAGGTGTCATAATTTGTCCATTCATTTTCATTTGAACTGTGTTAATGCATTTTTTTCTTGTTGTTCTTTAAATTATAATCTTTGTGTTTATTTATCATGGTATCAATTTTAAGAATATTAATTGCTCATATAATTTGAAAATTGTTACAGTTGCTACGCCCAGCAAAACCTTCTATTACCCGGTAATGACTTTGGTAAGACGAAATAAGGGTAGGTAACCTCTTACTTTGCTATTACCAAAGATATTATTTTAACAAGGGCACGTCCACCGAGGTAACTCCTTACCTAGTAATATGTTATTCTGAACTTACACGTTACGCTTACCTATTACCTCTAGGTTACAAAAAACCTTAAAATAATACGTTTTTTTTTCTTAAAATTTCATTTTGTTTCATATTGACTATTAAATTAAAAATTGCATAATTTTAACAAAAAAATTTTATAAGTTTTGGTTATAAAAATAAGCTTTTTGTAATGATGGGGGTAAGCTCTTACTTATCTATTACTAGACTATTATTTTAACAAGTGCATGTCCATCGAAGTAACTCCTTACCTAGTAACATGTTACTCTGAACTTACAGGTAATAAGTTTTAAAAAACATTTTGTTTAAATTTTAATTTTTTAAACGGAATATCAATTTTAAATTCACGGGTTTTTAACAAAACATAGAATTTCTTAAATTTTCTAGAAAAACGAATTATTTATACCAATAAAAGATCCAAACGTATGAATTTGGTATTAAAAATAAATGCAAGGGTAAGGTGTAAGGGACCAAGGTAATGCAAGGGTAAGCGGTTTGATATATTACCAGGTAATATTCATAGTAGTACCCATTAGGGATGCCGAACGGGACTGGTTTTTACAAATCCCGGGATTCGGGATTTTGAAAATTGAAATCCCGGGATCCCGGGATTTTTCGGGATCCCGGGATTTATCGGGATCCCGGGATTTTTCGGGATTTCGGGATTTTTCGGGGTTTCGGGATTTTCTTGTTTCATCATATTTTTAATTTTAAAACCAAATAGCTCAAATAAATCCTACAAATTAAAATAATTCATTATAAATCTACTTATTATTTTTTGTAGTATGAAGAAATAAACAAATTAAGCCGGATTCACAATGCTGGAGTACTCCTCGCTGCATAGTGGAGTATATAAAATAGAGATAGCATGATACAACAAATATGGAGTACTACAGCATTGTGAATCTGGCTTTAAACAGAAACTCCATTCATAGAAATAAGTATGTAAATATAGCAGAGAAAGCTACTTAAAATTAGTAAAAAAGGTTCCGCGATTAAATATACTGAAATCAGCAGAACTTGTTTGCTAAACAATTGTTAAATTTCCGACATATAAGTAATATACTTATGAGTTAAATTTAAGTAAATTTCAAATTACAATTTACTTCTGAAGAAACTTTTTAACTAGCCGAAACACTGCTTATCTACAAATTTTTAGTTATATTTGTAAAAAATTTATTGAATGCAAATACAAACTACTCTGCCGAAATCATCAGAAATATTTAGTGACTATTAGTTTTTTTAAATCAACTAACATTACATACTATATTAAACACATACCTCTGCTGATTTCAGAAAGGCAGTTTGTGAGATTTTTATAATTTAACAAAAACTTGCTGTTTTTAGTCGGCAAAATTATTTTGAATGAAGTTATGATTTTAGCAAATCATCAATAAAATAAATAAAACCATATCCGTTTAAAGAATAAATAAAGCTGAATTATGATTTTAAAAAGTTTCACAGCTGAATAAAAGTTTTTAAATTATTAAGGTTTTTATTCAGATTTATTCAATCTGTAATCTATTTGAATCTATTACTTACACTCATAAAAAAATTACGTACAAATGCATAGGTCAAAATTGTGCTGGCGCAAATACATGTACTATTTCCTGTTATTTTAGCAGAATTTTGACCTATTTCTACGGACTTTTTTAGAGAAAATAACAGAAAAATTAGTTCAATTTAATCAGAACGCGTTTAGCGTTTGACTTTTGTACTAATTTTTTTTATAAGTGTATGAATAGGAAAAATTAGTTTTTTAATAACATTTAATAAGATATTAGATTTATGTGATTTTGGTCGAATATAACAATAAAAACAAATACAAAAAGAGGTAAAATATGCCAAATAATGAAATCGGAAATCCCGGGATTTTTTCAAGTCCAATCCCGGGATTTCGGGATTTCTAAATCCCGAAAATCCCGGGATTTTCGGGATCGGGATTTCGGGATCGGCATCCCTAGTACCCATATATTGCCAAGGTTTTTCTGGGCGGTTAGATTTATTTAAGATTTTGGTTTTTAGAATGTTTATTAATTTTTGTGGTAATATGAATGAAACTAAAAATTTCTGACTGTGATGTTGGATCGTATCAATGATTTACAGTTTTTATACCTAGGTGATTTCTAGGAGAATACTATTTTTAAATAAATATTAAATTTAAAAAAGTTTCATAAGAAATATGTACAAAACCTTTCAAAAATTTCAATATTTTTAACCGTAAAATTGCTTCGTAAAACATACAAAATTCTTGTGTATATTATTGTATTGTAAATTGTGGAAATTTTTATACTGTGGAAAAAATTTAAAAATTGGTAAAATAAAGAAAAAACGAGAAAGAAAAGTTTTAGTTAGTTCTATAAAATTTCAAATTTCTAGCCTATTTGTACATTGAGTTTTTCCGTGTAGGCTATGATGATAAACATTTCTTGTAAAAATCAATAGAAAATAAAGTTTTTTGAACAAAAATCATACTTTTGGAGTAAATATTAGTGTTTCCAATTCGGTTAATCGATTAACCAATTCCTTTTTTAATCGCCTCTATTTCGGATAATGTCGAAACAAATAATTTAAAACTCAAAAAATTACACAGGATGACAAAATCTTAACTTTTAAAAATTAATAGAGTTCTGACTATCAACTCTATATATTTCGGACATGCTGATTACAATGGCGTACTTTGTTTTTCGATCTAAGATACAGATTTTCTGCAAAATCCCTTTAAGGTTTAGTGGCTTTCCATTTAGTTTTATATATACAAAAATTTTCAAATGTAATCAGTATCGATTTTTTGTGGTGAAATGTATTCAAAGGACCTGTATTCATATTTAAGGTTAACATTCGATGCACAAAACTTGATATTAAAACCACTGTTCGGGTTTTGAATCGATTTTTACGGTTTTTTACTGTTTTTGCCAATTGAATCGCTGAAAGCAAAATCGACCTTAAATGTTATGGCTTAGTAAGAAGCAATTAAAAGAAAAATATTTCAACACACCTTACTTCACTGATGAATTTTACAGGCGATGAGCCCCAAAGTAATGTATGGGGAGTAGGTGATAAAGTAATTGATTACTTATTTAGTTAAGAGGATGTGGAAAGTAGTGGGTCTAAAAATAGACTTTCGTAAAAAAAATGTTATTAAAAACAATTTATTACAAATATTTTTTTATTAAATATATAAACGTGGTCACGCTGGGATTCGATCCTGGGATCCCTGCTTGTTAGTCGAGAACTCTACCACCTGAGCTATCGACACATCCCAGCAAAATCTTTCATTACCAAATAAGTAGTTATATAATAGAAATTCATAGCTCCGCACAACTTATTTTTTGGCATCTAAACGCATTATTTTTGTTTGGCGTGGTCGTTTTTATAAGTAGTCCCGCTTACCCGCTCGCTTACTAAAAAATGAAAAGTAAGTAGTTATGAGTTTCTGAATAATAAGTGGTTACACAAATGCTTACGAAAAGTTGGATTATAAGTGGTTATCCGACTGCTTACTTGATTCTTAAAAATAAGGAGTTACACAAATACAGAAATTAAAGTTTTTGCTAGCGTGTAATTTTAGAACTCGTCATAAAAATTTTAACACAAAACATATTTACATATAATAAATAAAAATGTAGAAAATTTAACTTTATAAAAAGTACTTATTTAAACTATTGCGAGTAAGTCATTATTTTATATTTAAAAGCAATGACTACAATAGGCCGTTATTAGCAAGTCATTATTTTATATTACTAAATAATGCAAAAGGTAAAGATATATCATTATTGGTAATGCAGACAGCAATGAGGTGTCATTACCAATATTTTGCTGGGATATAACATTTGATTTATTAAAAAGTAAATGAATTGTTGTGCTTCGTATTTTCGTTCATAATGTCGAAAAATATACATCTTACACCTATGCTTACAAAAAAACACAAGTAATGTGTCTAAAAATAGATTTTCAAAAATGTTTCAATCATTACTTTCCGTTTATCAATAATGCAATACGTAATCAGTGATTGGTAAGTCATTACTTTTTGTTTTGAAATAATGCAGAAGGTAACGAGCTATCATTACAAAGTAATGCGTGAGTATATCGCACCCATTACCAAAGTTTTGCTGGCTTGTACCGATTATTTGAAAATTGAGTCAAGTAATTTCACTTAATACGGCAATAGAAGTAACTATTATTATTTATATTAAACTTTTTGAGAAATTGTTCTTAAAAGTTGTGCCTTGGGTAGTCTAATAATTTTATAAATACCTAGCCAGAAATTACCAACGGTACAAAAAATAATAAGATACTGGCACAACACCGTATTTTCTCCTGTTACGGTACTGTGACGGTGTCGAAATGATAACAACGGAGGATGGTAAATTGACGTTATTCGCGGGTTTTAACAACACATTTTATATGTTTCCAGCACTTTTTATTTTTTAAGCGTTTTTTTATTCTTTTTTATGTATTTAACTTTTTTATATGTTCTTTTATAATAAAATTAATTCCAAATAAAAAACAAAATTATCATTGTATAAATGTACCGGCAAATCAGTATAAAAATCAACCGATTTTATTGTATTTAACGTACTAGGAAGACAATGCGTTCTTTAAATGCCAACGCTTTGCCACCCTCGACGACGCTTTACCTTGCCGTTCGTATTTTTCTGTCTGGGTACGCTCAACGTAATAATTCACCCAGTCAGAAAAATACGAACGGCAAGGTGTTGGAAAAGCGTAGGCGAGGGTAGTACAAGTGTTGGTAAAACATCCGATTTCCAACTCATACAGCACTGATATGACGTAGAAATGATAACAACGGAGGACGGTAGGCTACGGGTTTTGGCAAAGCGTTGGCATTTGAAGAATTCAGTGCTTTCACAGTACTTTAAATACAATAAAATCGGTCATTTTTTATACTGATTTGCCAGTACATTTAAACAATTATAATCTTTTTTATTTGGAATTCATTTTATCATTTAAAAAAAAAAAACAGAAAAAGTTAGATACACAAAAAAGAAAAAAAACGTAAAAAATAAAAAGTGTTGGAAACATATGTATGTATAAAACCCAGTCAGAAAAATACGAATGTACATATTGGTACTTTATAAATAGGTACAATAAAATCGGTGATTTTTTATACTGATTTGCCAGTACATTCATTTTATCATTAAAAAAAAACAGAAAATGTTAGATACACAAAAAAGAAAAAAACCTAAAAATTAAAGTGCTGAAAACATGTATAAAATGTTTTGTATAGTCAACGCTTTGTTTACACCCGCGAATAACGTCAATTGACCGTCCTCCGTCGTTATCATTTGGACACCTTCACACCTTACCTTATTTATTGTACCGAAAACAGATGCATTTTCATAAAAGATGCAGCCAAATATCTGAAAAAAATTTTGATACCATTTTTTTTTTGCAAAATTTGAACGTATATTTTTTTATCAATATATACCAGCATTGCCTTTAATGCCGGTCGGAAACTGAGGATCTCATTCGAAATATAGGATTTAGGAAATGTGATAGATAATTTTTAATTTCTTAATAACCCAGCTGAAAATCGACATATATGGGATCCATACAGGTTGAATGTATGTACATGCATGCTCATAAATATGCATTCATGACCATACATGGATACATAAATCTCCATACATGTTTCACATATGACCATACGCATTAACGAAATTTGAGGTAATATGTACATGTGTGTACATGCATGAACATACATGAGCACGCATGAACATGTGTGATCAGACATGTAGATATTACCTCAAATTTCGTTAATGCACACGTATGACCATATATGATTCATGTATGGAGATTTATGTAACCATGTGGTTATGAATGCTTGTTTATGGCCATGCATGAACATACATTTAACCTGCATGGATGCATATATGTCACAGCGCATAGAGAAAGGGACCTAAGGGTAAAAAAATCAATTTTTTTTTTTTTTTTTTGGACAACATCTGAGCATTGAATGAGACCGATCCCATGCTCTCCTGACCTTAGGTCCCTTTCTATCCTTAGGTCCCTTAGAATATGCGCGTCACATATGTTGATTTTTAGCTGGGAATTTAAATTAATGTAAATCATATTTCTATATTCTTTAAGAAACCATCACCAGGAATTTTTTTTATTTTGGAGGATTTTGTGGACTGAAAGCAAATCCTTAGCTCTACACTAATAGAAAAAAATCGGTAAAACTTCAGTTAAAACTACAAAAAAAATTAGCTAAAAATTACATTACCGAAAACACTACTGAATTTAGCAGATTTTTTTTTTTTTTTTGCTAAATATTTAGATAAGAACAGCAAAAATAAAACTGTTAGATCACAAAATGTTAGTTTTTGCGTTAACTTAATTAATTGAAAATGATAAATTATCCTGCAGAACCTGTAAAAAACTTTGATGAATATTAGTAGACAAAGAAGAGCAAAAACAAACAGTTATATCTACTAAATTTTAATTATATTTAACTTAAATTTAGTTGAATGCAAATAACAGATTATTCTGCTAAAATCAACAGAACTATTTGCTTAATTGTAAACTGCTGATTTCAGAAAAATATATTTTTATTCGCATTAAAACAAGGGAAAAAACTTCAAAATTTTTAATTTTTTGGGATGTTTTAGTCTACTAACTATTCCGCAAATTTTTTGCTGATTTCAACAGGTTGCTATTGTCTATTAACTAAAATTTGACTCAAATATAACTAAAACTTTGTGTATTTAACAGTTTTATTTTTGCTGTTCATACGTTACTAATATTTAGAAAAAATAATCCGCTAATTTCAGCAGTGTTTTCGGTAATGCAATTTTTAGCTCATTTTTTTTTTTTTGTAGTTTTAACTAAAATTTTACCGATTTTTTCTATTAGTGTAGAGCTAAGGATTTGCTTTCAGTGAACAAAATTTTCTTTTTAAGAGTCCACAAAATCCTCATAAATAAGATTTAAGGCATGCCAGGTAGAAATTGCCGACGTTACAAAAAAAAATTCTACTGGGAGAGCACGGTTTTTGTCGAAATGCCGGCACTACTTGAAACGTGCTTTGTTAGTAATGTTTTTAATAAATTTACGATCATTTTTTTTAATTTATAAAAATTAACAATTTTATTAATTGAACATATGTATATGTATTACACAATTATTTATGCAAGAGAGACATATCCATTGTTTTTTTATGAAATACTGAAGCAACGTATTAGAAATCTGTCATGTGCACTATAAGTACAGTAAAGTACTAGCAAACTACTAAATTTTTTATTATATGTACTGGGATTAGTGTTTCCAATTCGGTTAATCGATTAACCGATTCCTCGATTAATCGCCTCTATTTCGGTTAATGTCGAAACAAATAATTTAAAACTCAAATAATTATTCGACCCGAATAATCGGTTAAAATTGGTCGATTAACCGGTTACATTTTTAATATGGAATTTTACCTTAATTTTTCCCAAAATTTCACAATTTTCTTAATCTGGGCTACAAAATTACCAGAAAAGCTTAGAAAAAACAAATACTAACTAAAATAGCATCAAATTCTTTAAAAATCTTGTGAAATAGGTCCTTAAATACCTTTTTCGAGCAACCGCAAACAAGTCGACATTGTACCATCAGACTCCCAATTTTTAATAAAATTTTGCGCAAATGTTTAAAAAAAAACATAGCAAAAGGCCAAAATGAAGGTGTTTTTTAAAACTTCACAAAACACACGAAATACACGACTGGCTGGAGGATGCTTGATGAAATAAAATAGACAATTTTGTTTTCTGTTTCAATTCTTTTAAAAATTTAAACTAATATAAATTATATCTACATGTCCTTTAAGACAAGGCTGCATTTGTTTTAAAACTGTTACACAATTAACATGTTAATTCTGTAAGAACTTTAACTTTTCTTATTTTTCCTAAGAAAGTGTACATACACATCGGTTCAAAACCACATCAATTCTAAAACATGCAACATTGAACCCAAACCCGTTTCAAGGAATATAAATTCCATTTAAAACAAATAACCTAAAGTTAAAAATTTTTAATTTATATAGAATTTGACTTCTGTAACTGCACACTCAGTGAATTGTCTATATGCTATTGATGAATTTATACACTGATTAAATTAAGTTTCGCTGGAATTTGTCTATTGAAACTTTTAATTGAATTGATGCAATTTTTCATAAAATTTTATTAAGAATTTCATATTATTTAATAAAAATGTCATATACCCAAAAAAGTTTTTTTTTAGAAAGAGATTCATAAATATTGTGAAGCTTTTTCATAAAATTTAATAAATTTGGCTTTTACTTTTTGAAGAAAACTTCATTAGCTTATTGAAAATTTTGGTTACAGCTCGTCCGATAAAATTCTTTAAGAGTAAGTACGCTCAAACTATAGGTTATTTTTTTACTGTTAATGGCCTTTAGTAACAAAAAAGATACTGATCATAGATTACAATACTGAGAAACAAAGTAAATTGGTATTCTCAATTAACTGAAATTAATCTCAAAGAGAACTCAAATTTTTTTATCGATGACTTTAATGAAAATTTCATAGCTGTAGGAAGAATCTTATTAAAATTTAAAAAACTTTAGGTATAGCATTTCTTTAACCCTTTCAGACCCAGCATACACGATTGTGAGATGTGATGTTTTCTCTTAAAATTACAAATATTTTAAATACTAATAGGTTTATTTAGATAAAAAATTTCAGTTATACTTTTAGCTAAATTATATTTCATAAAATATGAATTGACACCAGGAAATTTTAATAGTTTTAGTACCATTTTACCTTAAAGTTATAAAATAAATACATTTTTGCAAGCTAATTGGGTCTGAAAAAGTTAAATGCAATATTAAATTTTATAGTGTCAGTATTGATTAAAAATCACATTTAAAGAAATTTTGTATCTAAGCTTTTCAGATTTTTAAATTTTTTTCTAAATAAAAAAATCTACGTTAAGTAATCGATATGTAACAGTATTAGGTTTGCTCTTCTTAACTTACTAATATTTTGTTAGTTTCAGCAGTTATTTCTGCCATCTTCAACAAAATTTTGGTAGATTTAGCAACATTTTTACAGATCTTTTTTTAAAAAAATCTCAGATCCCGAAACTTTTCAACCTTCGAATATGAAAACTTTTTTATTAAATACATCGTATTCATATATGACGTTAATATTTAATGAAAAGAGTCAGCTTTTTGTGTTTTAATTAATAAAAAGTTAATGAAATACCTTAATTTAGCTTAAACGATTAATCGATTAACCGCCAATTTTCCCG
This sequence comes from Leucophora obtusa, assembly GCA_949987735.1. Taxonomy (NCBI): domain Eukaryota; kingdom Metazoa; phylum Arthropoda; class Insecta; order Diptera; family Anthomyiidae; genus Leucophora; species Leucophora obtusa. The sequence goes on along the minus strand of OX465297.1, from coordinate 85,480,533 downwards.
AATAACCGACCAGAATAACCGGTTAATCCATTTTAGTGATTTTTCGAATAATGCATTAACCGGTTAACCGCCTATGTCGAATAATTGGAAACACTAACTGGGATATACCAAAAAAATAAAATCCCAAGGCTGTGCCAACGTTGACAAATAACTACGGACAAGCGTTTGTTGGTGTTATCATTTCGACAACACGAAAGTAACGTAAATGCTGAAAATCCGACGCATTGCCAGTACACGTACTACCGTCTCCAATATAGGGCCGACATTGTGCCGTTTATATTTTTCTACCTGGTATACTAACATACATATCGTCGACCGGCCTGAAAATGTCACATATGTTTTTTAATAGATTTTCAGGTGAGCGAAAAAACTGTTACAAAATCTACTTTTAAGATATTTTATTGGCATCATGTGCCTTAATGATGATTTTACTAAATGAGGTCGTGAATCATTAAGGCATATGATGCCAATAAAATATCATAAAAGTGGATTTTGTAACAGTTTTTTCGCTCTCCTGAAAATCTATTAAAAAACACATGTGACATTTTGGAGGCCGGTCGACGATATGTTTTGAATCATCCTGAATAAACACTTTATAAATCAATACAGTCGACTTAACTTGGTATTTAAAAAGCAGCTCTTCGTTCTTTTATTGATAAAATAAATGGCAAATTTTGTCGATTAACCGACCCGAACAACCGGTTAATCAATTTAAGAGAATTTGTGAATAATACCTTAACCGGTTAATCGCCTAGGTCGAATAATTGGAAACACTACACCGATAAAATTTCTCAGTTGCTCAGTTAAATAATTTCTCAGAATAGAAAATTTATGAATTAACTGTAATAATCGTTATCAACTAATATTTCAATAGTTTTTCTGTTACCCCCTGTAAATACAAATTGTCAAATATTTTTTTAACAAATAAAAAAAATTAAACAAATTGAACTTTTCTGGATTTTGGCAACAGAAACGCACATTGGTCCACTAAGCGTCCCCGCTTATTGAAATTCCGTTGAATTTCGAACACATTGTTTCAAAAAGGAGTCAAGATGGAAGAAAATGTGTAAAGATAAGTTTTGTTGTTTGCTTATACATACATATATATTTTACAAACATTTAAATTTTTTTACAGACAAAACGTACAAATCTTTATTAGAAATTTAAAAGGGTGTAACTTCACAGAATCATAGCCGGATTAACAGAAGTTCAACTAAAATAATCAGAACTTGTTTACCCGTTCGGACCACTTGTGAATGCTTAAGGCCGATTTTTGTCAAATGTTTTAATGTTATCACATTTTCATTAAAAATTAATAAAAAGTTTTAAAATTTATGCGAAACAAATATTATTATAAGTAAAATGGCTTGCAAATTTTAGTATTTTTTTTTTAATTTCTTGGTTGCCAATTACTATTTTGAAAATTTTTTAAATGTTAACTAAAACTACGTTCTTTTTAACTAACTTCATAGCTAGATTTATTGATACAATTTTCAACTGACAATTTAGTTATTTACAATTAATTTTTTTAACTGATATTCAGTAAGGGGTATTTCACCTGAGATTCAGTTGAAAATTTAGTAGCCAGCAACTGAGAAATTTTTTCGGTGTAGTGAATATAGATCATACTCATTTATTTCAAAATTTATTAAAATTTTACTGCACAAATTATACACATTTACTTTGTTTTAATCAGTAGAATAGAATATCGACAAGCAACTACATAGTTTTATAATTTGTTACATCTACATAAAATTGTTGAAAATAAAAATAATCATAAAAATCTGTATAAAATTGTTTATTACAGGAGGAGATGCATGAGCAAATGTCTGGATACAAGCGAATGCGTCGTGAACATCAAGCTGCGCTACTCAAACTTGAAGAGAAATGCAAAGTTGAGATGGAAGCGCATAAAAATGCTCTAGACAAGGAATATGATAATTTATTACATAATTTCACCAGAGAATTAGAAAGACTAGAAGTAAGTTTGTGCAGGGGGAAAATGAAAAATATAGAAACAGAATTTATTATTAAATAATTACATTTTTGCAGGCCAAACATCAACAAGATTTGGAAAGGCGTATGAAGCAAACAACAGCTGCCGAAAAGAAATTACACAAAGAGATTTCTCTTAAACAAGAATGTGATCGTAAAGCTTTCGATATGAATCGTAAAAAAGAATACAAGGCCAATAAGGAACGATGGAAACGTGAGCTCTCAATGGATGAATCGACACCAAAACGCCAGAGGGATTTAACTTTGCAATCACAAAAGGATAACCTGAAACAAGCTGAGGCACAAGAAGAACAACGTCTTTTGCAATTGCAAAAGAAATATATAGAATTAGAGATGCGTAAATTTAAACGAAGGCGTTTAGTAATGTTACACGAATTGGAAGATCAGTTGTTAAGAGATGTGAGGCTTATTATTATTTTAGTTTGCAAATTAGTAGTAGAAAAATATAAATCAAAATTTATTCTGCCTTTCCTAGGAACTATCTAAAAAACAACAACAACTTGAACAAGCCCATGGCATGTTGTTAAAACATCATGAGAAAACCCAGGAACTGGAATATAGACAACAAAAAAGTGTACATCAGTTGAGAGAAGAACAAGTAAATATTGATTTTATTGTTGTTGTTGATTGATTTTTTTGAAATTAACAAATAATTTTATTTAGATTAATAAACAACATGATACTGAATTACAAAATCAAAAGGATTATATGGAACGGGTTAAAAAAGATTTACTACGTAAACATGCACTGGAAATCAGGCAACATCCTAAAAGTCTTAAGGTATTTATACAAATTTTTGAAATCGATTTCATTGATTTCAAAGGAAAACAAAAAAAAGGTGGAAAAAAATTAAAAACCAACATTTTTCATATATTGCACTCTAATAAAAATTCATGTAACTTTACCCCATTTATAGTAGGTATTTTTTCTCCTACTATAATTTCAGTAAAAATACATTTTTGTGCCTAAATTAAAATATTTACATACATTGTGTTTACATTAATTAGGCATAAAGTATGTAATCATACCTATTTATGTTCTTAAAAATGTTTAGGAACATGCGAATTTCATGTAAAATTACAGAGTTTGTGCTTAAAATAGTATTCAAAAATATGTAAAGATACAGACAAAATGCTTACAACCACACGTAAAATATGTATATATACATTCCTGGTGTTTTATATTAAACAACCCAAATGATTCCCACTGCCATTTAAAGGATTTAAAAGCAATAAATATATTTTTAAAGGATAATTTATTAGAAATTGCAAATGTATATTTAAAACAATTAAAAACAATAAAATAACAATAAAGTAACTAATATATTAATTAAATAAAATAATAAATTGTATTTTCGCCAGAATTTTTGGCTCGCTCATTCGAATGAGCTTGCCAACATTTTTGGGCTCGCTCATTTATCAATTTTAGCAAGAGCGTTTTCGATTCTTTCTCAGAGTTTAGCAACAATTTGGCTAGCTAGCCGTGTTAAAAAAAATAATAATAGAATATAAATTAAAAGAAAAACGCACTTAACAAATTGCAAAATAATGGCGAAACGCGAAAAAAGGCTTTATGGTAGAAAAAATTAATTAAAAAACTCAATCAGCGATTAACATTCTGCAAGCGAATATAATGATGCAAACATTTTCCTTTTTGCAAATTTTATTTTTCTGGATTCTTATTTTTTTTTGCAACTAGCCACCAAACTTTGTTGTATGAAATGGGTATTATAGTCCCCATATGTGACCTTTTCCGAGAAAAGGGACCTAGTGTGTGAAAATGAAGTTTTGAGAAGAAAAAATTGATTTTATATGTCAAAAAATTTTTAAAAACCGAATTTGAACTCGCAACCTTCTGACTACAAACATTTTTTAATGAAATGTCATCATTTTTATAAAATCATTGCTCCACCAGTGAATTAATTATTGTACCGCCGGCAGTTTCTGACTAGGTAGCACTGGATAACCACTGTTGCAAACGTTGGCATAAGACTCTAATCCCATTCTTTGTCAGTGTTTTTTTTTTATAAACCATCGAAATTTTTGTAAAACAAATAGGTACTGGCAAAACGCATTTTATAAGCGCTGCAAAGATTTCCAAATAAGTGTTCAGGCAGTCATTTATTTTTAACACCGTGGTTACCCAGTGGTATGACAGTGCTTGATTTTTTGTACCACTGGCAATTTCTGACTTGGTGAATGATAGATAACAGCTGGACAACTACTGGCAGTGCTAAAATGCTAGCACTGGCAAAAAGTTTTTTGGAACTAACATGCCAGCGTTGGGAAAACAAAAGAAGTTCTTAAAGGAGCATTTCCACAAAAAAAATTTTTTCTTAACTGAAAAAAAAAAATCAAGGAAAATGTTTTGTTTGCAACGGGATTTGAACTCGGAACCTTTTGATCTAAAACATTTTTTAACGAAGCGACATCATTTTTATAAAATCATTGCTCTAGCAGTCAATTAATGTTTGTACCGCTCGCAATTTCCGACTAGGTAGCACTGGATAACCACTAGTTGCAAACGTTGGCATAGCACTCTAAGCCAATTCTTTGCCAGTGGTTTTTTATAAACCACCGAAATTTTTGCAAAACAAATACTGGCAAATCGCTTTTTGCAAATGCTGGCAAAGCGTCCCAAATGAGTGTTCTGCCAGTCAATTATTTTTAACACCGTGGTTACCCAGTGGTATGTCAGTGCTTGATTTTTTATACTGCTGGCAATTTCTGACTGGGTAACGACATATTTTTTTATTTTTCTTATGCTAGCATGTAAACATAATTCATTATTTTACGCGACATCGCCATACAAAAGTAATAAGTAATGTAATAAGTAACTTATTACAATTACCAGCTATATAGTTACAAAATCACATACCTACCTGAAAATGATTTTATACACTGAGGTATTAAGTACTTATACGTATAAGTGTAAGGTATTACGGAGCATATTGAGCTCCTATATTCAATAAATGCCAACTCAAAAAGCTAATTTCTCTGGAGAGCTAAAAAACTAGCCCAGTCAGAAAAATACAAACGGAAAAGCGATGGCAAAGCACTTTAACAGGTGGTACAAGTACTGGCAAAAAGTGCTTTCCCATTCCCAAAATGATAACATCATTAGACAAAAGGACCGGCTGTTCAAAAAGCGACGACAAAGCACTGGAGAAACAAAATTTTTGAACGTTGGCAAAACGCTGGCAAAACCAATAAATAGGTGGTCTGGAAATGTATTTTCCAAAATTAAATTTAAAAATGTTCATACATATGTATTTTTTTGGTCCTGCCGTGATTTGAACCCAGGCCGTCAGATTGGCAGACGATTGCTCTACCCACTGAGCTAACGAGACATATAATATTTGATAGCTAAACACATTAATGAGTGATAATCGCTGGACAACTACTGGCTGTGCGAAAAAGCTAGCACTGGCCAACAGTTTTTTGGAACTAATATGCCAACGTTGGGAGAGGAAAAAAAAGTTGGTCTTAAAAGAGCTTTTCCACAAACCAAAAAATTGATTTTATAGAACAAAAAAAATTTTAAATTAAAAAAATCCAAAAAAAATTTTTTGCTTGCAACCGGATTTGAACTCGGAACCTCCTGACTGCAAACCTTTTTTAACGAAGCGTCAGCATTTTTATAAAATCATTGCTCTACCAGTGAATTGGTTTTTGTACCACTGGTAGCATTGGCGAGGTAGCACTCTTAGACCATTCTTTGCCAGTGTTTTTTTTTATAAACCACCGAAATTTTTGTAAAACAAATGCTGGAAAAACGCTTTTTGCACGCGCTGGCAAAGCGTCCCTAATGAGTGCTCTCCCAGTCATTTATTTTCAACACCATGGTTACCCAGTGATATGCCACTGCTGATTTTCTGTACCACTGGCGATTTCTGATTGGGAATGTACCTTCCATAAGATGGTTTAAATATTCTTACTAATTTATACATATTTTGCACTTTTTGCACATTTTCTTGAGATAGCATATTTTAGTATATCACAACAGAAATATTTTTTCAGAGTTAGCATATTTTGTCGGAAAATAAAAATACGATTTTTTTGAAAAATGTTTATTATTTAATCATTTTGTGAGATGTTTTATCCCCTATTAACCCTTTGGCGAGTGGCGTACATTATAATGTACGTCGATTTCATGAATTCATCACTGATTTGAATTTTAACCAACGCGCTATTTATTTACTTTTATCGGTTCGTTATTATCTTCTTATTCAAATTTTATGCTGGCAATGAAATTTCAAAACAACGAGATCAGTTGAGTGCATTTTGTCTTGTGATCATCAGCGCCGCTGATAATGTGTTAAAAGTTAAAGAAAAGGCTATAGTTTAGTCTCAAAAATTGGGTGATGAATAAAATTCAAAAACTCTAAAGATTTTATGTAGGGTTTAGTAATAGGAAAAATATAAAATTAAAATTAAAAAAAAATTTTAACCCGCTCGGGATCGGCAGCATTAACTTTAATTCCAAATATATCCGCTAGGTGGTGCTGCAAAGCCATAGAAATAATAAACAATACTTCCTGGGCATATATCTACATTTCCATTAAAATTCCCGTGTCAAAGAGTTAAATAGAAAAATTTTAAAACTACAAGAAAAAACATAATATAAATAAGATACAATAACAATAATGACTTTTAGTATATTTGACTTTATAAATTTTTCTTAATTCTTGTATTTATTTTATTTTGTTAAAAAATGTACATTTTGTTTTTTACATATTTTACCAAATTTAATATTTTTATCCAAATATAACTTATTCGCTAATGTAATATGAAAGAAAAAATTTAAATTTTACGAAAATGCAATTTCTGCAATTAAATTAAACTAAATCCAAAATGAATTTATTTTATAAATCTATTTTCGACTTAGCTTAATTCAAATCCTGTGTTAACATTTTAACAAAATTTAATGATTTTCTTTCACATTATATTATCGAATACATATTGGATTTTGATAAAAATATTAAATTTTTAAAATTAAAATACAAAATGTGGATTTTTTAACAATATAAAATAAATCCAAAAATAAATCCAGTGATTAAAAAAATGCCAAATGCACTGTTAGGTACATATTCTTCAAAAATATATGTATATATTTTTTTCAATTTTTAAAGTGTAAAATTGAGCAAGCAAAATATTTGGAGACATTAAATATGTGATAAGAAGGATGTATGTTTTTTGTAATATTTTTATGTTAACTGCAAAAATTTAAAAAAAAAAAATCATATTTTTAAAAGCTACAAGCTCTGAAAGCTTTTCCATCTCGAGGTGGTCACATTTGGAACTCTCTAACTCACACTTTATTGTAACAGGGTCACTCCTAATGTGCTATTTTGGAAGCTTATATCATTGACTATAATCGCCCGTACATAATATTTCAATCCGATAAATAGTTTAAAAGTTACATTTACATATTACCAATTTTGTTGTTGTTGTTTGGAACCACTATTAATTGCGGCCCTATGCTCCTTGCAGGAGTAAAAGGAACAAATATATATATACTATTAATAGCTGTGTTCGGGTACTCAACATTGGGATCCCGCGGGATCCCAATTTTACCAAAAAGCGTTTTCTTACTACACAATTGGGTAAATGAGAGCTGTCATGAGAGAGTAATATTCTTGTTCTTCTTGCACGAGAAAGCCCAGATTTTTTTTCGTATAAATTTGGGTAAATTGTTTTAATCAGCTGTTATATCATCAGTTGGGTGCAACTAGTTCAATTGAACTCTTCACTAATTTGAACCAAAGACCTAGTTCACAACTAATAGCTCTTTTAGTTCAATCGATCATTTCATTCATTCAGAAAATATGTTTATCATTTACAAAAATTAGTATAATAGTTGCAAAAGCCTATCGGTGATTTTACAACTCCATAAAATTACCGACAATTTTGTGAAGACGCTTGTTTAAATGTGTTAAATAAAGAGTTAAATATGTAAATAAATCGAAGCTTTTGTTTAAGATTAAAATCTTTTCCAAATTTAATAAACTATGTATTCCTTTTTGTAAATAGAAATGACTAAAAAGGAAATTTTTATTAAATTTTTGATTTAAAAAGGAGTTTAACTAGAAAAGCTATCTAGATTTTTACAACAAATGGAACAAGAACTAGAAAGAGCGCTCACCAAAACGAACTATAATGCACAAATCTATTGACATTTGTTTTTCGGGCTTCAAATGTGGTTTTTCGCGTTCGTTTACTTTTGTGCATTTTTGTTATTTCGGGAGAGTATTTCTTGTTAACTCTCATTTTACCGAACTTTACCCAAAAAGTAAAGAAACAGAGCTAATATGATAAAAATTACCCTATCTCGAAAACTAGCCATTGGATATCAAAATCTTTTCCAGATTCGTATTCAGCATGCCAAATGCAATAAGTTAGATTTATAATAAATTTTTTTTTTTTTAATGTTGGAAATTTACTATGGGAGTTAGCATTTATTTTCACCAAAAAAAATGTACTTTGAAATAGCAGAATAACAAAAATTTATATAAAACGAGAACTAATTATCTTTTTGCTTTGACATTTTTATCACAGATGGGTATTGGGAAATCTGAAACTCATTTTGACCAAATTTAATTTGGCATATTTTGAATATAGGCTCTTGATATGATTATTTTTTTATTAAAAGTTTTGATATAAAATACGAAAATTATTTTACACTGATTCAAAAATTGTTTTAAAATAAAATCCTAATCGAATATTTTTTTTATATTGACAGCAAAAGGAGTTGCAAATTCGTAAACAATTCCGCGAAACCTGTAAAACTCAAACCAAACAATATAAACGCTATAAGGCCCAGATATTACAAACAACGCCAAAGGAGCAACAAAAAGAAGTCATTAAACAATTAAAGGAAGAAAAACACCGTAAACTTACGTTGTTAGGTGAACAAGTAAGTGTCATCCGTTACGAAAACAAAATATTACAAAAATAATAATAATTTATAATAATTTAATTATTTCCTTTCTCATCTATAGTATGAACAAAGTATTGCTGATATGTTCCAAAGTCAAAGTTATAAATTAGATGAAAGTCAAGTGATCGAGTGCCAACGTACCAACGAAATGTTGGAATATGAATTAGAAGTGCTTACTGCCTATCAAAATAAAAATAAGAAACAAGCTCAAGAACAGCGTGATCGTGAGCGTAGAGAATTAGAAAATCGTGTTGCAGTACGTCGTAGTGTTTTAGAGAGTAAGGTAAGATCAGCGGAAATTACGTAAACATTTTATTTTTCAGCAGAAGAAAATTGTTATTGTTTTTGTATACTTTTTTCAGATGGATGCTGAACTACAACAGTTTAATCAAGAACGTGCCGAAAGGTTAAGATTAATGCATGAAAAACATGTCAAAGAACTTGAAGCTTTTGATGAAGAATCAGTAAATTTAGGTTTCAGGTAAATTAGTGTATATAGAACTTTAAAATAATATTGTTTGAATGAACCCTAATTGTTTCTTCATGTAAATCACTTTTTCCATTTACCTGCAGCGCCTTAGCTATCGCCGAAGGATCACGTGAGACCTACCCTGACGAAGAGGGTAGTCTATCGGGTTCCATGATTAGTTTAGCGCATAGTAATAGTTCAACTAGTTTTCCGGCTGGCTCCCTATAGCATAGAAAAGTTAATAATATTATTACAACAAAAACAACAAATGGATTTCATTTTTTTAATAATGATAATGTAATTATTACTACAACATCCAATTACAACAACACAACCACCAATAACACAAGAACAACAGCAACAACTGTTACAACAACTAATACTATCACATCAGCAACAGTAGGTTCAGCATCAGCAGCATCAACATTAACTTCGACAACATTAACAAAACGTTGTTATCGCATTTCTAGTGAGAAATATAAAATTCATAGTAAAAAAGACGATACTGATGCAACTAACTACAACAACAGCAGCAACATCCAACAACAAAAATAGTTATATAACAAAAAAGATAATATCTTGTACTTCAGTATGTAGCAAAATCATCTTATAGTTTAAACGATGACGAATGAAATAACGACACAATGTTGGCAGTGTTTTTTTTTTTTTTGGTATAGTTTTTTTCACAATTCAATTCAATATGCACACATTCTCACTTTAAAACAGAAAATATAAAAACAAAAAGCATATTAATAATAATAATGAAAATAATCCAATAAGTAATAATTAATCTCCAAACAATTTGTGAGACCAGGGATATTTGGAGAAGTTTAGAATGGTTAATAATAATATACATACATATACATAAAATAATAAACAAAAATAATTAATAATCTAATAATAATTATGATAATGATACAATATTTAATAATTAACGCAAATTATTATATAATAATTTATTTTTAAGTTAAATAAAATAACAAAAAAAAATATACGCGTTATAAAAAATATTAAATACTATTTCAAATTTTGTTATTTTTCTTTCTGGCAAAGCTATAAATATGAGTTCTAATCAGGGTTGGCAACCGATTCAAGGTTAGTGATAATTGATAACGTTATTATAACAATATTTCGTTAGTATATTTTAAGGTTATCGACGAAATAAAGTTATTTCGTTGGGTTATTTTAAGGTTAACGGTATTTCTAGTAATTTGTAGTTAATAATTCTCATTTAAGGCCGGATAAATTCGAATACATCCGAATCGTTCCGGCACATAGTCCGATTGCAGTGGGAACCGACCCAGTCAGAAATCGCCAGTGGTAAAAAAAAAATATTAAATAAATGACTGGCAGAACACTCATTTGGGACGCTTTGCCAGCGTTTGCGAAAAGCGTTTTACCAGTATTTTTTTTACAAAAATTTCGGTGGTTTATAAAAAAAAACCACTGGCAAAGAATTGGCTTAGAGTGATATGCCAAGGTTTCCAACCAGTGGTTATCCAGTGCTACCTAGCCAATGCTACCAGGCGTACAAAAATCAATTCACTGGAAAATCAATGATTTTATAAAAATGCTGACGCTTCGTTAAAAAATGTTTGTAGTCGGAAGGTTCCGAGTTCAAATCCGGTTGCAAGCAAAAAAATTTTTTGGGATTTTTTTTAATTTAAAATTTTTTTTGTTTTATAAAATCAATTTTTTTGTTTGTGGGAAAGCTCCTTCAAGACCAACTTTTTTTTTGCCCTCCAAACACTGGCATACTAGTTACTTAAAATTGTTCGCCAGTACTAGCATTTTGGCACAGCCAGTAGTTGTCCAGCTATTATCACTCATTTATGTGTTTAGCCATTAAATATTATATGTCTCGTTAGCTCAGTGGGTAGAGCAATCGTCTGCCAATCTGACGGCCTGGGTTCAAATCACGGCAGGGTCAAAAAAATACATATGAACTTTTTTTTAATTTTATTTTGGAAAATATATTTCCAGACCACCTATTTATTGGTTTTGCCAGCGTTTTGCCAACGTTTAAAAATTTTGTTCCTCCAGTGCTTTTCCGGCGCTTTTTGAACAGCCGGTCCTTTTGTCTAATGATGTTATCATTTTGGGAATGGGAAAGCACTTTTTGCCAATACTTGTACCACCTGTTAAAGTGCTTTGCCACCGCTTTCCCGTTTGTATTTTTCTGACTGGGGAGTTATACCGCCCATACTCGGTCGTCAGCGTTAACACCATTTGGAAATAATTTCCCTTGACCGCCAATTCGTTAGTGGTATTTTATGATTAACGATAGTCCTTTTTTGAAATTTTTTGACAATAGTAATATTGTCCGTAAGGACCGCCATTTTTGAGATTTATGATTTATTAAGGGGCCAGCACTGGCAAAGCACCGAAATGAGTAGTATGAGTGCTTGTTAACAGTGCTTTCCCGACGCCCAAATGATAACACCGTTCCACGGTGGTGCCAATGCTTTACAAAGACCTGGGAAAGCACCCAGAAACATAAAAATCAAATGCTTTGCCAACGCCCAAATAAAAAAATTAAAGTGCTTTCCTGACACCCAAATGATATTACCGATCTATTTAATGCTTTGCAAAGTGTTGAGACAGCACCAAGAAACACAAAAACCAAGTGTCTTCCCTGCCTTCAAATTATGAGCCCTCTTCACTGACGAATTTTAAATTACTCTTAAAATAGACGATTCTTGTAGTTATTGTGTTGTGGAGTCAAAAATTATTTAAATATCCACTCTTTTTTTGGAGCTTCTTTTTCAAAAACAAAATAATGTTTAAGGCAAACAAGCGCTGGGAAGTCACCCTTTTCAAGTATTGGTAAAGCGTCGAAATTAAGTGGTTCACCAGTACTTCTTTTTGTTGCGGTCTACTTGTGCTTTATCAGTGCTAATTTTTTGTTACAACACATAATTTCTAATTTCTAGTAGTTACTGTTATTATTACTTTTGTATGGCGATGTCGCGCAAAATAGTGAGTTATGGTTACACACCAGCATACGAGAAATCAAAAAATATATCGTTACCTATGTGCTTACCAATATTGACAAAAATAATGAGTCTAAAAAATAAGATTTATAAAAAAATATTTTTTTCTTGTAAAATTTTTTTTTAAACAAAATTTGCTCGTGCGTGAATCGAACCTGGGACCATATTATAATGCACTCAACCAAAAAAGTCTGTAATGGCTACTGAAATTTTGCTGTTATTACGGGAAATTTAACTGTTTTGAGCCCAGCGGTATTTTTTGCTTATTTTAGCAACACATGTCTGCTGATCTGTAGTACAACAAAATTAGTAGTTGCTACTAACTTTTATCAAAACTTTTGTAAACTGCAATTTAAAATCGATTTGCTAAAATCAGTTTAAAAATTTACTAAATATCAGCAATTTTAGTACAATGAAATTAGTATAAATAATTAGTTGCAGCTACTGAATTTTTGTAAACTGTAATTTAAAATCAATCTGCTGATATTAGCAAAAAAGTGTACTAAAAAATAAACAAATTGTAAAATCTGAAAAAAAAATTAATAATTATTTCCAAACTAAGAATATATCAATATTACAAATATAAACTAAACAAGAATTGTAAAAAATCAACGAATTTTTGTAAATAAAATTTTTTAAATTAGTATATTTTTTTCTGTTAAATTTGGCACTCGGTTTTGAAAAATTAGTAAAATGTTTTGCCGAAATCAGCAGCGAAAATTAGTAAAAAAAATCCGTAATTTGTAATAAGAGAATAGCAAAAATGATTACTAAAAAAATTTATACTAAAAATAGTAAAGTGCAATTGGAAACTGTTTTTGAGAGTTGAGAGTTCAGTAACCTGTCCTAGGATTTGTCTTGTGACATGTCACAAGGGGTCAATTTTCACCTCCTATGACAACGCCATGTAAAAGTGACCAGTCTATTTCATATAAAGGGGCCAGTTCGGTGACAGTTTGTTAAAATTTCCCGTAGGGTAGTTTCGAACTCATTTAGTCTATCATTTTAATTCAATGATCTTTGCCGAAGTTAAAATACAAAAATTAAAATTTTTCTATACTGAAACAAAAACCTCATTTCCCATCGCTGGTGCTCTCCACACATACACTAAATCAGTGGTGCCCACCAAGGTTGCCAAATTAGCGTTTTTCCATCTAGATCTAGCCATTTTAATTACATCTAGCCATAAAAAAAATGGCTAGATTGGATCTAGCCGGAAGATTTAACCATTTTATTTTGCCCTAGCCATTTTTTCTTTTAATGTTTTACAGCTAATTTCATACAAAAGTGCTTGAATTTTTATGATTTTCAAAATTTTAGTACGAAATTTTCTATTTTTAAAACTTTAATTTGGGTTCACGGCACATGTAGTTTTTACATTCGATTTAAAATCATGTTTTTTGTACAATTTGAATGAAAATATTTTGGAGATTTGGAAGCAACTTTCATGAAATTCGTGTTAGAACTCTTTATTGTTACTGATTTGTATTAAAATTACACTTACAGAAATAAATCTGTAAAAATAGCAGAAAAAGTTACTAAAAATAAGTTAAAAATGATGATGCAGAAAAAAACTGCTATTTTTAATTGTAAAAAGCTAAAAAAAAATTAACAACCATTTATGTTTTGTAATTTTTTATGTTTATTATATTGTTTACTATCATATTAATACATTTGAACTTCATAAAGGTAGATTTAGAATGAAATTAAAATTAGAATATTACATATATTAGAGAAAAAAATTAAATTTTTAACTTTTGCCAATTATTTGTACATTTTTCGCATAAATTGAAATTATGTTCAGCACAAATGAAATTTCTACACTTTTCACAGCGTGTAGCAAAAAGATTTTTGTTATTTTTATATGTGCAGATGTAGCATCGGCCTCGTTTTGATGTACTTGGTAAATGGCGAATCTCCCGAATTCTTTGAATAACACTGGAAGCATCATTACTTTGAGGTTGTTTTTTACGTTTAGTGATCTGTTTTTCAACGAGATTCAATCCAAGCTCCTCGATAAAAAGGTGACGACGAATATTATGGTTCGTTTTAGAATTTTCGCAATTCGGGAACAATGCAATGAACGTCACGAATGCATTCAACGCACTAACATCAAGCATGTTACAAAATACTGCCATTGGCCACCGATTGACTTTTCGTTTGCATGTGTACGTAGCCACCATTTGATCCATAGTATCAACTCCACTCTTGGTTTTGTTGTAATCTTCAATGATCTTCTGTTCACTATTCTCATTTATGCTGACAACATTGTGGTATGTACTGAGCAATGTCACAAATCAATACCGACGAGGAACATATGACAACATAACTACTTGCAATTTTTGTTCATATACAACTTCTGTATATGAACATAAATTCTTCCACCAAATCAAAAACAACACGCCGTCCGAGATTGCGTTCAGGAGTGGCATTACGATTCCGACCAACATAAATTTGTGTGTTGTATGCATACCAGCTTTTTGAGTCGCATAGCACCCAAATTTTGATGACATATTTCGCCGGCTTGGATGGAATATACTGACGAAACGGACATCGCCCACGATACGGAACTAACTGTTCCGTACGGTAATGTCTACGGTAATGTTTTTTCCTGGTGTGTATACAGCTTTCAAATTATGATTCCATTTATCGTATACATTTGGAATCGGTGCCAATTTGTCACGAACAGAAGTACTTGTAGATGCAGTGTTGGCCATACGTTGTTCGCGGTCATCAAATCGAATGCAACCATGGATACGCTTGAACATTTTCAAAGAAATTGTTGCTCTAAATATTGGCCGACCAGTTTCTTCATTCCACAGTTTAGTGACACATTCACCGTATGACCGATACACACCAGAAAGCAGCAACAATCCAAAGTATGCGTGCAGAGTCTCCAAATCAATGTTTTCCCATTCGTCTTTGTACTTTCGCACACCATATAAATTCGTCATGTTCAAAATAATATTCTCAACCGGTCCAAGGAACATGTGAAATGCAGACGAAACATCAACTATATTAGCAGCTGCTAATGCTTTTGGACCTGAATTATAACAAAAATGAAATATATAATGAACATGAACCTATAAAAAAGAGGGTAGGTTTTTACCTGAAGTGAAATTTTCTGCACGTCGAAATGAATTTCTTCGATTTATTTCAAATGGTTGCGATGAATATTCAATTTTCTTATTTTTTGAAAAATATTTATTTTCAGGATTTGCTGCATTGTCTTCTGCTAAATTTTGCTCAAGTGGCTCAATGTCGTCTTCATCCGAATGCACGCTAACTTCACTTTCATCATTCTCCTTGTCTGATAATGCAAAATCATCGTCACTATTGCACGGAAATTCGCCCGCTTCGCTTTCCAAATCAAAATCCATTTCTAGTTCATCTCGCTGCCTTCTTTCACGTAAAACTATATCCATTTTTTATCAAATACTTCGAAACACAACCAAAATTCAAATAAATGCGCAAACAAACTTCACTTATGTGTGTTCCAGATAGGGTTTGGGATTTCCCGGACTTTTTTATTTCCCGGGAAACGGGAATAAAAAAATTTAATTCTCGGGAATACCGGGAATCCCGGGAAATATTTTTTAACAAAATTGTTAATGAAAACCACCTATAAAAATAATTTTTGTTAAAAAAAACACTATTTCAGTACAAATGCAGTCTGTATAGTGAGAATTCAAAGTAAAAATATCAGAATGTTGAACATTTGATTTCACATAAATTACTCTAAGCACTGCCAAATAAATTGCATGATTCCAGCAGAAAGCACCCACTACTGGACTGTCGGAAACAAACCGCTTTATCACATTTGGCTCATTTTCTTCAAGAAAAGTTGCATGAATATCAATTTTTTTTTGTGAACCAAATTTAGATGTCGGATAAACTACCTCCGTTAACCATTAGTCTGTTAGGGCATATATTGCACTGCGCTGTATTGTCCTTTTTTGTAAATTATTTCCATACTCCTGACATTTTATTATTTAATATAAAATAATATATTAGTTTGAAAGCAGGTGTAATTAAATAAAGTAAATTTACTTGAAAATATTTTATTAATGGAAACGTTACTTATAAAATTATTGGCCCTTAATATAAAGGATTATTTTAAATTTAAAGTCGACTTTATTTTTAATCATACGGTTTTGTTCATTTTGTGTATGAAAGCTCTACAAAAATATTTATATTTTCAAATATTTTGATTGGTTGAAAATAAATTAACCAATCAGAATGCTCCAAATATAAACCAAGTCAAGGTATACTGCCACCCAATATGTTAACTAAAGTCGTCTTTAACTAAAATATACATTTTTTTTTTGTTAAAGAAAAGCAACACTCAGGAAATTCTTCCTATTAATTAACGTGTTGCTTCCTTTGGAAAGGGGATAGAGGAGAAGTGCAAAGTGGTGAAAGATGAAGGGCTTCAAATATGGCAACACTGCAATTGCGCGAGATGTTGAATCTTAAAACAGTTGTTGCGCGCAAGCTTTTTAGTTCATAGCCCTGTTATATTATTTTACTTCGGTGGGGTTAAGTGCTATGGGAACACCGAAGGAGGAAGCTGCGATATGTATGAGGGATAGAAAAAACTCATGTATATTATTATTTTTCATAAATTGATGTTGCCTTGGTTGGGGCTCGAACCCGCAACCTTACTTGTAACAGTCCAACGCGCTAACCATTACACCACAGCGCCCCCAAAAAAATTGAGATAAAAAGGCCGATTATATGTAAGAAACAAATTTTTTGTTCATATTTCTTTTAAACATTTTATCAGATTTTTAGGTTTTACTACATACATTTTGAATAGGTTATGCGAAAAATCTTTATTACTTAAAAGGGAATCAATTTCTTTTTTGTGTGTCAAAGAAATTGATTCCCTTTTAAAAAATTTTAACATTAACATTTTTGTTTTGGTATTTAAAATGTTTTTTATGACTAAAATTAAAAAATCCTATTCTAAATAAAAATAATTTAATATTTTTCAAATTTCCCGTTTTCCCGGGAAAAATATATTATTTTCCCGGGATTTCCCGGGAATTCCCGAACCCCAAACCCTAGTTCCAGAACAAACTGAATTTCATAAAACGAAAAAATAAGAGCGTTTTATAAATCCACACAGAAAAATAAGCGGCAATTCCAGGTACCTGCTTATGTGTAAGCGCGCACATACGTAACTATGTAAGGGTACAAATTCAAAAACGGCTTTTTTTGGTTGTTCGGGCAAAATACTTCTACTTTGCAAAATACAAGGTCATTCCGCTGAACCGTTTTTATTTAATTCAAGGTTAAAGATCAAAATTGTATGCGTGCGCATACAGGGGACCGATGAGGGTTAAATTAACTTTTAGTTAATTGAAAATAGCAAATTGTATTATAAAATCTGCAGAAAATTTTGCTAAAAATTAGTAGACTAAAAATAGCAAAAATAAACTGTTATATCTACAAAATTTTTGCTATTTTTAAGCTAAATTTAGTAGAATGCAAAATCAGCAGAAATATTTGCTAAAAAATTGTAAACTGCTGTTTTGAAAAGCCTCAATTCTTATTTGCATTTAAAAAACTTCGAAAGTTTTAAATTTTTTGCTGAGTTTAGCAGGTTAATTTGCTATTTTCCGTTAACAAAAATTTAGCACAAATATAACTAAAATCCAGTATATTTAACAGTTTTATTTTTGCTGTTCCTATATTACTAATACAGTTGCGAGTATAAAAAATGCAACGCTACGCTAAATCATCTAAGTACGCTTTGATTTCTTCTAATGGTTTTTTATTTGCGCTTATCTCTTGTTAATATATTCGTTGATGTGTATTTTCATATTTTAAGTCATTTAATTAGCGTTTATTTATGTGAATTAGTTTTTACGAACTTGTTTTTGAAACTACTGCCTATTTTGGCGAGCAAGTGTAAAAATTTTATTTATTTACGAAATTTGAACTGAATTAATCTCGCGGTTATATTCTTAGGAAAATAGGAAGTGGAAGACCCCGAAAAACAATTAAAATGCACGACAGAAATATGATCTCTATTGTTTAAGCGACCCCAATAAGACCGCCGCAGATCTTATGCAGTATGCTTCAGAACATTTGCGCGCAACCGTAGGAGTCCATACCGCACATAGACACTTAAAGGAAGCAAACTTGTGAGCAAGACGTCCAGAAAATAAACCCTTCATAAGTAAAGTGAATACAAAGAAGCGTCTCGATTTTGGAAAGCGCCATAAGCACTGGGCAAAAGAACAATGGGCAAAGGATTTATTTATTGACGAAACAAAATCAAATTTATTTGGATCCGATGGATTGAAGTTCATCCGCAGATCATCAAATAAACTGTAATCTCCTAGATACTAGAAACAACGCGTTAAACACGGCGGAGAATCCCTTATGCTGTGGGGTATTAAAACGTTGTGTTAAATTTAACACACTTGTTTAATTTTTTATTTTGAGGTGCATTCTCCCGTGATGGTGTTGGACCAGAAATCAAAATTGAGGACAGAATAAACACAGGGGGTTACTACAAGTACACATGCTTCCTCACATGCAGGAGAAAATGGCTGGTGGAAGCTTATTCCAATACGACAATGAGCTTAAGCACACCGTTCGCTTAGCTAGGCAATTTCTAAGGAACAACGGTATGGAAGTTTTATAGTGGCCAGCACGCTCACCCGATCTAAACCCCATAGAGATTCTATGGGAGCTTGTAGACATCGAAATACGAAATAAAAAGCGTTCAAATTTAAGGGATTTCGAAATTGTTGCTAAACAGGTGTAGCAAGGCATACCTTCACAAAATTGGTTGCGCTCGTGGATTCTGTGCATTCACGAATGAAAGGAGTTATTAAAAATAATGGCTATTCCACTAAATAATAAAAATCTGATTAATCGGGCATGTTCTGTATTTCACTTTTGGGTGAAAGTGAAAATTTCATAAATTTTTTTTTCTCAATTTCGTTTAGATTCATTTAAAATTTAAGTGAATTACGTACACAGCTCATTTTATGGAAAAAAGTCGAAATCGAATCAAATAAAATTTTAGAACACAGTGGAATAAGGTCTTAAATTTCAATTTCACTGCGATTTGAAATCACTTCGAAATGCAGAACACAGCCGAATATGGTGAATATTTTAGCAAATAAAATCGATTAAATGTAAAATACATAAAAGTTGCATTTTTTTGCTCGCTCAGAATGGGCACTAGTTTCACAAAAAAGTTCGTAAAAACTAATTCACATACATAAATGCAAATCAAAAGACTTAAAATATGAAAATACACATCAATGAATATATTAACAAAAGATGAGCGCAAATAAAAAACCATAAGAAGAAATCAAAGCATACTTAGATGATTTAGCGTAGCGGGGCATTTTTTATGATCGCAACTGTATATACCAAAAATAATCTGCTAATTTAGCAGTTTTTTTCTGCTGCATCATTATACCCTACACCACTACGTGGTCAGGGTATAATAAGTTTGTGCTGATGTTTGTAACACCAAAAAATATTGGACCTAGACCCACCTTATAGTATACCGATCGACTCAGAATCACGTTTTATTTCGATTTAACGATATCCGTCCGTCCGTCCATGCATTCTTGTGCACACTGTACAGGTCGCAAATATTAAGATATATTTTGATGAAATTTGGCACACTGAATTACGTCGGCCCAAGGACGACGCCTATTGATTTTGGATAAAATCGGTCCATGTTTAGACCTACTGCCCATATAAGGGTCCCCCCTAAAATTGACATTTTTACACCCTGTAGGAAATTTGGTACACCGACCTACTTATGTTGGCCCAAGGATAAAGCCTATGATTTTGGTTAAAATCCAGACTGGTGTAGGGTATTGTATAGTCGGCATGCCCGACTTTAACCTTTTTACTCGTTTTTAACTAATTTTTAGTAGTTTTACAGACTTTCTATTAGAAAAAGTGAGTTTTAGCATTATTTCCATTTTTAGCCATTTTTTCTCCGCAATCTAGTTTCAGTTCAAGTGTTGGCAACCTTGGTGCCCACAAAGAGAAATGACAATGTATTAGTTACAGTGTTGCCATTTCAGTGCTTTTCGGGTATTTTTTGGTGCTTTTTTCCCTTCCCATACCCGGTGATTTTTTACAAATACCCGTTTAAAAAAAGCGGGTATTTACAGTGCTTTTTCAGATTTCTGGCAGTGCTTTAAGTGCTTTTTGTACAGTTTAGTTTTTTGATATTTGTTCTCGTTTTTTCAATTTTTCTTCAATTTTCTGTTAAAGTTAAAAAAATTCTACGAACTATTCAAAAAATAAATTTTTTCACAATTATAACGAGTTTAAAGAATACAACTTTTTACTGTGCAGTCTGTAATGAGAGTGTCGTTTATTAAAAATGAAATACTTAATGCTACTTAATATTATTAATGTATAATAGTGGAATATGCTTACTATGCATGTCCCACGCTTTAAGTTTAGTGTAATATGGACAAATACTCAGACAACAATAAGAGTATTATATTGCATACTTATGGTATGCAACACAGAGCAGTCAAACATACTACACCTCCCTCTTACAGAAAAAGAATGATCAAGTGGGTATGATTAATATTCATTGATCATTCTTTTGTATATTCGATTTAGAACAAAAATTAAATTTAAAAGAACAAAATTACTTAACAACAAAAATAATTATATTTTTTTCTTTATTGATATTATAAGATAATATTTTAAAAATTAATTTAAAATTAAACAAGTGTAATTTTACACTGTATAAGTAAGTAGTTTAAATAATTTGAATGAAAATAATTACAAAAAACTTTTCCTTTTTTTTTTTATTAAATTCATATATCAATATAAGAAGAAAAAGGTATGGATTAAAAAAATTATTCTCAATTTTTAAAAAAAAATTTAATAAAAATTTTGAATTAAATAAATTGAATTTTATTGATTCCGGGAGAAAAAAAAATTATATTCTCCTTCCATTTTCCAAATGGAAGCAATATAAGAAAAATTATCCTTAAAATTTTCTTTATTAAATTTATTTATATTTTATTAATACATCGATATGGACCGAATTAGGTAAATTGATTTCATCATTTCTGGGAGAAAAAAAATTGTATATCATTCTATTTTCTCTCATCAAAGATGACAATTTAACACTCCTGAGCATTTTGGTAATGCCAGGGTGACCTTCAAACAATGGATCGTTATGGTACAATACCATAATTTCCAATCCTGCGGGATCCGCTATCACATTAGCAAGCGGTGGTACGAGTACTGCGTTCAACTTCCGAAGTTTTCCATTACCGACTTCCTTGAAGTGGTCTAATTTTACGCTCGCGAACAACGCATCGTCCATAGACATGCGAAGAGTCGTGATTTTAAGATTACCAGCTACTTTTTCAAGCTTTGGAAAAAATGATCTAATTCATAATTCCATTAGTAATTAAATCTCGTGACTCAAATTGGAAAAGCTTGTTTTTCCTTTCGGGCAAACAGCTTCTTCTCAGTAAAAATGCAATTTTGCAATTTTATTGTACTCATGTACCCAGATATTCCCCGATTCCGCGTTCGGTTCACGGTTGGTCACTTTATCCATATCGCTGGATGACAATATAAAAAGTATCAAACTATAGTGATTAAAACACTGATAGCCAAAGTAAGAATTAAACGAAAAAATTTAACGACGGACAAAATGTCGCAATTAAAATCCCATAGTGAGATTAAGATATTAACAGACTGGATCAAAGGCAATCCCTATGTGTTCCAGCTGTTTGCCAATATGCCCATGAATTGTCATATCGAAATTCTACAGTACAATGTTCCGGAAAATCAGTTGTATTTTCCTTAAATTGCGGAATAATCCAAATACCACGTGATACGTGTATCCGTATACTCCGAGGAATTGGATTTTGAGTATTCAATTCGTTTCAACAAAACAAAAGAACATTTAGTTAAATTCCATGTATAAAGCAATGGAATAAATAAGTCAAAATAATACTCTAACGAGTAATCCTATTGACAGTGTAAAATAATATATTAGGGATTCACTCAAAGAATCCAGTAGAAAATTAGTAATAATAATTAATAAGTTATAATATCATTAAATAATTGTCCGAATTGTTTGGTTGATATATTTAAACAATTTAAAAACTAAAAGTGACAAATTAGTAAAATTCCATATTCCTTACACCAGTAGTATAGGACGTCTCCCATACCATGGCGGTAAATATGATTTTACAAGAGCGAGAAGAATTTCTCCTTTGAAATAAAGAGAAAAGAAAGTCAGCAAATTCACCCTATTCGAGAAATTTGCTTCAAGGATCCTATAAAAGGATATTCGAATTAAAGATCGTTTTGATTTCCTATTGGAATTCAGTTCCATTATAGAAACCAAAACTCAAGTTTTCCCTCATATAACAATATTACACAATATTAAACTACAAGTGTGTTTAATATTTAATACTATATAAAAAAATATTATGATCCCCTCTTGGTGTAAGTATCAATCAAGGGATTAGAATGTTGGTGCCAGAATCAGTTCAAGATTACGACTGTCACGGAGTGAGTGCGCATTACAGTATTCTGGGTTTATCCAGTGAATTCAAGAGAAACAGAAGGTGCGTATTATTTACATATAAGAAATTCTAATAGAATATAAAATTAAAATTTTGACGAAAAATTATTTTTTCTGTTCATTTTCAAATTTATAAATTTCTTTTTCTTTTTTTTTTTTTATATATAAAAAACACTTCGGCTGTTCATTAATCGTTATCCTGCCACATCATTTTCATTGTATTTAAGTGAAGTGTTTAATTTAATATCACATTTAATATCAGAATCGTAGTTACTCATTTGAAATTATAAAATTCTCCCCAAGAAAATGTCAAGGGGTAGTAAAAATGTCCATAAAAATTTGTTAGTAAGATTTCGAAAAATGTGGAAAACAAATTCAGTTATGTCATAACATCCACTATCCGTTCCCTTCAGGTAAACAGATTTTGGTTGTTATGGCATAAATCGGTCGTCTCCTTTTGAAGACCGCTTTTATTTTTATCGCACTGTGGGAGGGTCACTTGTGAATCACCCCAGTCGACAAAAATTTTAAAAAAAAATTACCGCTAGAGTTACCAGCAGCTGGTTAGTCAAAATTCCGTAGAAAAAAAAGATAAAACGGAGTCCAGACAAAATTTTTTTAGACTCTCATGTGTTGTGAAAATTTATCATTAAAAACTATAAATTTATAAAAAAAACTGTGAAATTAAATTTAAAAAAAAAAATTTTAATAAAAAAAACTAAAAAATTTTCCTCCCTTTTTCTTCTCAATTAATTTTCCTTATTAGGAATTTATTAATTTTAAAGATTTTTAATAAAAAATATTTATATAAAAGTAAATTTATATAATTTTATGTTTTTTTTTTCTTAATATATATATATAGTTAGTTTTATATAAAAAAAAATTCTTAAGTTTAACTTACAATTTTAATTGTTGGAAGAGATGACACGACACGTTCTTTGTTGAGTTAGTGGATGAGATGGTGTAGTTGATGATGAGGAGAAGATTGTTGGTGACTGGTGTATTGGCCACACCAGCATCTTCCTTCGGGTAACTTGGCGTGTTACCCCTGTTTTGTTGTTGTTGTTTTACTACTGTTGTTTTTGTTATTGTAGCCTTTATTAATTTAGCCTTTATTAAAATAACATTTTTGGTAATGGTTTGTTGAGTTCTTCTTGTTGGCGATAATTTTCAATATGATTTTTTTGTTACACTGAGAACTGTTGGATCTGCCTTGACATTTGTTTGATGATAGTTAACATGAAGAGAAGAGTATTGTTGTTGGTGGTTCAGGTGAGGAAAAAGTATTCATATTTTTATTATTGCTGTTTTTAGCATTTATTAATTTAGCAATGTTGGTGTTGGTAATAACCTTTTTATTATCTGTGTTATCTATTGTCGCTGTTGTTTTACTATTGCTATTTTTTTTATTTCAAAACTTTAATTAATTTTTTTTTCAAACACTCAAATTCAAACACTTTCGTTTAACAACAGTTTTATTAATTTAATGAACTATTTGCGTAATGTCATTAATAGTATGGCAAATTATTTTTTTAGTCACTGACACTTTAGTCTGTTTTATTTTATATTTTTTTTTTTGAAGTTTCAAATCTTTTTTTTTCTTGTTCCTTACCTAGAGTCTGCTTAAGGCAGACCCTGGCAGGATCGCCATATAACGAGTTTAAAGAATACAACTTTTTACTGTGCAGTCTGTAATGAGACTGTCGTTTATTAAAAATGAAATACTTAATGCTACTTAATATTATTAATGTACAATAGTGGAATATGCTTGCTATGCATATCCCACGCTTTAAGTTTAGTGTAATATGGACAAATACTTAGACGACAATAAGAGTATCATATTGCATTCTTATGGTATGCAACACAGAGCAGTCAAACATACTACACAATGTTTGTAGTACAATTTTAAATAGCAACTTCGTTATATTTAAACTTGAAAATTTTGAAATATTAATTTGGTGCTTTTTTACCCCTTTTTGGTTATTTTTTGAACCCTTTTTATACAATTTTACAAAGCTAAAATGTGTTTTTAAATTCTCGACTTAAATTTTTCAAAAATATCGTGGTTTTTTACCCCATTTTTTGTAAATTTTTACCCGTTTTCACAATGCTCACGGTGCTTTCTTGCCTTCAAGAGTTGGCAACACTGATTAGTTATGTTAGAAAAAAAAAAAGAGAATGGATTTATTAACTATTGCACTGAACAAAATCACTTGGTTTTGTTTTTTGGATTGTTTTACTATTTATGTTCTTATGTGTTAAATTTTAGCAATGAGCGAATGAAAAGAAATAAACATAAAAGCAATTGATAGGTAATGAAAAAAATATTCTTTAAGAAAATAAGTGCACGTGTTCTTTGCGAATAATTTATTGTGTAAAAAATTAGATAATGTTATAAATATTAAGAAATCAAAATAATTTATATTAATTCTTATTAAATACAACAAAGTTAAAAATCTCTGCGTTGTAATTGTTTTTAATATAAACAATTATAATGCCGAGATTTTTAAACTTTATAAAGTTATATACCATACATATATTTTAATTTCATTGGTTGTTGCAAAATATTATGTGTGTACTTATTTTGTCAAACAAAGCGACATAGACCCACTCTGTTGACAGCAGACGTGCACTAATGAATTTTTTTTTAATTTTTACGTTCTCAGTTTTTTGTTTCGTTGACGTTCGGGTTGTGTACGTGTAAAAAGCCGATTAATATTCGTCGTTCTAACAAGTGTACTAAATGTACACACACATGAATGTAAAGAAAGTGTGAATGTATGTATACAAAAACAACCGTCACCGCAGCCGCAGTCATTTAATTTGGTTTTTCTC
Source organism: Leucophora obtusa (assembly GCA_949987735.1). NCBI lineage: Eukaryota > Metazoa > Arthropoda > Insecta > Diptera > Anthomyiidae > Leucophora > Leucophora obtusa. Next base: position 85,454,723 of record OX465297.1, on the reverse strand, counting down.
TCCGCAGCGGAAACCGCAGCCGCAAGGTTGTATCTCTACTCAAACTTATCGATTCAAACCTTTGAGAAATTTTTAAATTTCTCTTTGTTATCAAACGTTTGTTTCAAATCGTTTTTAAGCAGAAAAGTTTAGCCCTTATATTCAATTAGAGAAAAATTCGAAAAAAATTAAAAAATAAATTATACTGCATTTAGACCAGAGCTTTGAAGAATTAATTCCTTAATTCAATTTTTCAATTCTGAATTAAAAATTCGATGAATTAATTCACTAAGCATCATATATTGAATGGAATTAATTCTTATTTCCTTTCGTTCGATTTATTTTGTTACGAATTAATTCAATTGCAATAGTTATTTTTATTAAATCAAATAAATTAATTCACTGGTGAACACGTTCAATTTTATAAATCGAACGGAAAAAAAGTAAATTAATTCCTTACTGAATTAATTCACTACTGAATTCGTTAAATTTTATTTTCGTTCAGAGATTTACGTTCAGTGAATTAAAAAAAAATAATAAGTTCACTGAATTGAAAAAAAAATAAAATAAGTTCACTGAATTGAAAAAAAATAAAATAAGTTCACTGAATTCAAAGCCTGTTTTCTGCCGTTCAATAGAAGAAAACAATAATGTAAAAATAAAATTTTTAAATAAGCAATTTTATAGCGTGTGCTAGTAAAAATAAACAACTATTAAAAATAAAAACTTTACAGATGTAGATAAATTTGAAAAAAAAATATAACTATTAATTTTTCAAACTAGTTATATAGTATATTTTTTTCCAAATTTATCTATATCTGTAAAGTTTTTATTTTTAATAGTAAAAGGCTTTATTTTTGAATCATGTAGGTTGATAAACAGCATCAGGTTTCTAATTTGTTTATTTTTACTAGCACACGCTGTAAAATTGCTTATTTCAAAATTTTGTTTGTACATTATTATTTTCTTTTACTGAACGGCAGAAAACAGGCTTTGAATTCAGTGAACTGATTTTATTTTTTTTAATTCAGTGAACTTATTTTATTTTTTTTTTCAATTCAGTGAACTTATTTTTTTTTTAATGCACTGAACGTAATTTTATTTTTTTTAATTCACTGAACGAAAATGAAATTCAACGAATTCAGTAGTGAATTAATTCACTAAGGAATTAATTCCTTAGTGAATTAAGAAAAGGAATTCATTCAATTCTAGAGAAAATTGAATTCGATTGGTAGTGAATTCATTCAAAAAGGAATTAATTCTTCAAAGCTCTGATTTAGACTGAGCAAAAACCACCTGCTTTTTGTACAAAACTTAATTACAAAAGCCAAGTCATTTACACTGGTTATATAGTTTTTCTTTGTCACATCACTTTTTTATTACACACTTTTCTTTATTTTTTTATTGTTAAATTAATGTAAAAAAGTTATTAATACATTTAACAATTAATAACAACACACAATTTCAAACTAAAACAGAAATGTTCTTAAAAAATTAAAAAAAATTTTTGACACTTGCTTTACTTCTATATTCGTTGTAACAGGGTGTATCGAAAATTAATTATAAATGATACCGGGTGTACCAAAAATGCACATTTCAGATATTTTTACTTGGTTTTAGGCAAAAACCAGGTAGAACCTGGTGTTTAGTTTGTATGAAAATTGTATGGAAAAACTAAATTAATTTTGTAGTTTTCGGCTCAAAACCTAAAAATGGCCAAAAACTACTAGTTTTTTTTGCCCAGTCTAAATACACTATTAGATATTTTTATACTGAATTTAGACTGAGCAAAAACCAGATGGTTTTTGTACAAAACTAAATTACAAAGCCAATTAATTTACACTGAATTTTTAGTTTTTCTTTGTCACATCACTTTTTTATTAAGCACTTTTGTTTATGTTTTTATGGTTAAATTAAATAAAAAAAATTACTAACATATTTAAAAATGTATAACAACACACAATTTTAAACTAAAATTGAAATATTTAAAAAAAAACAAAAAAAATATTTTTGACACTTGCTTTAATTCTATATTCGTTGTAACAGGGTGTATCGAAAATTAGTTATAAAAGACATCGGGTGTATCAAAAATACAAATTTCAGATATTTTTACTTGGTTTTTAGCAAAAACCAGGTAGAATCTGGTTTTCAGTTTGTATGAAAATTGTATGGAAAAACTAAATTAATTTTATAGTTTTCGGCTCAAAACCTAAAAATTACCAAAAACTACTAGTTTTTGCCCAGTCTAAATATACTATTAGACAAATTTAAAAATTTTCCATTTATTTCAAATGTATTTCTCAATTGTTTAGCAAATTAAAAATAAAGGTTTGAGAATGGTTCTACATAATTTAAATTCTACAACTTTTTTTTAAATAACAATATACAAATATAATAAAAATTTAATATTTATTGCAAAAACCGCATTAAAAATAAAAAATTTTCTGGTTTAAACCGTGAAAAATTTATTGTAGTACCAAAACAAAGGACGCCAACCGTTTATAATTATTCAAAGTTCAGATTTTCGGTTAATCGAAAGAAAACAGTAAAATCTAAACGAAATATAAAACTCCATCATAGGTAAGTAATTATAGCAAATTTAACATCGTCAACCTCGTCATTAATAGATCATTTACCCAACAGAAATTCGGAAGCAGCACAATTCCGAATAGAAGAAGTAATGTAACATCAAAATATTGGTCTAAGACGCCGTAAATCACATTAATATATTCATGACCGTTATCAAATTGTACGCCGATATAGCGATGTTTGTCTTTTTTTTACCTCCATATTTTCTCAATTAATTTTTTTATGTTATTTGTAACAAACTAACTGGAGCGCTTAAAATATCGGTACATCCAAACTGAACGCGTTTACTTGTTTTAAAATATATTCGCATGTAGTTGCGCTCAAATATTGCATGATTTTTGTTCAAGAGGTGTCACTAAAATGCAGAATATCTTGCATTAACGCTTCCCTAACTCCAATGTAGTACATTTAGTGGAAACTATAAAAAAGTTGTACTGTTTCTAAGCAAACAGTATTTTTTGCTGTCTATGACAAGGTCAATATCTGATATGTGCAGAACAAAATTATGAAATTTTGCATTGATCCAGATTGACAATGCTGGAGCACTCTATTCTCTATTTTAGTACAATCCATTATGCGTTTGTATTAAAATAGAGACATCCCAAGAAACATTTTAACGGACTCTCCGGCACGTACGGATTTATGAATCCGGCTTTTACGGCACGTTAACTGTCCGTAAGGTACGTATCCGTCAATGCTTGTACGTATACGGAACATTAACGGACCGTATAAATGGATTTTCGAACACAATACGTTTTAACTCCGTATTGGGTATCCGTTTCCGTACCTTTAAATACGGATTTGTTTACAAAATAAAAAGTTTTTGTAAAGTCGGTGCAAATATTATTATAATGGGAATATATGGAGAATATGCAATAGAGGGAATTCTTTCTATCACACCATTAATCAAACAACATCAAGTAACAAGGTAAGATTTATGAAACTTAATGTTTCACAATGTTTTGTGTATAATATGTGAGATTTTGCATCGTGTACACAGTCAATTAAACCATAACTAATTTATTGTCTCTTTTCCATATATATGTTGGATTTTACTCCGAGTACCTAAGCGCTGGATAGATAGGTAAACCGAGCTAGATGTGCTAAATATTGTAATTATAAATAATAATTATTAATGAATTTATAAAAAAGAAAAAAAGTACTTTGTATTGAAAATAATAAACATATAGTCTATTTTTTTTGAAAAAATCGGTAGGATATGGACAAGGAAATACTCCGTTATTACACGACATATCGGTCCTGAAACGGTCCGGCATTGACGGACTTTCAGCGGATTAGTCCGTTTTTTACATGGCATAACGGTCCGTAAACGGTCCGTCATTGACGGACTTTAAACGGACTTGTCCGTTTTTAACACGACATACCGGTCCGTAAACGGTCCGTCATTGACGGATTTTCAACGGATTCGAATCAGTTTCGATGTTCCTTATGTTCCGTTTTCTGGTCCGTATATGGATCCAGAAAACGGTACGTATACGGAGTTGGATTCCGTTTATGACGGACCGAAAACGGTGCCTAAACGGAACGAATTGTTTGTTGGGATTATATAAAAAATATGTACTAAGTGCGAAAAAGAAAGAATAAAAAATCAATTGTGAATCCGGCTTTAAAGTTAAATTATCTAATATTTCAGACATTTAAAAATCGGGAATATCCGCGTTTCATCAAAAAAGTGACAAAAATTAATTTTTATTTATATCACTTATATATTTCTCTTTTAAGCCCAGTATTTTGTTCAAAAGAGCGTAAAAATTTCGCTCTATGTTTGGAGCTCAAAAACTATAATAAAAAATAAAAATGCATAAATTTTTTATGGTCTAAAAAAAGTTAAAATCATAATTAACCCAAATGTCGCTTTTTCGCTACATTTTCAAATGGTCCTGTCTACTAAATTGATGCGAAAAAAATCCACCGCAATTTCGCAACAATTCGACGCAATTGAAAAATCATTTTTTTATATGAAGTTTGACAGCTTTTTTCGCAAAAGTAGGAACAAAATACCTGGCTTAGAGTTTAATCACAACTATGTCGATTGTCGACCGACGACAGCAAAAGTCGTCGCGAATAATTTAAATTCAGCGACAATCGATTGTCGATATTTAGATACCCACTGGTTTAACCAGTATCTATACAACTCTTGCTCTGTTAACCTTTACTCTTTATTTTTGTTCGTGAAGTCGGGAAAGAAAACTGAAACATGTTGGTAAACATTGTAAAAAAATGAGAGATTGAGTGTTTTTTTTACACATTTCCCTATATAAAAAGCAGTGAGGTTGAGTGAGTTTTTTTAGATTTTTAAGAGAATTTTCATATTTTTAAGAGGATTTAAGAGATTCCAATGTTGCATCAACATTCAAAAAATTCCCGTGCCCTCAAACATTTGTCAGTAGTGTCAATTTTGGGTTTTTTAAAACTAATACTGATAGTTAATATAGTTTTATTTTTTAAAATATAGTTTATTTTAACAAAAACAATATACATTTAAATTAACAAGAACGGTGAAAATGAATTATATATTATTTGTATAATAAAATAAATTATTTACAAAATTTTCAAATAATATTAACAAAAATTATTAAAAACATAAGTTGAGTTATATATTATTTGTATAATAAAATAAATTATTTAAAAAATTTTAAAATAATATTAACAAAAACTATTAAAAACAATAGTTGAACAAAATTTACTACACTTATTAAAAAAACCCTAAATGGAAAATCAAACTTGACAACATTGATCAAAGATTTTTTTTTAAAAGAAAAAAACGAAAAAATGTTTCTCAAAATGCTCTTCCAACTCATTTTTTCTCTTAACAACATTATCAACATGTTTTCTTAGCCTTTCCCAAGTTCGCCACACAACAACAAAATTTGGTGAGGACGGTAGTTTCTCTATAGGTTTATACTTGTTGGTTTTAACCAGTGGGTATCTGTACAACTCTTGCTCTGTTAACCTTTACTCTTTATTTTTGTTCGTGAAGTCGGGAAAGAAAACTAAAACATGTTGGTAAACATTGTAAAAAAATCAGAGATTGAGTGTTTTTTTTACACATTTCCCTATATAAAAAGCATTGAGGTTGAGTGAGTTTTTTTAGATTTTTAAGAGAATTTTCATATTTTTAAGAGGATTTAAGAGATTCCAATGTTGCATCAACATTCAAAAAATTCCCGTGCCCTCAAACATTTGTCAGTAGTGTCAATTTTGGGTTTTTTAAAACTAATACTGATAGTTAATATAGTTTTATTTTTTAAAATATAGTTTATTTTAACAAAAACAATATACATTTAAATTAACAAGAACGGTGAAAATGAATTATATATTATTTGTATAATAAAATAAATTATTTACAAAATTTTCAAATAATATTAACAAAAATTATTAAAAACATAAGTTGAGTTATATATTATTTGTATAATAAAATAAATTATTTAAAGAATTTTAAAATAATATTAACAAAAACTATTAAAAACAATAGTTGAACAAAATTTACTACACTTATTAAAAAAACCCTAAATGGAAAATCAAATGAAAGATTTTTTTTTAAAAGAAAAAAACGAAAAAATGTTTCTCAAAATGCTCTTCCAACTCATTTTTTCTCTTAACAACATTATCAACATGTTTTCTTAGCCTTTCCCAAGTTCGCCACACAACAACAAAATTTGGTGAGGACGGTAGTTTCTCTATAGGTTTATACTTGTTGGTTAAACTCATACTAGTGATGTTGCTAAATTCCTTCTAATTTTCTGTTATCAAACGCCAAAAAACAAAAAATTCCATTCACAATAATAAAAAGCCTTGTATTTTCAAACACAGGCTTGGTCTTAATCGGTGTGCTAAGAAATCATTTTAAATAAACTCTATTCTAACTAGCTGCTAGGCCTAAAAAACATTCTAGTTAACAGATCGTTGTGTGCTATGTATAAGAAGCTACTAACTTTTCATTTTGAATAAGGGGGTAAGTGTATAAATATGTTAACATTTAAAATAATAATGGTTACTATAAAGTATTAATGATAAATATTCTAATAAAAAATTACACTTTAATATTCATTGTATTAAACTTTCTAAAAATGTATGCTTGTTAATAATCTTCGTAGTAGCTATAAGAAATTCAACGTTGTTGTCCTCATGCTTTGCCAGAAAACGTAATGCAGCAATTTCGGCAAATGTACAACCACCAACAATAAATACTAAAATTACACGTGGAATGTTAAGCGAAGAACCTTCACTGGGTGTTGACGAATGACGACCGCCAATGCCAATCAGTTGAGCTTGAAAATCTTCAAATGTTGGTCCGGGTAGATTGTTAATTTGACTTTTCAATGATTGCCAACCCAAAGGTTTAATTGATTGTTCAATAATACGTGCTATAAGAGGAGCATAGCAACTATGAACGTAAGTAATATCTTTGGGATTGACTTCAACGACATCATCAACCGTTAAATTTAAAGTCTGTAAAAAATACAATAATTAAACATTTTGTTTATAATGAAATTAAGTTACTTAATTTTCTAAGGACTGCATAAGCTCGTGATTCTGATTGTGTATATAAAATCCCGGCCTTTTCTAAATTGCTTATTTTCAATAGAACTTCAATGCCATAAACATGAACCAATTCTCGTTTGTAGTAATTGAAAACCTGACAAATTAATATAAAATGTACTAAAGTCATTAGCGTTATTTTCTTTTAGATTTTACCTTCTCCTTAAAACCAGATGCCGCAGCACACTGTATACACATTAAACGTAAAACATTTTGCAAATCAGTTTTTTTTGCCATTAAATCTTCTATATATGAACTGGGTTTATCAATATCTTCACACATCATAAATTCTTGCTCGGCGGTCAAATCATCAGTGAATTTATAAGAATCAACTTGTTTGCGTATTAACTCCCCGATAGTGGTATGATTTGACACCGATTGTTTTTGGGCCAATAATGCGGGCAACATATCAACCAAACGTTTCATATCTTGTACGGATTTGTCTTGAGAACTGGCGTCTGTTTGGGCACTAATTTCTTTAGCAGAGCGCGCCAAGACTTTGCCAACTTCATTAAAATTCTTATTACGCAATTCAGCGTATAGTTTATCGCCAGAATTAAGTATCAAAGTTTTCTTTTCCGCCGACAAATGAGCCGGTGTTGGTGAATCATTGTCAGAACGTGAGGAGCCAAATACTTCAGCTGGCATAGTTAATTGATTTTGGCGTATGCCGTAGTATTCATCAACAAGACCTTCATAAGTCAATTGGGTGGCAAACGCACTGAGAAGATCAATAGAACGATCTAATAGTATAATTTGATCTATTGTTCCCTTTTCACCATTCGAAAGAAGTTTTTCTTCGGCACCCAACTGTTTTGCCCTATCCCAGACGCCTTGTGCCATACTGCCTTTACCATAAATCTTTGGTATTCGTCCATAAATTCGCTGAATCTGTACTACACCAATAGCCGCTTGATACAATGCGGTGGGATCTCCATCCACGGCCACATCACGAAATGCATTAAGACTTTCCATGGATATCACATCATTATCAATGGGATAGAAATTCCATGTTAACTCTTCCATTAAACCGAAATTTCCAAAAACTCCCTTTTGTTCTAAATGTTTGATACAAAAAAACGACCGACGGGGTACAAAGAATATATGAAATTTACGCCCTTTTTCTTCGTTTTTCAACACTTGAGCTGCCACAACGTCCATTAATTTTACCAATGGTCGCACGATATATATAATATTGTTAACATCCCTAGGTAATCGTGTATCATTTCCAAGTTTTAATAATTTTATTCCTCTGTCGGAAAACAAACTTGGTGCTGCCACTAAACCAATGGGGCCTAAAAGAGCATCATCCAAAATAATGGATTTTGTTCCTTCAATTTTCTCCAATAACTGCACTAATTCACGGCATGCTGATTCCTGCAATAACTGTAGGTTAACACGTTTTCCCTGCAGGTAGTTGAACATTCTGGGAAAGTGGACTGTGATTTTAGTCTACCAAAATCTTATTTTATCAAAGAAATTTGTAAAAGAAAATAAATCCGTTCTATAAACAAAAACAGCTGATTTTACAATTAATTCATAATAGACGAATCACATCAAACCATATAAAACAGTTATGGTATTTGAGAATTTGTGTTTCGTGCCAAATTGGAGTCAAAAAAGTGCCAAAACATCCCCAATTGTGCCAAAATTTAATTTAGTCGCAAAAACATAAAGTATGTGAACTGGCTTCCTCAAATTCAAAAATATATTTGTACAATAAACTCTATACATTATAGAAAGGAACTCTTTAAGAACTCTTTAACAAATCACAGGTTTTGTTAAAACTTTGATTTGTGATTGAGTAGAATAATTTAACGGACCTGTATATATTTCCGGCGCAATCTTATTTTAGGGTTTAAGGCAGGAGTATGGCATCACCAAAAAGTAAGTTATAAACATATCGTAGTCACTAGATGGCACTTTGCTCAAAAAATTGACAATTTTATTTTTTTTGTTTAAATTTTTATAATAACAAACAACAAAGCATAAAAACAAACGGATATCTAAAATTTTATTATTTGAATATATTCCGCACTTGTTTTTTTTTCCTTATTTTGAGCAGTTTTTGAGTTTTAAAATATAAGCTCAGCTGATACTAAACTGATAGTAAATAGTTGCTCAGGTAATACCCCATTCACATGAACGAGATTTCAGTTATCTTGATGATTATTGCATTATTTCATATATTATCTCGTGATTCTCCATACAAATTTTCTATCAATAATCACTTCAATTTAACAAGATAATTTATATACCCCGTCAATTATCTCCTAAAAGTTAGGGTTTGAGAGGTGCTTTATGAATGGGGTATAATACTAAATTTTAGCGTCGTATACCGGTGAGTAGTGTAAGTTTTGATTTCCTATCTCCATAATTAATAGTCTCTGGTAAAGGGGAACTTGATGACAGGCACTTCGAAAAAGTGAAAAATAGAGCTGTAAACAAGTTGTTTGAAGTTTTCATATTTTTTTTTAAGCAACAAAGTTGAATGGAGTAACAGATGAAAAGTATTTCGAAGGGTTATCTCATCATATGGAAGACATCTACCTCTATAATTATACTATTTTTCAAATCCTTTGATGTTGGAAGGGTTTTTATGGGTTTCTGCAACCAAATTTAAATATTTTGTACATCACTTATTCTCAGATACATACATAGAGGGTTTTTGGGCTTTTTTTGGATTTAAGATGACACTTATCGACGCGCTTTTTGCACCTATATTTCCAATATTTTAAATGGATGGAAGTACTTTAAACGCTTGTACAATTGGTACATTTTTTCCACTCCATTTTAACCCTTTGATATGGGATTGGGCGCCTAATAAAATATAAATCTCACCTATAATGCCATTTGTTTACTAAAATGGTTACTTGTTGTAGAATAATTTCATGATTTTTTAGACTATACAAATACAAAAAATAAAAAAAATTTTTTTTCTTTTTTTTATTTCTTTCTAAAGCACAGTAAGTTGTTTGAGTTTCACGTGAAAAAACTGTTATACTCCATAAAAAAAATTATTTTTCACGATAAGAGTTTCACGTGAAAATTGTGTAGAGATTGTTTTCACGTAAATTTAATGTACAAGATTATTATTTTTCTTGGGAAAAAGTGACATTTTGTGTTTATTGTGATTGTGTGTTTATTATAAAACTAAAAAATTATTAATTTTTATAAATTAAATTTCAATTTGAGGCCTTTAAAGTTTGAGTGAAATTTTTCCACGTGAAAAAACACTTACGGTGCTTTAACTATAAAAATATTGTATAATATTTTTGTATATTCGGAAATATTCTTCAACAAATAAAAACAAATTAACAATTCAAACCTTAATAATATTTTAAATTATTTGTCCTGTAGACAATTTTTAATAAATTCAGGAATGTTTCCTTAAAAATATTAGATTTTCCATTAAAAATCCGTTCTAGTTCTTTTTTAATTCCGCATTGAAAACTTCTTAGATTCTAAACACATCCATTAGATTCCAAACGCATCCATTATTATAGAATATTTAAAATAATTCTTAAAATCTTAATAAAATAACGGTTTTTTAAAACAGTTTAGGATACAAAAAAGTGCCAAAATGTAATCGAAAGTAGAGTTGTGAAATTTCGATACTTTTTGAGTACTCAATACTATTCAATAGTTTTAAAATAAAAATGTTATGAATTCGTATTTTTTACGAAAAATAATAACAATTCACATATACGTGTTAAATAATTGTTATGTACTTAAATTTTAATTTATTTCAAACATTTTATATAAATTAATTAAATAATTCTTCCTAAAAATCCGTTACAAATTTCTTTGCTTCACAAATAGAGTTGTATTTTTAGAGCACTATTTTAAGAGTTGTATTTTCATACGAAAAATACACATTTATACGGAAAATTGCATCTTTAAAAGTATTGAGTAGTACCGTTTTAGTATTGAGTACTCATAAAAATAGGCAGTATTGAGTACTCAGTACCGGAATACTCAATACTTTTACAACTCTAATCGAAAGTGTCAACGTGCCATTAAGAACTCGAAAGTGCCCAAAATGGCACTATTGTGCCACTTTTACCAACTGTGATTTAAAACCAGAGTACGTATTTGGTGAATTTTGTTTTTTCATTTTCATGAACAAGATTATTTGTGTTTGGCTTTCTTGTATCAACGTTCATGAAAGAACAAATGTGGTATGTTTCTTTTTATTTTCATATTTCATTTCTTTTACAACACACATCTCATTTTCATGATAGTGTTAAGGGCGGATTATGGGACCGTAAACGTATATGTGATGTAACTGTACCGTGCCGTAGCTAAAAAGTACACTTATAGATTATCGTAAACGACATTACTATTTAGCATCTATTTCATGTGGTTTTATATTTTATTCTAAATGTTTCCATTTATTTGTTAATTTTTATTCCTTATTTGTTGTTTGAATCATTTTTCCTTATTCATTTCATATTTTTTCCGACTGAAATCAGTCAGCTGTTTCGATGCCGGATAGAAAATTCTGATTTCAACAGAATGATCCGGCAAGTTCGTTTACATTTACGTGTTAGTAACCATTCGTATACATTTCTTCTTGTGGTATCGAAACAGCTGATTCGTTACAGATACGTTTACGGTTGGGTAACTCAGCCTTTAGTGAGTAACTGATGCCTTCCCTTCTCGTTCATGATATGAAATAAGAAACTTAAACAACTTGAAAAGAAAGAAAAAAAATATGAAAATAAAATGAATGAAGGTTGATATAATACTACTTATGAAAAGAAAAAACTGTGAATGAAGAAAAGTCAAAGAATGTTTAAATGAGACTCTCATGAGACTTTCTCACGAGACTTTTCATGATACAGTTTATGATACATATATTTTTTCACAATTCTTTCAAGAAATCTTCGTGAAGGAAATATTTGATATTTTTGTTATAATAGGAATTCTAATTTAATAAAAATTGTAAAGTGATAACAAAAATGTATAGAATTATAATTTTTTGTAAAGAAATAATTAATACAAGTTAAAGAAAGCCTTTATGGATGACAGTAGTTTTTTTCAGGGCTGGCAGGCAGTACCGCTAAAATACCGTTATCGATTCAAAACCCTTTCAAGTGACTACCGTTAAACCCTACAATACCGTTACCGAAATACCCGGAATACTGTTATCCTTCAAATACCATTACCGAAATAACAGCAATACCGTTATCCTTAAAATACCGATACCGAAATAAATGAAATATCAATACCATTAAAATACCGTTACCGAAACAAATGAAATACCGTTATCCCTAAAATACCATTATTTTAAATTTTCTGCTTTTGGTACTTTTACGTGGTTATTGAGTATTTTTTGTAGATTAAGTTGATAAATTGGTTCTGTTTTTAATCTCGTTTGTTATTTGTAAAAAAAAGTACGGGAGGCATCGAAATGACTGACTACCGTTACCCTTAAAAACCGTTACCGATATAACTGAAATACCGTTAACCTTAAAATACCGTGACCGAAATAACCCAAATATCGTTATCTTTAAAATACCGTTACCGAAATAACTCAAATACCGTTATCCTTAAAATACCGATACCGAAATAAACGAAATAGCGTTACCCTTAAAATACCGTTACCGAAATAACCTAAAATATCGTTACCCTAACGATAACCGCATTCGTTTCGATTACAATCCATGGTTTTTTAAATTTATTTTTTAGGCTTTTATTTACGGTGGGTCTCATACTTCAGGTTTAAACTTTAGTTAATAGTTAACCCAAAATTTTTTTGTTGTTTTGTGTACATTTTTTGACCTTTTATTTTGTTTATAGTTAAGTGTAAAGTTAAACCTGCAGTATGAGACCGCCGTTAGTGTTTTGCAATAATAAAAAAACTACAGGGTAAACATACATATCGTCACCTTAAATGCAAACGGACGTAACTACACTTTTATTTTTTTTACAGGAGAAGCAAAAAACGTTATAAAATCAATAATAATAAAGTATTCTTTGCAGTTTTTTCAAATTTTACTTATGGTATAGAGATTTATTTATTTTTCAACAACTTTTGTTTTATTTTCATATATTTAAGTTTTTAAGTTAGTTACGTGCTTTTGACTCGCTTTTTTCTGAAACAAGAAGACTTACACAATTAAAAAAGAATTCAATGCATGAATTGGATAAATGATATTTTCAGATTTTTTAGGTAGTTGAATAAAGTAAAACTAACTCCGACAGTTCCAATTCAAATGAAGTGAATTTGATTTTTCAGATAATTCATTAAAAAAAATTAGAAGTTCTGCTGTAATTTATTATACACAGAGAAAACCAATTCATTGTGACAACCGAATTTCTTGCCAACTGAATGGTTTGGTGGCAGTAGCCGAATTATTGGCTGTTGCAATCAAATGTATTCCTGACATAATTTAAATATATTGTTTCAACCGAAATTCTATTGTATTCACCGAATTTTTGTTGCCACAAACAAATATGTCGGTAGATCCATCTCTTTTCTCTGTGTAGTCCTTTAATATTTTCTTAAATTTGTGAAAACGTCTACCAATCTCCATTAAAAATTATAGATTTTCAAATGTGCTATTTTGTAGGAAATAAAAAGAATTTTATTGAAAAATTTAACAGACTCGGGGGAAATAACGGAATTTTTTGGATATAGTGAACAAGATAATAGGCTTTAATCAGTAAAATATTTCTAAGCGCGCATAAATTATGATATTATAATTTTTATATCCTTCATATTTTGAAATCATAATTTATTCTTATTAGAGAACTTTTTAAGTTCCAAAAGGACTATTCTCTTTCAAAATATATATCTTTAACGCCTCTAATTTAGCAGAAAGTAACGACTCTAAAAATGGGAGAGTTGTAATAACCAAAAAAGTTCTCTTCAATAAGTTTTTGTATGATGTGGCTCTTGGCCTTCAAAGAGAAATCATTATATGTATAAGCAGTTCAACATAGCGATATAGTCGTGGTATTTGTTAATGAAGTCTAATTTTTTTAATACATCATAATCTCCCTGAAAAGGGGGTTTTGGTTTTTCTCATAAACTAATGAAGATAGACAATTGAAATTTGCTTCGTTTTATGACGAAAAGAAAATCAACCAAAGGATTTTTGGCTATTCGAATGTTTAAGGGGCAAAACGGGGATGAGAAGTTCTAAAAAATCGATTTTCGAACGTCATTTTTGGTGGATAGGAAGGGGAGGGGGCAAACATGTTACATATTTTTTCTAATTTGAGGAACCTTAACAAGAATCTGAAGTCAAAATAACGGTAATATCCGCAAACAAAAAGTCGGTAGTGAAAACGTTAAAATTTAAAAAAATATAAGAAAAACTCTATAAAAGAGGCACTGCAGAAGAAACTGCCAAAACTAGCAGAATTGGTTTGCTAAATATTAGTAAGATAAAAACAGCAAGAACAAAATTCTGGCTATGTTTTAGTTAACTGAAAATAACAATTCACCCTGCTAAAATCAGCAACAACTTTTGCTTAGTTTTAGTCGAGTGAAAACATCATAAATTTTTTAGTTTTCATAGCATATGTAGATTTTTTTAATATGAATAACGATTTAACTCACTGAAATTAGGACTCTACTATTGTTAAGCAATTATTTTTATTTTTTTTTGTTATTTTAACTGGAAAATTGTTACTTTCATTCAACTAAATTTAACTTAAATATAACTAAAATTTAGAGATATAACAGCATTTTGTTGCTGTTTTTTGTCTACTAATATTCACAGAAGGTTTTTCTGAATTAAGCAGGGTAAATTGTCATTTGTATTGTACTAAAATATAACCAAAATTTTGTAGATTTTGAATTCCCATTGTGGCAACGCTGACACAAGCTTACACACTACATGTGTTTGTATGTTTTTCATTCAAGAGTGTAGTTACGTCTTTTTGCATTAAGAAATACATGCACTTGTAGTTACGTCCGTTTAAATTTCTTTAATAAAGTCGCCATTTTTGATCGTAGAAGCCTAAAATTTTGTGTAAACATGTAGTTTGATAAAACGAATAATCAATAAAAAACTCGATTTCGAATTTTTGTGTAGTTACGTCCGTTTGCATTTAAGGTGACGATATGCAAATATGCGGTCATTTGTTGCGTTACAAACAATCGCTTTAGAACTAAAGGCTTTCTTAACCCTTTCACATTCCAAAACTTTCATAAAAAACCCAAATGCAGCAAAATTCGCGGAAAATAATTGCATTTTTTGGTTTTTCCAATCATTATGCATTTATTGCTATTGTTGTAATGTGTGTATCTATTTGAAAACTGTTTGCGTCTTCTAAACGTAAACAAGTAGAGTAACGGAATGTGTGCAAAAAAACAAATATGTGAAGAATTTTTTCTTGGAATACTTAAATGAAGATAACAAAAATGCTTGAATTTTTATGATTTTAAAAATTTTAGTGCAAAATTTTCAATTTTTGAAACATTTATTTGGGTTTACAGACACATGTAATTTTTACATTCAATTTAAAATCATATTTTTTGTAAAATTTTAATGAACATATTTTAGAAATTCGGAAAACATTAAAATTTAAAGGCCACTTTTATGAAAGTCGTGTTAAAACTCTTTATTATCACTGATTTATTTTAAAATTATTAGGTTTTAGCATTATTTTCCAATTTTAGCCATTTCTATCCATTTTTTCTCCGTAATCTAGCCACTTCTTCAGTTCAAGCGTTGGCAATAGGGTTGCCACATTGCCTTGAATGGCCTTGATTGTCAAGTTAATTTAGGTCTTGTCAAGTGCCAAGGTCAAATTTATTTAGTCAAGTTAAATTAAATTTTTGTCATTTTTTTAAGCATTTAAAAAAAAAGAAATTTAACTTGATTAAAATTATTTAATTTTGTGAAAAAAAAAAATTGTACAGGGTCCGCCAAATAACTTTTTTTTTTGAAAATGCTATAAAAAAAAACTACTGAATATTTTCTCAAATTTCTTTTTTTATTTGAAAGTACAATCCTTCCGGTTAATAATGGAAAATAATTTCATTCATATGGCTGCCTCGGCTGGCCATGCAGTAGCCTACACGATCGGCCCAATTTTTAAGCACATTATCGATTGTGTGCAGCTGTATTTCACCAATGGCTTCACGAATATTGTCCTTTAAAGCGTCAATTGTCTCTGGCTTGTCGGCGTAACACTTATCTTTGACGGCACCCCACAAATAATAGTCCAACGGTGTCAAATCGCAGCTCCGAGGTGGCCAAACGACATCAGCTCTGCGGCTGATAATGCGATCTTCAAAAACAGGGCGCAAAACATCGAGTGTAGCTTCGGCTGTGTGGAACGTAGCGCCGTCCTGTTGAAACCAAATGTTGCCAATATCCTCCTCTTAAATTTTTGTGAAAAAAAATTCGTTCAACATGACCCGATAACGATCGCCATTGACTGTACCGCCCACTCCTTGCTCATTTTCGAAGAAAAATGGCCCAATTATGCCTCTGGACCAACCACACACAACCATATTCGTTCAGCGGAAGGATAAAACTAATTATCTGTAAAATCAGACATGAGCTAAGTGTTACCATTCACAAAATAAGCACTAGTTGAAAAAAAAACATTAGATGGCGGACCCTGTATTTATAATATGCAAAAATTTTCTTCGCAAAAGTACCATCGTATGTATTTACCTCTGAACCACAACACAGATTTGTATGTTTTTGACCAACACTAAGTAAATATGCAAAAATATGCAACTACAAATCGATGCCATTTTGTTCTAAATTTGATGATTCGGATAAATATTTAGTCCATATTAGTTTTGGACTATCGACAAAAAACATGCATTTGCATGGAATTCCTTGCCCTATTGATGATATATTATCTAAATAAAATGCCGCTTAAGGTATATCTTTGATTGTGAGAGCGTGAGTAGAGATTTACGAAAGACGGTTTTCCTTAAAAATCAGTAAACAATAATTTCACTGGGACAAGAAAAACCTTAAGTGCTATTTTATTTTGATTATATATCATCCATTTAATAAATTTATGAAAAAAAGTTTTTGTTTTTTATTTTTCAGAAAAAAATATTTTAAAATTTCAAATTTACGATTCGAAAACTATGGAAAGTTTATATATTTTTTTGGCCTAAATTTTGAAAATTTCAACGACTTCTTGCAGACTTCATCTTTTTCTTCTTATTATACAGGAATAAATGCTACAAAAAAGAAAATAAAACACTAATCAATTTCGTCAGTTTTGTAATTTTACGTGTTTTATTTTTATTTGGTCCATTTAACCCATATGTCCAAACTTCAATGGCTGGTAGCACTATCGAGTTTGTCCCCAAAAATTAAAAAAAACCGAAAATTTTTTATGAATCTCAATAAAATGGCGAGTGTATTCAAAAATTATAAATTTTTGTATTAAGAATCACCCTACTGTACACATATGCACATTAATTTTTTTTATTGTCAAGTTTTTTTTTTTAATCAAGTTATTTTTTGCGAAGTGTCAAGTTATTAGACTTTTGCGATGTGGCAACCCTAGTTGGCAACCTTGAGTGATACTAACATTAATAAAATTTGTTGCTAGTTTTAGCAAATAAATTTTACATTAGACTTTACATCAATTGTAGCAAAATTTTTGTAATAATTTCATTGTATTACAAAACAGTACATACATATGCGTTGGTAAAATTAGCAAAAAAAAATACCGCAAGGCTCAAAGTAATTAAAGTTGCCATAATAACAGCAACGTTTTCAGTACCCATTACTGACGTTTTTATTAAGTGTAGTATCTTCAAATGCTATAAAATTTTGCAAATTATACACAAAGCAGCAATAAAATCATTATTTTAAAATTTCATTTTTACACACTAACCTAGTGTTATAAAAATATCAAATATTTTCTTCGCGAAGGTTTCTTCAAAGAATTGTGAAAATAAAAAATATAATAAAAGTATCACCATAAGTCTCATGAGAAGTATCTTTTGAATGTTTAATTTTTTTCTCATTCACATTTCTTTCATGAGACTATTAAAGAAGAGTATCGTTTGAACCTTCATTATCATTTTTAATTCTTATTTCTTTCTTTTCACGAAAAGAAAAGAAAAAAACTTCTTCGCTTCATATTCAAAACGAGAGCAAATAGTTTACATTTCGTTTTTCAAATCATGAAAATAAACAAAGCCACCACACACTCACTAACTCCATCATGAAAATGAGATGTGTAATGTAAAAGAAATGAACATAAATAAGAAAGAAACATATTCGTAGTTTTTCTTTCGTGTACGTTGATACAAGAAAGAATAAAAATGAATACTTCGTGGTGTGCAAATACGAACTCTGTTTAAAACACAACAGGCAGCCGCAGCAGCTAAATTTTCATATAAGAATTAATCAGAACTGGGTCGACAACGACATGTGCTTTTTCATATATTTTGTATGGGAAGCAAAATGTCGCCATGTCGTCCGACGATTTGTCGTCGTAATAGAATCTATTCTATTTTCGTGACGACACACTAATACACACTCAAAATATTTGCCAAATAGTTGCCATATTTTTAACTAATTAAGGGAACAGAGTTGCAGAAATTCATATTAGAGTTGCAAAAATTCGTACTTTGTTTACAAAAAAATTATTTTTTTGACAGAAGAAATATAATTGAAAATAAAAATGCATAATTTACAGCAAAAAAGCTAAATTAAATACAAAAAATTGTAAAACAACAAGAATTAGTGAAAGACCAATTGAATTGGTGAAGAATTGTGGCGAAAAAAATACAACCATATTCTTGTTTTGCTTTAATTTTTTTCTAAATGTCAAAAAATGTCGACAATCGATTGTCGCTGAAATTAAATTATTCGCGACGACTTTTGCTGTCGTCGGTCGACAATCGACACAGTGTGATTAACCTCTTAGAGATTATTCGACATTTGTTGACGTTTAGAAAAAAGGGAAAGCAAAACAAGAATATGGTTGTGTTTGTTTCGGCACACTTCTTCATCAATTCAATTGGATTTCCATTAGTTCTTGTTGTTTTACATTTTGTTGTATTTTGTTTTTTCGGGGTAAATTATGTATTTTTATTTTCAATTATATTTTTGCTGTCAAAAAAATTAATTTTTTGTAAACAAAGTACGAATTTTTGCAACTCTAATACGAATTTCTACAACTCTGTTCTAATATATATATTTGTTCCTTTTACTCCTGCAAGGAGCATAGGGCTGTTCTAATGGCATCCATTAGAGTATAAGCACAATGCAAAGGTCCCCGTTTTTTCCATACAATTTGACAATTAAAATCGTGCAACTATTTCCGTGAGAGATAAAACTTATTTAATTTTCTTATTCTCCTGTTTTTACTCTGAGATTATTTTACTAATGTTGCCAGATTTTCACACAATTTCAATCACAGTAAAAGTATAGTACTATTACATGGTTGATTTCGTCATGCACATCCATTAGTAATATCAAAGGATTTAGCGTTATATATTTATAAAATATATAAAATACTGCAATAACACAATAACACTTTCACAGCCTTTTATTTTAACTAATCTCAAACAACATTAATACGTTGCAATGTGGCAAGAAGAAAAATATAAAATATAAACAACTTGACTTTCTATGTGTTCTGTGTTGTAAAAGTCAGATTCCGTTTCCGTTGCTATTTTGTTCAATTTTTTTCCGTCACGATTTAAGATTCCTTTTCCATTTCTATTGTGCTTATTCTCTTAATAAGTTAAGAAAATAGAATAGATTATATTACGACGACAAATGGCCGGACGACATGGCGACATTTTGCTTCCCATACAAAATATATGAAAAAGCTATTCTCGTTGTCCCAGTTCTGATTAAACTCTAATGTTTGTATTTATAAAGGCTCATTTAGCCATACGTAACGTTACGAATCAGCTGATTCAACCTAAAATAATGAATAAAAAAGTAATAGACTGTCAGCTATGCTCTTTTAACTCATTAGATTTTCCATAAGGAGACTCGTCGCGTTAAGTCAACGTATAGCTAATACTACCTTTAAGGCTCATTTAGCCATACGTAACGTGACGAATCAACTGATTCAATCTAAAATAATGAGTAAAAAAGAAATAGACTGTCAGCTATGCTCTTTTAACTCATTAGATTTTCCATAAGAAGACTCGTCACGTTACGTCCACGCATAGCTAATTCTACTTTTAAGCTAGAACTAGTTATACGTAAAGTGACGAATCAACTGATTTAATTTAAAATAATAAGTAAAAAAGCAATAAACGGTCAGCTATGCTCTTTTAACTCATTTTTGAGCCTTAAAAAGCGTACGTCGTAAATGCGTATGTCGACGTTAGAGGTTAATCACATCAAAAGCAGGCAACAGCAGCAAAATTTTCCCATATAGTTTGTATGAAATATATATATATATATATTTCATTTATTTCATATAATATTATTTCTTTGTACATTTAAATTTAATAAAAATAAAGAGTTTAGGAACTCTGTTCCTTTTCCCATATAGTTTGTATGAAAGGCAAAAAATTCCGAGCAGCATTGCTGCCATAAAGGCACATCTACCCGAGAGAGAAAACTTCTAGAGATAGAGCAAAAAAACACCTCTAATTATCTCTATTGTGAATGATTTAAGCTATTTAGAGCTGTTTTTTACTCTATCTCTAACAATTTTCTCTCTCGTGTAGATGTGCCTTAATAGAATCTACTCTACACAATTTATACCAGATATGAATCAGCTGATTTGGGCAATATGGCCGACAGAAAATGAGCAAAACAAATTTAAGAAAAAGCACAATAATCTAAAAAGAGACAGATATATACAAAAATGTACAAAATGTATGGAGATCTTATATTGTTACCTCCCTCTTGACTTGACTTCCATGTAAACAAAACCATACTGTTCGAGAATACTTTTTTGACACCTGTCATTGGTTTCACATCTGGTATTAATCTGTGCTACCCTATTTCAAGCGGCACTTTATTTCCTATTATATTTTAGTGTTGCCACACTTTTATTTAAAAAAAGGGTACCTTCTAGAGGCCAGTATGAATGTTTTGTGAATGTTTCTTATACAACACCAAAAGAAGTTGTTTTGTGTTTTATGTGTTATATTTTTTTTTGCAATGATATAAATTTTAATATCCTGTAAATAAGCACAAATTAACAAAATCGCCAATTTTTGTACGTGCGTGCAGTTAGCAACGACAAGTTAGCATCGATTTTTTTAAACTGGCAATGCTGAAAGCTGCCAGGGAACCAGGGATGATAAATGGGATTTCTAAAATAGTACTAACGAGTAGAGTTGTGAAATTTCGGTATTTTTTGAGTACTCAATACTACTCAATACTTTTCAATTGAGTACTCGATACTACTCAATACTTTTAACGGTTTTTTTAATTTAAAAATAAAAATGTTATGAATTCGTATTTATTAGGAAAAATTATCACAATTCACGTACACGTGTTAAACAACTATTGTTATTTACATTTTAATTAATTTAAAACATTTTAAATAAATTAATTAAATAATTATTCCCAAAAATTCGTTACAAATTTCTTTGCTTCACAAATAGAGTTGTATTTTCAGAGCTGTATTTTTAGAGTGCTATTTTTAGAGTTGTATTTTTATACGAAAAATACACATTTCTACGGAAAATTGCATCTTTAAAAGTATTGAGTACTACCGTTTGAGTATTGAGTACTCAAAAAAACAGTCAGTATTGAGTACTCAGTACCGGAATACTCAATACTTTTACAACTCTAGTAGCAACAATTTTTTTCATTTAATTTTTTTTATCATTATATATTAACAAATAAAAACTCATAAAAAATAGAGTTATTTTATACTATCTAACTAATACAGCAATAGAAAAACGTAAAAATTTTAGTTAAAACTATTAAAAATTAGTTAAAAATTACGTTGCATAAAAAAATTAGATTACTTTTGTAAAATATTAGTAAGATAAGTACATGAAAAACCAAACTCTTAAATACATATACAAAATTTTAGTTATATTTGAATAACTTTTAGTTAACAGAAAATAACAATTTAACCTGCTAAAAGTAGTAATAAATAATAATTAGTATACTAAAAATCACCAAAAATATTAAATGTAATAAGCTTTTTTCTATATTTTTTAATACGAATAAAAATCTAGTCTTCTGAAATCAGCAGTTTACTATTTTTAGCAACAATTTCCGTTGATTTTAGCGGGATAGACTGCTATTTTCATTCAACTAAATTTAACTTAAAAGTAACAAACATTTTTTTAGAGATAACAGTTTATTTTTGCTATTTTTACTCTACTAATATTAATATTTTTGCAGGTTTTACAGTATAATTTGTTATTTTCAATGAACTAAAAGTTAAATATAAAAAGGACTTTTGCTTAATTTTTAGTAGCTTTTTCTGCTATTTTTGCAGGTTTATTTCTGTGAGTGTAAGGTTCAGAATTTAAAGTTCCTGATTATCGTACTTGACTTCGTTTTAAAGCGCATATTATTTTTAAGTTATTTACAGGTCTATTCCACCTTGTAATGTCATAAGAATATTTTCGATTGAACAGATTGATTGACAATCGAATCAAATGAATTTAATGATTGCATTAGGTGCATTAAGAATTCATTCGATTCTTCGAAATAGGTTTTAGGTATTTAACCATTCAGAAATGAAAATCGAAAGAGTGAATTCTTTCGGAGCTCTGATGGGGGAAAACATTTTGCTTGTTTAAAAAAATACAAAAATTTCTAGAACTCTTGATTCTCCTAATTTTTTATAATTTGTTTTGTATACGTACGTATTTTAATAAAAAAAAGCGAAAGAACATTTTTTATGTGTTAACTTGAGTTTTCAATAGTAACATCAAATATTTTAAATATTTTCAACATAAGTATTTTTTATTTAAAACTCCGATATTTGAAAACACAACAATATCTCTGAAAATTAAAAAAGCACAAAAAATTTAATAATCGAAAAATGTGTAAATAGTACAAAGTGAGTCAGAGGAGTACCATAGTACTTTTGAGTAGAGTTGTGAAATTTCGATACTTTTAGAGTACTCAATACTAATCAATACTTTTCAATTGAGTACTCGATACTACTCAATACTTTTAACGGTTTTTTGAAATTAAAAATAAAAATTCGTATTTATTACGAAAAATAATAACAATTCACACGTGTTAAATAACTATTGTTACTTACATTTTAATAAATTTAAATAATTTAACTAAATTTTCCCAAAAATTCATTAAAAATTTCTTTGCTTCACAAATAGATTTGTATTTCTGGAGTTGTGTTTTTAAAGTAGTATTTTTAGAGTTGTATTTTCATACGAAAAATACACATTTCTACGGAAATTTGCATCTTTAAAAGTATTGAGTAGTACCGTTTTAGTATTGAGTACTCAAAAAAACAGGCAGTATTGAGTACTCAGTACCGGAATACTCAATACTTTTACAACTCTACTTTTGAGGTTCTAATAGTATCACAAAAAGTACTATAGTATTAACTTTATCATCCCTGCAGGGAACATTCTTAAAAAAGAGAGTATTTTTTTGTGAATGTGTGAGTGCGATTGTGTGTGTGTGCGTGTTGAGATCGTGCAATTCGTGTTTACAAAATTTTTTGATATTTTTTGTTCCGTCACGCATGTTCCCTAGTGTGTGGGCAGCTTAATATCTTCGTTTTATTACAAAATTAAAATAAAACGAAAAGTGACATTTGATGGCAGGCATAATTGCAAGAGCCGCTTGCATGTCAGCGATATTAGCTGCGTTTGTGCGGCATTCCTATCAATGATATCTCGAACAATTTTGACAGTAGAATGCCGGAATACGTTGAAAAACTGTCAAAATCGTTCTTGATAACACTGATAGAGAGTCACACAAACACAGCTATTATGATATTGTAATAAAATTGAAATTGAGTGTCTTCACTAGAGATGAAATCATTTTGACATTTGCTTGCTATCATTTTATTGCATGTCAAGAACTACGTTACCTAGTGTCTTCAAACGCAATGAAATTGTGCAAAGAAATTTGAAAATAATACCCAAGAAACATTTTTCCGGACTGTCCGGTACGTACGGAATTATAAATCCGGCTTTTACGGTACATTGACGGTCCGAATGCACGTATCCGTCAATGCTTGTGCGTGTTCGGAACATTAACAGACCGTATAATCGGATTTAGAACACATTACGTTTTAACTCCGTTTTGGCGTATCCGTTTCCTTAACTTTAAATGCGGACTTATCGGTGTTAGTTTGTTTTTCGAAAAAAGTTCTCAAATTATTTTAAAAAAATGCAGTTTAGCCCTTCAGTTGCTAGAAAATTATACTGGTACGAAAAATTATTCGCAATAACGTGAATCTGTCCTAACACCCCACCAACCAAACAACTTCAAGCCATATTCATACATCAGATGGTAACCCAAGAAACATTTTAACGGACTCTCCGGCACGTACGGATTTATGAATCCGGCTTTTACGGCACGTTAACTGTCCGTAAGGTACGTATCCGTCAATGCTTGTACGTATACGGAACATTAACGGACCGTATAAATGGATTTTCGAACACAATACGTTTTAACTCCGTATTGGGTATCCGTTTCCGTACCTTTAAATACGGATTTGTTTACAAAATAAAAAGTTTTTGTAAAGTCGGTGCAAATATTATTATAATGGGAATATATGGAGAATATGCAATAGAGGGAATTCTTTCTATCACACCATTAATCAAACAACATCAAGTAACAAGGTAAGATTTATGAAACTTAATGTTTCACAATGTTTTGTGTATAATATGTGAGAATTTGCATCGTGTACACAGTCAATTAAACCATAACTAATTTATTGTCTCTTTTCCATATATATGTTGGATTTTACTCCGAGTACCTAAGCGCTGGATAGATAGGTAAACCGAGCTAGATGTGCTAAATATTGTAATTATAAATAATAATTATTAATGAATTTATAAAAAAGAAAAAAAGTACTTTGTATTGAAAATAATAAACATATAGTCTATTTTTTTTGAAAAAATCGGTAGGATATGGACAAGGAAATACTCCGTTATTACACGACATATCGGTCCTGAAACGGTCCGGCATTGACGGACTTTCAGCGGATTAGTCCGTTTTTTACATGGCGTAACGGTCCGTAAACGGTCCGTCATTGACGGACTTTAAACGGACTTGTCCGTTTTTAACACGACATACCGGTCCGTAAACGGTCCGTCATTGACGGATTTTCAACGGATTCGAATCAGTTTCGATGTTCCTTATGTTCCGTTTTCTGGTCCGTATATGGATCCAGAAAACGGTACGTATACGGAGTTGGATTCCGTTTATGACGGACCGAAAACGGTGCCTAAACGGAACGAATTGTTTGTTGGGAAGATATATTAAAATTATGATGTGTTTTAAAGATGGTTTTTTTGCAAGCGAATGCAATTGAAAAATATTTACTGACGCATTTAGTTGTTTTGGTAGCAAAGTGTGCGAACTTGTACCGTTTGCAAAACAACATCGCGATTACAATCAGTTAAACCTTAACTAATTTATTGTTCTTTTTCTTGTAGATATTGAATTTTATTGTCGGCCGCTATTGTAAATTGATACTAGAAGAGATGCACCAAATGTAAATATAGTGTAAATTAAAAAAAATTCAATTTTTAATAAATCTATAAAAAAAAAGAAAAACTTGTGCTTATTAATAAAAATAGGGTAAATTTAAGGAGATATATAAGTCCGTTTTTGTTTAGAAAAACGGTACGGATACGGACCAGAAACGGCATTCTCAAACAAAGTCACACCGTTTATTGCACGACATAATGGTCCGGAAACGGTCCGGAATTGACGGACTTGCAACGGATTAGTCGGTTTTTTACATGACATAACGGTCCGTAAACGGACCGTCATTGACGGACTTTCAACGGATTCGAATCAGTTTTGATGTTCCTTAATTTCCGTTTTCTGGTCCGTTTACGGATCCAGAAAACGGTACGTAAACGGAGATGTATTCCGCTTATGGTGGACCGAAAACGGTGCGTAAACGGAACGAATTGTTTGTTGGGTACACAAACAACAACGAAAATAATTTTGTTGTTGCTTTGTGTGTTATTTTCAAATTTCTTTGCACATTTCATTGCATTTGACCCGGTGTCTGCAAATGCAATAAATTATATGATATGAAAGTCAAACCCATTGCAGAGAAACGTCAAAATGATATCAATTGGAAAGTGGTGGAGAACACTTGACCATTTCATGGCTAAGAAATATCATAGATTTTTCTTCGAAAAACACAAAATTTTATCAAACATTAATTTTTATCTAAAAATAATAAAAAATTAAACACTTTTCCATTCTTTTTTACCAAATTTTCTTTTGTTTTTTTATTACAAAATTAAAATTAAAACGAAAAGTGACATTTGATGGCAGGCATCATTGCAAGAGCCGATTACATGTCAGCGATATCATGATATTGCAATAAAATTGAAATTGAGTGTCTTCACTTGAGATGAGATCATTTTGACAATTGCTTGCTATCATTGGTAGTATTCGGCAGAGAAACCTTAAACTGATACCGGTGACTTGTAGCCATTTGTGATTACTTACTCTGCTGAACGATGTTTTCTTTGTTTTGTTTTTAAATACACTTTTTCTATAGTTTACTTTTAATTTTTGTTTTCGAATTATGTTTGTATGTTTTTATTTGTCTTTCTTACAAAACAATTTTTATTGTAAATGAACAACAACAAATGTATCACTTATTGATCAAAATTAGCTAACATTTTTTACGCTACCCAAATATGACAGCGCTACCTGAGCGCTCAGACTAAGCGCTAAGTGATCAGGTCGTTCAGCAGATAGTTGTACAACTGTTGTAGAACTGTTGACTAATAAATTGTATCTGCCGAACGCACCCATTTTATTGCATGTCAAGACAATAGGTGAAGACACAAGGTTAAAAACAAAAGTGAACGCAGCAGAAAACCGTTCTTCTCTTGCTGCCTGCTGTTTGCTGCTATATATTCATTAAGCTATATGACCTAGTGTCTTCAAATGCAATGAAATGTGCAAAGAAATTTGAAAATAACACACAAAGCAACAACAAAATTATATTCGTTGTTGTTGTTTTGTGTGTTATTTTCAAATTTCTTTGCACATTTCATTGCATTTGAAGACACTAGGTAACCTAGTGTCTTGACATGCAATAAAATGATAGCAAGCAATTGTCAAAAAGCTCTCATCTCAAGTGAAGACACTCAATTTCAATTTTATTGTAATATCATGATATCGCTGACATGCCATCGGATCTTGCAATGTTGCCAGAGATTAAATGTCACTTTTAGTTTTCATTTTAATTTTGTAATAGAAAAACAACAAAAAATTTGGTAAAAATGAATGGAAAAACGTTTAGTTTTTTATTATTCGTCGGTAAACATTAATGTTTCATAAAATTTGGTTTTTTCGAAGAAAAATCTATGATATTTCTTATCCATGAAATGGTCAATGGTGGTTTTGACATTTCATATCATATAATTTATTGCACTTGAAGACACCGGGTTACAGCCCAGTTTTCAGTGGCAACACTGCAATTAAAGAGAACTTGACAAACGAAGAGAGAAATATTAAAAAGAGCAATAATAATTTTGCAAATTTGTTTGTTATTGGAAAAACAATAAACAGTTAAATTAAAAAAAAAAAAAAAAAAAACTAGAGCTAAAAACGATTTGGAATATGAATGAACAAACTATGACAAAGGACCCAATAAGGGCAACGCTAAAAAAACTAATCGAATATTCCAAGTAAGTAAATGAACTAAACTGACTAAAGACAACAGATGTGCTGCGGAATTTAAATTTAGCTAAGTGTGGTAATTTAAAAGGAGCACCCAGCTTTCAAGAACAATTTATATATAAAAAAATGCAATGTATATTTTACAAAAATACAGGTTATTATAAAATTGTTGATAAATATGTATGTATTTCTTTCAGTGCCACTTTTAGTGCAGATGATGTGCTGAGAGAATTTCGCATCACCAAGGAGAAACGTAGCAACCGTAAATTATTAAAAATTTTGGAAATCATATCAAAAAATCAACATAAAGCCGCAGATCATTTACATGAAGCAGCTAAATTATTGGAAAAGTAAGTGTGATAAAAATATTGTATTTAGATCGTTTAATAAGAATTTGATATTTACAGAAAAGATCCTTTCTATTGTTTGATGAACTTTTTGAACTACTATTCAGACACCAACATCATGCAGTCTATGCGGAAAAAAGATTTATCCACTTCAACTCCTTTGCTAACTAAAAGTATCCCGGAAAGTGTATCAGAGGTAAATTTATGGTTAAACTGCGCTTTACCGGGCGTAAGTAAAACAAAAAATGTAACAAATGGTTTACCGAAATGGTTCCAAAATTGATAAAAATTTTTGCATCGACAAATGTGGACGCGCTGAGTTAAATGATGCCTTTTTTATTGTCGGCCACACACCTTTCAGTTAGGCGTATCAGTAAGAATTTACTCCAAAAAGCCTTTCCTCATGACCGGCATGTGTCCGGGACTAGGCGTTTTCTACTGTGAGGAAGGTCCGAAGGCGGCTTTGCTGAGTAAAGCTTTCTTGTGTAACCGGCCTTCTTCCGGGGTTAGATAATTTAACTTCTGGTGTTTGTCCATTAAAAAGAGAATTGATAGTTGATAATACTCGTTTAAAGCCCGAGTGACAATCCTTGCTCGGATAAATTCGAATATATCGAATTGTTCCGGCACATGGTTCGATTGCCGTGAGAAACGGGTTATACCGCCTATACTCAGTTGTTAGAGCCTCGTCAGCGTTAAGAGGCGACACCATGTCCTATGTGGAATTCGGGTGAGGTTGGAATTTTGTTGACACCCTCAGCGTGGCCATCTCGATGGACAATTGTTTTTAATCAATTTCGGAGTTATTTTGTTCAACTTTATTTAATCAAAAAAATGATTAAAATACCAATGGCCACATGTGGGAGATATGAAATGTGGTGGAGATATATGATATGAAATGTATGTGCTGGAGATATGCTCACATTTACATCTGAAATGTGAACGTGCTGAAACTATCAGCACATTTACATGTGAAGATATATTTTTCAAAAAAGTACAATTAAAAAAAAAACATTAAAAAAATTCAATTTTTCAAATAAAAAGTACTATTTGTTTAAAAAAAGTACTATTTTTCGAAAAAGGAATATTTTTCAAAAACGTACAATTTTTCAATAAAAAAGTACTTTTTTCAAAAAAGTATTTTCCCTTTGGTATTAATATCAAGGTTCGTAATGCACGCACATGTGCAAAAATTGATGTGCAGACAAAAGATGTGCATGTGCAAATTTTTGTTTATACTTTGCACTTGCACATGTGCATGTGCGATATTGACTTCATATATTTGCACTTCGCACATCAAGATAATTTAAAAAAAAAAATAATCAAATTTTAAAAAAATCGACGAAATTTAAAAAAATCGGCAATATTGGAAAAAATCACAAAAAATCGTCAAAATTTGAAAAATAGTCAAAAATTTGAAAAAATCTGCAAAATTTAAAAAAATTGCCAAAATTGAAAAAATCGTTAAAATTCGAAAAAATCGCCAAAATTGAAAAAAAATCGTCAAAATTTGAAAAATATTCCAAAATTTGAAAAAAAAAACACTAAATTCGAAAAAACAGTCAAAATTTGAAAAATTGTGAACAATTTGACAAAATCTTCAAAAATTAAAAAAAATCGCCAAAATTGAAAAAAATCGTCAAAATTTGAAAAAATTTCCAAAATCGGAAAAAATTCCAAAAATTGGAAAAAAATCGTCAAAATTTGAAAAATCGTCAAAAATTTTAAAAAATCGTCAAAAAAATTTAATTTAAAAAAATTACCAAAATTGAAAAAATTGTTCGAAAAAATTCGAAATTCGAAAAAATCGCCAAAATGGAAAAAATCGTCAAAGTTTGAAAAAATTTCCAAAATTTGAAAAAAACACTAAAATTGGTGAGTCTTGAACTTTGGTGAAGTCAGTTTTCCTCTAGCTCTTCTAGTTTTCGAGATAGAAGAAAACTGACTGCACCAAAGTTCAAGACAATACCCCGATAGCGAAACTAGATTTTGACTGGCATTGCTAGATTTTAAAATCGCGTTTTTCTCGAAAACTAAGCCTCGTAGAGAGAAAAGGGCTTTTATTTGGAATATCTCCTGTATCTCGAAAACTAAATGAGTTAGATGAAAACGGACAACGGTTTTGGAACACGGAAGTCATGGTGGGTCATCTGTGGAAAAATAAGTGCGAAAATCGCTTAAATAAAATTTAAATCGTCCATATCTCAAAAACTAGAAGAGCTGGAGGAAAACTGACTTCACTAAAGTTCAAAACTCACCACCAATACCCCGATAGCGAAACTAGATTTTGACTTACATTGCTAGATTTTAAAATCGCGTTTTTCTCGAAAACTAAGCCTCGTAGAGAGAAAAGGTCTTTTATTTGGAATATCTCCCGTATCTCGAAAACTAAATGAGTTAGATGAAAACGGACAACGGTTTTGGAACACGGAACTCATGGTGGTCATCGGTGGTCATCGGTGGAAAAATAAGTGCGAAAATCGCTTAAATAAAATTTAAATCGTCCATATCTCGAAAACTAGAAGAGCTGGAGGAAAACTGACTTCACCAAAGTTCAAAACTCACCACCAATACCCCGATAGCGAAACTAGATTTTGACTTACATTGCTAGATTTTAAAATCGCGTTTTTCTCGAAAACTAAGCCTCGTAGAGAGAAAAGGGCTTTTATTTGGAATATCTCCCGTATCTCCAAAACTAAATGAGTTAGATGAAAACGAACAATGGTTTTGGAACACGGAAGTCATGGTGGGTCATCTGTGGAAAAATAAGTGCGAAAATCGCTTAAATAAAATTTTAATCGTCCATATCTCGAAAACTGGAAGAGCTAGAGGAAAACTGACTGCACCAAAGTTCAAGACTCACCACCAATACCCCGATAGCGAAACTAGATTTTGACTTGCATTGCTAGATTTTAAACGATTTTGTCTAATTTTTGACGATTTTTTTAATTTTGGGCAATTTTTTCAAATATTGACGATTTTTTAAAGTTATGACGATTTGTTCAAAATTTTTCAGTTTTGGCAATTTTTAAAATTTTTGGCGATTTGTCGTGTTTTTTTTTTCAATTTTGACGATTTTTTTAAAATTTTTGCATTTTTTTTTCTTGTTTTGGCGTTTTTTTCTGATATTGAAACTTTTTCAATTTCAGCGATTTTTTGCATCCATGTGCGCGCACATGTGTGCACATTTTGCACATACACATCTTGATGTGTAATGTGCAAGTACCAGTCTGCACTTGCACATGTGCATGTGCATGTGCGAATTTGCATTTGTATAAAGTCAAACGCGCACATGCACATGTGCATGTGCGAAGTATAAACACAAATTTGCACATGCACATGTGCAAGTGCAAGATGTGCGAAAATGTACGCACATGTGCGTGCAAATACGAACCCAGATTAATATACCCCTAAAACTTACAGCTATGGACATATAATTAGGACACTTCATACAAAATTATCTTCATGCATTTCTCTTAATAATTATAAAGCAATAATTATATTTCTTTTCTATTATAGTAAACTGTAATCAAGTAGTCTCAGATTATATATAAAACTTTGCAATATTTAAAACATGCAAATATTTACAACAAAATTACTTTACTTTGTTCATATTTGACTTGGACATATAAATAGGACACTTGCAATAATTGTCAAAATTTTACTCGATGCACTTAGTAATAATTTTCTTTTCATAATTTGCGTTTGAAATAAGTAAATTCTTTTCTAATTGTACCAATATGGGACGTGGAAAACATTGTAATCCAGAAAAACAAAGACTTACATCTCAATTCCACAACGAGATGAAATCTCCAACTGAAATTGCTAAAATACTAAAGTGTTCGCGAAATATGGTATACAATGCTATTCGTCTATGTGCTGCCGACAAGAAATATCATACGCCAAATAAAGAACATAAGCCAATCCGTCCTAAAACTACAACTTATATGGACAGGACTATAGTACGCAAAAGCAAACTCAACCCTTTTATGTCCTCCCGTCAAATAAATAATGAAATCAGGGAAAACTTCAACGTTAAAGTGTCAGACAGGTTAGTAAGAAGAAGACTGAATGAAGCAACCTTATTTGGACGAATAAGTAGAAAGAAGCCTCTTCTTTCAAGAAAAAATATTAAGAAACGTACTGAGTTGTCCTTTTGGAAAAATGTGTTTTGGAGCGATGAAACGAAGGTAAATCGTGTCGGACCAGATGGTAGAACATTTGTACATCACCTAAAAAATCAGGCTTTAAACATTAAGTACACTCAGAAGACCTTGAAACACGGTGGGGGTAATATTATGGTATGGGGGGCTTTTCCTGGCGTGGTGTTGGGCCCATCGTAAAAGTAGAGGACAAAATGGACAGGTTTCAATATTTGAGCATTCTTAAGAATGTTATGGAGCCATTTGCCTATGAAAATATGCCAGTTAAGTTGACATTTATGCAAGACAATGATCCGAAGCATTCGTCAAACATAGTGAAGGATTGGTTTTTACAAAAACAAATTAAGGTTTTGGACTGGCCAGCCCAAAGTCCGGACCTTAATCCAATAGAAAGTCTATGGAATGATGTAAAAACAAAAGTTTAACAAAACAGTTACAAAAATTCCACCGAACTTTGGGCTGGTACTCAAGAAGCCTGGTATTCTATACCAAAAGAAAGATGCCAGAGATTAGTTGAGAGTATGCAAAGAAGATGCGAAGCGGTTATCCCTACTAATATTATAAATGTGATTGTTTGTCTGTCTTTTTGTGGCGACATCAGGCCCAAACGGCTGAACCAATTTTCTTGAAATTTTCGGAACAGCCATTAAAAACTATCAGAATTAAAATAGGCTATATGAAATTTTGATCGGACAAAGGGGCGTGGCAACTCCCATACAACACTAATATTTTGATATGATATTTCTCGGCACTGTTCCACAGTTTCGAATAAAATTATGGCCAGCATCTTATAAAAAGTTTCCAAAGCAGTGTGCTAAAAGTGGGCGGTATATAATAAGGGGGCGTGGCACCCTAATATAATCTAAATTGCTTTATGTAGGCTTCTGTTGAACATATTTGAGCAAAATCTGGCAGAGAGCTTCAAAAAGTACATTTTTCCAAAAAACAGTACCTTTTCAAAAAAGTACCTTATTTGAAAAGAGTAACTTTTTTTAAAAAAATAGCTCTTAATAAAGGTCCTTTCCTCAAAAAGTACTTCATATGAAAAAAACTAAAATTTTCAAAAAAAAATACTTTTTTCAAAAAAAAAAAAAAAATTATATATTCCTACTAAAGGGCGGATTATGGGACCGTAAACGTATATGTAATGTAACTGTACCGTGCCGTAGCTAAAAAGTACACTTATAGATTATCGTAAACGACATTACTATTTAGCATCTATTTCATGTGGTTTTATATTTTATTCTAAATTTTTCAATTTATTTGTTAATTTTTATTCCTTATTTGTTGTTTGAATCATTTTTCTTTATTCATTTCATATTTTTTCCGACTAAAATCAGTCAGCTGTTTCGATGCTGGATAGAAAATTCTGATTTCAACAGAATGATCCGGCAAGTTCGTTTACATTTACGTGTTAGTAACCATTCGTATACATTTCTTCTTGTGGTATCGAAACAGCTGATTCGTTACAGATACGTTTACGGTTGGGTAACTCAGCCTTAATATTATAAATGTGATTGTTTGTCTGTCTGTCTGTTTGTGGCGACATCAGGCACAAACGGCTAAACCGATTTTCTTGAAATTTTCGGAACAGCCATTAAAAACTATCAGAATTAAAATAGGCTATATGAAATTTTGATCGGACAAAGGGGCGTGGCAACTCCCATACAATACTAATATTTTGATGGGATATTTCTCGGCACTGTTCAACTGTTTCGAATAAAATTATGGCCAGCATCTTATAAAAAGTTTCCAAAGCACTGTGATAAAAGTGGGCGGTATATAATAAGGGGGCGTGGCACCCTCATATAATCCAAAGTAGGCTTCTGTTGAACATATTTGAGCAAAATCTGGCAGAGAGCTTCAAAAAGTACATTTTTCCAAAAAACAGTACCTTTTCAAAAAAGTACCTTATTTTAAAAGAGTAAGTTTTTTCAAAAAAATAGCTCTTAATAAAGTACCTTTCCTCAAAAAGTACTTATGAAAAAACTAAAATTTTCAAAAAAAAAACTTTTTTCAAAAAAAAAAAAAAAATTATATATATACCTACTAAAGACGTGCACTTGTATATCTTAAATTATTTCCAAAACAAATATACCATATACATAACTGTTACTATTGGTATAAATAAGAGAAGAAGTGTAACTGATATTAGCTGTATTTTCGACTTAACTATATCCGTTAACTTTTAAAAAAGCACAAAGTGCATAAAAACGTTTTTTAGACGAAAACTGACATATTACTTATCGTATGCACGTTAACTTACAACGTGGATAATTATCAACGTTGAAAACTCAACGTTTACACATTTTCACACCTAGTGTAACTTCTTCGCGTTACTACCTACAAAGTTTTACTGACGTACATTCGATTATACCGGAACTATCATAAACACTCACTATTTAAAAAAATTTGATACTCCAATCAGTTTAACGTAGATTTTCTATAACTACTTAACGTTGATAGGTATGAACGAAAATACAGATATTGTTATGTTTTGTTTCAACGCACTCACTTTATTCATAAACACAATACCAGTTATTTCTTGTTTTGCATTGAGTGAATCATTTATTTGTTTCTTGTTCTCAAATACTTATTGTACCACAAATATTTTCAAGTAATTGTTGTGGAAACAAATAATCAAGTGACTAAATATTAAATTTGTTGTAAAATTTGTATTTAAAAATTAATAAAATTCAATTAAAACAAAATATTTTATTTAATTTAAATAAAATTATTGAAAAAGAGGTCGAAGGAAGACATGGGGTTGATTTGGTCGAAATTTTCACAATATATTTATTGGCAGCAAACAATAAGTATCTATTGTACAATCTTCATTATCTGTTTTATTTGTTTGAGCATACAATAGTAAAACAAATATATTACGCTCATTCTCTCTTTATTCATTTACACACAATCTACTATAAAGAATAACAATATCAACTATACCAGAAACACTAAACTACTTATCAATACGTATTCACATCAGTAGACATACCGAAACTTGTACAAGTAGTTGTATCTGTGCACATTAGACCTGGCGTTAAAAACTTTTTTTGAAACTTGAATGTGGGTAGCGATAAAAATATGCGATTTGATGCCAAAATTGATGTAGCAAATTTTCAGGCTGAGGTCAAAGGTCAAAATTTTGAAAAACTACCCAAATACTTTTTTTTTTGCATTTTATAAATTATTGTAATAAGAAATACTGTAAATATAATGTTTTTTCTTTAATTTTTATTTAATAGGCTTATTATTTTTATTTTAAATCATTGAAGATTTTGTATAGGCTGGGAAGTCCTTACGGTAGCCCTCTACAATGTGTAACAAGTACTGTTTATCATCTTCGTTGTGTGTTAAGCATCTGTTATAGTCAGTTATTAGTTTGACTTTTCTTTCGGCGGCATCATTCACAACAGTAATGCATTTTACGATTTGTCCGCCTTTACAAAATGCTTCGCTCTTAGGCCAGTTTGACGGATCAAAGCGTAAGAAATCCGTAGAAATTTCCAGACGAGAAAAACATTTTTTTGTTTTAGGAGTTACAAAAGAGCTTAAATCCTTGGATGTGAATAATTGTAATCCATCAAGGCTTGCACACACTTTTTTAGAAGGGAAAATATCACCATCATCACCGATATGATTGTCTTCATCGGAATCTATTTGCAACGCCAAAACCATCTTTTCCTTTATTTTTGGGTCTACATGTGGATCAAAAAAGGCAAGTGCAACTGCTTCCTCTGATAAATACCACAGGT
This sequence comes from Leucophora obtusa, assembly GCA_949987735.1. Classification (NCBI taxonomy): domain Eukaryota; kingdom Metazoa; phylum Arthropoda; class Insecta; order Diptera; family Anthomyiidae; genus Leucophora; species Leucophora obtusa. The sequence goes on along the minus strand of OX465297.1, from coordinate 85,418,568 downwards.
GGTTCCGAATTTTTCCCAAAAGCACTGTAGATATTTTTTATCAAAATACCCAATAATCCCCTTTATTAGTTGCATATCTCTATTTGGCGCTTCAACTGCATTTGCGGTTCTAAACCAGTATGGGATGTAGAGACTTACTAAGAAAATGCACGTATTACGAATTCCATTCAACTGACTCGCAGACATTTTAAAGTGCTCGTTAAAAATATACATTTTGAGACAATAGATGGCCTTGGACATGAATCTTGCATGAGATGTCGCTCCAGGTGCACGAAATGTGAAATTGGGAATGCTACCACCAAGAAAAATAAATGCAAGTTGTAAGAGTTCTCTATAATCATGCCGAATGTGGACTTTCGCTAAATATTCAAGATAAAAGTGTTTCCTTGTTTCGCGTTCCTCGACAGATATGACACTCAAAACTTGTTCATCCTGCATACAAGTTCTGTATCCCTTTGAATTTAGTGTGCTCCATTCCCGTGCAAAACGTTCAAAAATCGCCCCCTCTGGACGACTTGATTTTCCGAAATTGATTTCAAATACAGCTCTTAAGAGAATTTCTGCAATATGGTGGCGACATGGTAACCACAATAAGCTGCGTTCCAGTTTGCGTTCCAATAAAGTTCCAGCACCACTATGAGAGCCAGTATTTGCAGCAATTGTATCGAAACATATCATTTCTAATGAATTCAGCATATTCATTTTTAACAAATAGTCGTAGACTGATTGAGCGACTACAGCACCAGTTCCATCTTCAATGATGGGGATAGCTATTATTTTTTCCTGCAATTGCGGGAAGTAGCTTTCCGTCCCAATGCAAAACAAATGTTTCAGGTATCTAAAAAAATCTTAAGCTCAAAGCTAAATTTATAACTTGGTCAAAATAAAAAAACTTACCTTGAAATTTTCAACAATTTCTTTGCCATGACGCCGACGATATTTTTACGTTGTTCACGCAAACTTGTGCAATTCAAGACGAGATCCTCAATATTGTGACCCAACGCTTTGGCAGTTGCACTGATAAAGTGTATAGCTAATGGAGATGACATATTGCCAGTATCCATACAAGCCAGCATTCTGTCGTCAATAAAATTATTTTTTCCACGTTTTCGAATTGGCTTACTGGAGCAACTTGGAATGTTGTAAGTCTGTTCTACATCCATCGCCTGCACATCATCTCCCGATTCATCACTCTCAAATTCAACATGTTCCATAGTCAAGTCTACACATGAAATTAAGTGAACAGCAAAAAAAAAATTGACACTTTGCTTCCAAATACTACATAATAATTACCTGAAGTGCCTTTTCTTTTTTCATAATTTTCTTTTCGACGTTTTTCATCTTTCAATCTTTGTGCCTTTCTTTTTTCTCAAAAAAATTGTGAGGACATTTAATGTCGTGCACCATAATCAGTCAAAAACTTACACCTTCTTCCATTTCAGGTAACGATATATATTGTAAGCATATTTTGAATTCTATAAATATTTTTTTCTTACTATAATAGCAGAAACACCATACATTTTTACAACTGAGAGCTTAAATAAAAACTATAATGCATACATATATTTGTTTTTGCTTCTGGTGCCATTGTATACTTAAGCATTAATACTACTACATATTAACTAATTTACAAGTTATAAATGATATTCTAATTTAAAGAAGTTTTATTTTTGGTATTTCTTAATAAAAAAAATTATAAAATGCAAAAAAAATAGAGTATTTTGGTGGTTTTTTAAAATTTTGACCTTTGACCTCATTGTGGCACAGGTTAGAACCATCCGATCAACCTGAAAATTTGCTACATGAATTTTGGCATCAAATCGCATATTTTCATCGCTACCCACAATCAAAATTCCAAAATATAAAAAACCCCATATTAGCTACGCCAGGTCTAGTGCACATGTTTAACACCTACGTATGTAAGTATAGCGCATGCTGTGGGGACATCTTTTTAATCCACAGTTTACTATGGAGACATTTGGTTAGTTTAAGAACTGTAATCAAACTTTTTCTAGGTCAAAAACTAAAAATGTTATTTTTCCCAAAAAGGACTTTTTCCAAAAACAAAAAAAAAAATACCATTTTCCAAAAATACTTTTTCTGAAAAACAAGTATTTTTTCCTTAAATGTAGCTGTCATTCCTTATTTGTAGCTGGGACATTCCTAATTTTACCTTTTGATATAAGTTTCTCTTGGCTCCTCTCAATCCGATTTCAATCAAAGTAATCACGGCTCTTTATAAACAATATTGCTAAACAATGCGATAAATGTGGGTGGTATGTGACGATGGGCCGTGGCACCGCACAAACCATATTTTTTTTGCACTGCGTTTTTTAAACTTTCCCAAAAGTGGACGGGATCAGTGAAATAGAACGTGGGGCATTTAAAATATCCTAAAATTTTAACGATATCAAAATATATTGGACGATATTAAAATACAATTCATACCTTAAAAGGGGCTGGGATGGCAAAACGGGTAGTGGCACATATCATATAACCCAATATTTATACCCTACACCACTATGTGGTCAGGGTATTATAAGTTTGTGCTGATGTTTGTAACACCAAAAAATATTGGTCGTAGACCCACCTTATAGTATACCGATCGGTTCAGAATTTTTTTTTATTTCGATTTAACGATGTCCGTCTGTCTGTCCGTCCGTCCGTCTGTCTGTCTGTCCATGCAATCTTGTGCGCACTCTACAGGTCGCAACTATTAAGATATTTTGATGAAATTTGGTACGCAGACCTATGTTGGCCCAAGGACGAACAAGTTTGAACATCGGTCCATGTTTAGACCTAGTGCCCATATAAGGGTCCTACCAAAATTATACTGTTTATATGCTGCAGGTCGTAAATATTAAGATATTTTGATGAAATTTGGTACACAGACCTATATTGGCCCAATAATGCAGCCTATTGATTTTGGTGAACATCGGTCCATGTTTAGACCTAGTGCCCATATAAGGGTCCTACCAAAATTATACTGTTTATACGCTGCAGGTCGCAAATATTAAGATATTTTGATGAAATTTGGTACATAGACCTATGTTGGCCCAATAATGCAGCCTATTGATTTTGGTGAACATCGGTCCATGTTTAGACCTAGTGCCCATTTAAGGGTCCTACCAAAATTATACTGTTTATACGCTGCAGGTCGTAAATATTAAGATATTGTGACGAAATTTGGTACACAGTCCTATATTGGCCCAATAATGCAGCCTATTGATTTTGGTGAACATCGGTCCATGTTTAGACCTAGTGCCCATATAAGGGTCCTACCAAAATTATACTGTTTATACGCTGCAGGTCGCAAATATTAAGATATTTTGATGAAATTTGGTACATAGACCTATGTTGGGCCAAGGACGAAGCCAATTGATTTTGGTGAACATCGGTCCATGTTTAGAACTAGTGCCCATATAAGGGTCCCCCCAAAATTGGCTTGGTTACAAACTGCAGGTCGCAAATATTAAGATATTTTGATGAAATTTGGTACATAGACCTATGTTGGCCCAAGGACGAAGCCTATTGATTTTGGTGAACATCGGTCGGTGTTTAGAACTAGTGCCCGTATAAGGGTCCCCCCAAAATTGGCTTGGTTACAAACTGCAGGCCGCAAATATTAAGCTATTTTGATGAAATTTGGTACATAGACCTATGTTGGCCCAAGGACGAAGCCTATTGATTTTGGTGAACATCGGTCCATGTTTAGAACTAGTGCCCATATAAGGGTCCCCCCAAAATTGGCTTGGTTACAAACTGCAGGTCGCAAATATTAAGATATTTTAATGAAATTTGGTGCGCTGACTCACATTATAGAAAATTTTGACATAAGCCCCATTTTAACCCATTCGAATTTCGGATCCAAACAATACACCAGACTGGTGTAGGGTATTGTATAGTCGGCATGCCCGACTTTAACCTTTTTACTCGTTTTAAAGTGCAATTCCTCCTTTCCTATTGAACGATTTCGGAAAAAAATTTGTACTTTGCCTTTTAATCATGGTTGGCAACCGAAACGAATAAATTTAGATTAATGGATTTACATCAACATTTTAGTGTCAGAGATTCTACATATTTAAGAACATTTGGTTACTTATTAACACTAATTCGCACAGCCTAAGAATATACACCGCATAAATTCTCTTCATCCAATCAAGTCGAGTTCAATTTCAATACTATGGTGCTAAATGCATTTAAGTATAAACTTAAAAATCAACTCTAATTCGTTTCAGTTGCCAACCCTGCTTATAAATGAAATTCGTCTAACTCAGCTACCGTTGAACTTATTTGAGCAACATATATATTTTAGCGAAAAATACAACATTAGACTTAACAAGTCAAAAAATTATAGTCGGTCAAGCCCGAACATGAAACAACCTATACCATATATAATTTGGGTCATATTCCAAAAAGTGACCTATACTTATTAAATGGGCAAAACATTAACGAGACAGAACATGTAGAGAAAAATCTGAATGAAATGTCATTATTTTTGGCATTTATAAACATCAGCGCAAACCCATAACACCCTTTCCCCATGGTGGTGTAGGGTAAAAAATGTTTAACCTCGGATTCTGCTTAACCAAAAAAATAGAAAATTATAAGCCTGAATCATAATTTTCACAAAATTTGTGATCATTTGCCACCTGGGGACTCCGGGTTTTAAAACCGTTTTTTTATATAAGCTTCTAATAGGCATTCACATCGAAAGGGGCTTTTGAAGATTTATACATTAACAAAAAATATTATGTTTTACTTTCATGGAATAGTTTTACTATCCAAAATAAATTACATTTTAAACTTCAAGATGTGCTAACTAATAAAGTACCGGGCTTGCACGATACGACAAAGTTCGTTTTCGGTTTAACTGACTTCTAAAAACTAGGCCTAAGGCACGTCGCTAAATCTAGCGGGCTTGCCCGCTAGTTGAAAATAATTACAAAATATTAGTGTAATATTAACGGTAAAAACATAATAATTGTTTTAAAAACCCAAAAAATGTACGGGTTTTTGTAAAAATATAAAATGTGTCCTATTTAGAAGTCCAGGTATTTTTAATAGTTTATACATATTTACCAATATATATTAAATAGCTGAAGGATTTTTAATTAAATAAAGAATGAATAACAATCATCAATAATAACACTTGCCGTATATTTTTCAAAATAAATAATTATGTTTCTTAACACATAAAATTGTCCTATTTCCATGTCCATAGCTGTATATGCAATGACCAGATTAGGCCCAACTTAGCTAGATTTTAAAATTGCGAATATCTTCTAAACTAAGATAGATAGCAAACGAGTAAAAAGGTTAAAGTCGGGCATGCCGACTATACAATACCCTACACCAGTCTGGTGTATTGTTTGGATCCGAAATTCGAATGGGTTAAAATGGGGCTTATGTCAAAATTTTCTATAATGTGAGTCAGCGCACCAAATTTCATTAAAATATCTTAATATTTGCGACCTGCAGTTTGTAACCAAGCCAATTTTGGGGGGACCCTTATATGGGCACTAGTTCTAAACATGGACCGATGTTCACCAAAATCAATAGGCTTCGTCCTTGGGCCAACATAGGTCTATGTACCAAATTTCATCAAAATATCTTAATATTTGCGACCTGCAGCGTATAAACAACATAATTTTGGGGGGACCCTTATATGGGCACTAGTTCTAAACATGGACCGATGTTCGCCAAAATCAATAGGCTTCGTTCTTGGGCCAACATAGGTCTATGTACCAAATTTCATCAAAATATCTTAATATTAATACCTGCAGCGTATAAACAGTATAATTTTGGTAGGACCCTTATATGGGCACTAGGTCTAAACATAGACCGATGTTCACCAAAATCAATAGGCAGCGTTATTGGGCCAATATAGGTCTGTGTACCAAATTTCATCAAAATATCTTAATATTTGCGACCTGCAGCGTATAAAAATTATAATTTTGGTAGGACCCTTATATGGGCACTAGGTCTAAACATGGACCGATGTTCACCAAAATCAATAGGCTGCGTTATTGGGCCAATATAGGTCTGTGTACCAAATTTCATCAAAATATCTTAATATTTACGACCTGCAGCGTATAAACAGTATAATTTTGGTAGGACCCTTATATGGGCACTAGGTCTAAACATGGACCGATGTTCACCAAAATCAACAGGCTGCGTTATTGGGCCAATGTAGGGCTGTGTACAAAATTTCATCAAAATATCTTATTATTTACGACCTGCAGCGTATAAACAGTATAATTTTGGTAGGACCCTTATATGGGCACTAGGTCTAAACATGGACCGATGTTCACCAAAATCAATAGGCTGCGTTATTGGGCTAACATAGGTCTGTGTACCAAATTTCGTCAAAATATCTTAATATTTACGACCTGCAGCGTATAAACAATATAATTTTGGTAGGACCCTTATATGGGCACTAGGTCTAAACATGGACCGATGTTCAAAAAAATCAAACTTGTTCGTCCTTGGGCCAACATAGGTCTGCGTACCAAATTTCATCAAAATATCTTAATAGTTGCGACCTGTAGAGTGCGCACAAGATTGCATGGACAGACAGACAGACGGACGGACGGACGGACAGACGGACATCGTTAAATCGAAGTAAAAAAAAATTATGAACCGATCGGTATACTATAAGGTGGGTCTACGACCAATATTTTTTGGTGTTACAAACATCAGCACAAACTTATAATACCCTGACCACATAGTGGTGTAGGGTATAAAAAGGACGTTAATTTGGTACTTTGGCTATATCTAAAAAATTAAACGAGATAGAGCATAGAGTACTTCTTTGAAATATTGCACTTTTTTACTTTTTTTAAAAATGGTAAATTATTTGTAAAATACCTACTGTACTTTTTTTGAAAACTTTTACTTTTTTTGAAATTTAACGTCAAAAATAGTACTTTTTGTGAAAAATAGTACTTTTTTTAAAATAGTACTTTTTTTGAAAAATAGTAGGTACCTTTTTGAAAACTAGTACTATTTTATAAAATAGTACTTTATTTTAAATGGTACTTTTTTATAAATGGTACTTTTTTTTAAAAATAATACTTTTTTCCGACCAATAGTCCCTTTTTTAAAGACTAGTACTTTTGTCGAAAAATTGTACTTTTTTTTAAACAGTAATTTTTTTGAAAAATTGCACTTTTTTTTAATTATATTTTTTGTTAAGAACTTATAGTTGACTTTTATTGTTGTTGTGTAATGTGGTTTTTTTATATTCGGCTTGAGGTCATAAATTTAAAAATAAAAACAAAATTTCCGTTCTATTTTTAATAAATGCTTTATTTTCATTTAATATTTCGTAACAGCTTCGCTGTTCACATAAAATATTTTATAATTATAAATTAAATATATAACAACGATTACATACATTTAATTATCAGGCGAAACACACCATATCATGCCGCTCACGCTGCAAAAACCTTTCTCTTGGTATTTATATGTGCAGATAACGATTATGGGAAATTTACTCAAATTTGCTTTTAAACAGGGGAAATTTGTTTTGAAATCAAAGAAATCTTCTCAGTTTGCAGTAGTGTTTCCAATTCGGTTAATCGATTAACCGATTCCTCGATTAATCGCCTCTGTTTCGGTTAATGTCGAAACAAATAATTTAAAACTCAAATAATTATTCGACCCGAATAATCGGTTAAAATAGGTCGATTAACCGGTTACATTTTTAATATGTAATTTTTTGCTTTATTTTTTCCTAAAACTTCATAATTTTCTTTACTTTGGCTAAAAAATTACAAGAAATGCTTAGAAAAAAACAAATATTAACTAAAATACGATCAAATTGTTTTAAAATCGATTTAAAGAGAAGCCTTTAGATACCATTTTTTGAGCAACTCCAAGCAAGTCGACATTGAAAATAAATAAAATAACAAAGTTTCTATTTGTAAAAAAAATGCTTTAACACTATGTGCCTGGCTGGAGCAGGCTTTAGGAAATACAATAGGCAATTTTTCATTTCTATCTTAATTCTTTTAGTAGTTAAAAAATTGAAAACGAATAAAGCCCCTGGCGTGGACAAAATTTCAGGAAAAATGATTCGTGAGCTACCAACATCTGCCCTTAAACTAGTTTTATTCATTTTCAATTCTATCTTGCGAACTGGTTTCTACCCTAAATCATGGAAAATATCAGAAATAATTATGATACCTAAGCCAGGTAAGGACGCTAGCCAAGTATCATCTTATCGCCCGATAAGCTTACTTTCAACTTTATCAAAGCTCTTTGAGAAATTATTTTTAAATGCGTTGACCCCATACCTAAACGACCACCACATCATTCCCGTTCATCAGTTTGGATTCCGAAAGGATCATGGCACCATAGAACAGGTCCATCGAATAGTTACTCTTATCAGAAAGGCTTTCGAGGTCAAACTCTATTGCTCAGCACTCTTCATAGATATTTCTCAAGCCTTCGACAAAGTCTGGCATGATGGGTTATTATATAAAATAAGCTCCTTGTTACCCCTAAATACCCACAAGTTACTGCGAAATTATTTAATGGATCGTTCATTTGTAGTAAAGTACAAAGACCACATCTCAGACTCAAGAAAAATCACAGCAGGAGTTCCCCAAGGCAGTATACTTGGTCCTCTCATGTATATACTCTTTACTTCAGATATGCCTACTAATAACCTGATACACACGTCAACTTTTGCAGACGATACAGCGTTTACAAGCGTACATAAAAATCCAGTAATTGCTTCTAGTTGTCTGCAGGCTCATTTTAAGGAACTCGAAAAATGGCTTCACAAGTAGAAAATAAAAGTAAATCCAACAAAGTGCGCACATGTTACTTTCACCTTGAGAAAGGGAAACTGTCCCAAACTGAAGATAAATAACATCGATATCCCTGAGCAAAATCACATAAAATATCTTGGTATACACCTTGATCGTCGCCTTACCTGGTCTCAACATATTGAATCCAAATCCACATAACTTAAACTTAAAACTTTACAGCTTCAGTGGCTCCTTTGTCCCCATTCTGCTCTCAACCTAAACTACAAGGTTCTACTCTACAAAGCTATTATTAAGCCAATATGGACCTATGGAATCCAACTATGGGGAACAGCTTCTGCTTCTAATATAGAAAAATTACAAAGACGACAAAATAAAATATTGCGGCTAATTACTGGTGACCCGTGGTATATTAATAACGTGATTATTCATAAGGACCTTAATATTCCATTTGTTCGCGACGAAATAAAATCCTTCTGCTCTAAATATGTACGAAAACTGGCAACTCATCCAAACCCTCTTGCACAGGATCTACTATGTTATAATGGACATATTCGCCTCAAGAGGGTCGACACATTGGCCCTCGCGGAACCACATGAAAGATGAACATTTTACGCAACGAAAAATGGATTTTCTATTGCAATGGCAATAGACCCAGAAATTATTAGTTGATTTAAGATTTTAATACTTATTATTATTTTCTGAAATAAGAAAGATCCAATAAATAAAGAAATAAAGTTAAAAAAAAAAAAATCTTAATTCTTTTAAAATGTAAAATTAATTTTCAAAAGCGAGAGCAGTTTTTCAGCCTCTAGTCTATGATTTTATTTATATTTATTTTAACAAAAACAGTGCGTATTAATTTTTAAAATTTTATTATTGCAAACATAGAATTTTGAAAGGCTGAAAACTGGTCTCACTTTTGAAATTCTATGATAAAGTTCGAAGAAACAAATCTGTTTGGGATTTGACATCTATTACTGCACATTGAAGGAATTGTCTACATGCTTTTTATGAATTTTATATTGATTCAATAAAATTTCGCTGGAATTCGGAAATGGGGAGCCCATTACCGAACCTTTGTAATCTGCACAAAATTTTGTTGGGGCCGTGAGCGTAAGTGAATCTCTATTGTTTATTCTTAAGGTCTCGTTACTAGATCGTAAATGTATCGAGAACGAGTCGTAACGTGTTATTTTATTTTTGCTAAGTTACTCAAAATATGTAACGTGCTATTAAGGATTGATAAATTTGATTTTCAGAATAGTACCAACTAGTTTAAAAATAGTACATTTTCGACCCCTATAGTACCAAAACTTGCACTTTTTTATAAAATAACAAGCAAGAACTTTCATAAAAATTCATTGTGGATTATATTTTATCTCTGAAAATCGGATTCAATTTCATTTTAAATCGAAATTAATTTGTAGTCGATTTAGCTCATTTGATTCATTCAATCATTAATTAAATTAGTTTTTTTTATGTGTTCGTTTAAAACAAAAGTTTTTGTATGAAAATTAAAAAAAAAAAAAATTTATTGTTTTTGCCAATTAATTTCTTTTTTAAATAAACTGGATTTCTATAGAATATTTGGAAATAACAAAAATGTGCCAGTGTACCAATCAAACTTTGATTGTGCCAAACATTGTACAATTGTGCCACAAATTCCATCACTTATATGCAACTAAAAATAGCTGTTTTGTGCTCTCTCACGTAAAAACGGAGAAAAAATTCTGTTTTCAACAGAAATGTCCGGCACGTTACGACTCGTTTACGTCTAGTACTCAGCATTATGTGTTTCTCATTAAGCAGGTTGAATCAGCTGATTCGTCACGTAAACATTTACGTTCAAGTAATTTGGGCTTTACTCTATGGTTGAAAGCAGTGTTGCCAACTCTTGAAGGCAGGAAAGCACCGTGAGCATTGTGAAAACGGGTAAAAAGGGTAAAAATTTACCAAAAATGGGGTAAAAAAGCACGATAATAATTTTTTGAAAAATTTAAGTCAAGATTTTAAAAACACATTTTAGCTTTATAAAATCGTGTAAAAAAGCACCAAACTAATATTTCAAAATTTTGAAGTTTAAATATAACGAAGTTGCTATTTAAAATTGTACTACAAACATTGTGAAAAAATGTATTTTTTGTATATTTCGTATTATTTTTTCAACTTTTACAGAAAATTCAAGAAAAATTGAAAAAAAGGAGAACAAATACCAATAATATAAACTGCACAAAAAGCACTAAAAGCACTGCCAGAAATCTGAAAAAGCACTGTAAATACCCGCTTTTTATAAACGGGTATTTGTAAAAAATCACCGGGTACGGGAAGGAAAAAAGCACCAAAAAATACCCGAAAAGCACTGAAATGGCAACACTGGTTGAAAGCGTCCTTTCTTGTTTACATTACTTAATAAACTAGTCTCTATTTATTAACGGTGGGTCTCATACTGCAGGTTTAACTTTAACTTAACTATAAACAAAAGAAAATGTCAAAAAAATGTACACAAAACAACAATTTTTTTGGGTTAATTATTAACTAAAGTTTAAACCTGAAGTATGAGACCCACCGTAAGTTTTAGCATAGAGTAAGAATAAACAATAGAGATTCACTTACGCTCACGACCCCAACAAAATTTTGTGCAGATTACAAAGGTTCGGTAACGGGCTCCCCAATGAGAGAATTTCCCTCTCTTTTGAGCAAATTTCCCTGAATTCAAAGCAAATTTGTCTGCAAACTGGGAGGATTTCTTTCATTTCAAAACAAATTTCCCCTGCTTAAAAGCAAATTTTAGCAAATTTGAGTAAATTTCCCATACTGAACCTTCGTAATCTGCACATATAAAAACTAAGAGAAAGGTTTTTGCAGCGTGAGCGGGAATGATATGGTGTGGCATCAGTTTTATAGTTGAGTCTCTTGTTATGTGGTACATCCAGGCGGGCCAGACTTGGGGTTTTGTCCCCAAATTTGGGGATATTTTTTTGGTCTTAGGGACAAAAATTTTCATTTGGGGACGGGGTTTTTTGGGGATTTAAAAAATATTTTTGGGATATTTAAAATCCTTCATAAATTTTGAAGATTATGTTAACTTTGCATAGTTTTCAGAAAACATCAGTTAAGTTTGTTCGCATAATTTCAAAAAAAGTAAGAAATTCACACTTTTATGGATTTTCTATATTACTTTAAAGCTTTTTAACACAAATAAATCCTTTTTGCCTGAGAGTTTTATAGGATTAATATCTCAGAATCTAAAATATTGTTTTACAAAAAAACAACATATCAAATATGGATAAAAGTCTATTGTATTAAACCAGGCACTATCCACGGCTCTCATCTGAAAAACTGAACTGGTTTTAAGAGAGTTTCAGTGCAAAATAACAAAAAACGTGAAAAATGTGGTATTTTTAATTAATTATTTTTATTGTTTTTAAGCAATTTTAATTAAATTGTAAAGTGCACTTGTGTTGTTTGATATGTTCTCTGGATTAGTTTTGTATAATTAGCACAAAATTTTGCTTATTAATATTAAAAAATACGCATTAAAAAAACACTAAAAACTGTTTCTCTTAAAACCAGTTGGCATACAGTTGTGGCCAAGCATTTAAGTCATTTCAAGTTTTCTTCTATTTTTATTGTTGTTGCCTTTATTTTTAAAGATCAAAATAGTGGCTAAATTCGCTACGAAAGGCAAGGAGATGGTTTAGAAAATTGTACAGAATTTTAACGTAATATTTGTTTTTTTCATTTTGTCACTTGTTTTAAGTGGGCGTGGCTTTTAACGAAAAATTAGCGATATCAACCTTTAATCAAATTACATAGTAAAATTTAGGCAGTACTGATCGGTTCTGTACAAACTGTATATTTTTGGAAATCCTATAAACTTTCCTTAAGTCTTGCATTATTTTTATCTACAAATAGTCGCCAGACTTAAAAGTGCAGCACTTTAAACATGACCAAATTTTTCTTTGTTTTTAGCGATTTATTCTAAATTTATTTTATTAAGGCTTATTAAAGTTATACTATATTACAAAAAACTTAAACTATTAATATTAATTATCACGAACACGAAAGAGTCTGTATCGAAAAATCTAGAGAGACAATTGACTGAGTTGCATAACGTAAAAATATTAAGTACACAAAAATGATAGTGTTGGTAAATACAAATAAAATCAAAATGAAATCGTTACGTTACGTACGTCGTTACACCACAATACCCCCACCTAGTTACCAACTAACGATATTTAAGAGGAAATCGGACGTGCCGTCCTGATGAATTCACTCGTGTTTGTCGCCTCGGACTAGTGCTCTCAATTTCCTCGTCTTCTCGAGATGTGGGATCTACGCTGTCGCTGCTGAGTTGTGTATCTTCATTGTCGTTATTGTGTTGTGGTTCTTCGCTGGTATTGTGTTTAGGCGTTGTTGTTTCTGTATCATTAAATATGTATGCGGCTTTAAGACGATCGATAGATATTTTAGACTCTCGCTGATGATTTTTGATGACAAAGTATTTTTCTTGTTTGGACACCACTTCAAAAGGGCCTTCGTAACTTGGTTGCAAAGGTGTTCGTACCCGATCGACTCTAACGAAAACGAATTTACAACAACTTAATGCCGGTTGTACAAAATGTTGTCTGATACCATGACGTTGCGGATTCGTTAATTTTTTGCTTTGCGTAGCGATTCTGCAAATTCTGTCTCATTGGTGGCGTTTTTACGAGGCGCGAAAAACTCACCAGTGATTCTCAAAGGTGCTCCGAAAACTAATTCTGATGGACTTAACCCAATGTCGCTTTTGATTGTTGAACGCATGCCAAGAAGTATTAATGGAAGGGCTGAACTCCAGTTAATAGTCCCTGAACACTTTATAGCAGCCTTCAATGATCGATGCCAGCGCTCTATGATACCGTTCGACTGAGGATGGTATGGAGTGGTGCGAAAATGTTTAACTCTGAGCATCTCCATTAATTCTCTAAAAACAGCAGACTCGAACTGGCGTCCTAAATCAGTAGTAATACGTAATGGAACGCATTAAATCGATATCCAACCATCAATAAGGGCGCTGGCGACATTTTGCGCAGTTATATCAACCATTGGGATCGCAGCAGGCCATCTTAAAAATCGGTCGATGCAAGTCAAACAGTAGCGAAAACCTAGTAAAGTGTTGTTTTTTCAAACGCGTCATATAGACCAAATGCAATTAATATTGTAATTAATATGCATTTTTTTTTTATTAATTTTTAATTATGTAGGTTTGAGGTTAAGAAGAAGAATAAACATTTTTTCAAAGCTATAAACACATTATTAATCTGCAAATCAGACTAGATCTAGTTTCTGCCTTTTTTCTTTGGACAGTCGTCATCAGTGATTTTCCATTAAATTGTATTATTGTTTATATTTATTGTCAGATTGTCTCTATATGATAATTTTTTCAACAACCTGTCGGCTGTAGGAATCGAACCCATGCATTCCCACATTACAAACGTAACTATACTAGAGTTCGACAGCTTAGCAATCTAACCCACGTAAGGCCTTGCTCATAGTGTGGCTAATTCATAGTTTTTCTTTCCTATTCAGCTTTCTGTTATTGTTTTTTGCTCTTACACAACTCTCTACCTTCAAGTGCGTATTTAAAATGTTGTATTGCTTGATATATAGCAGTTAATTCCCGATCATAGGCGCTATAATTCTTCTGAGAAGATGTAAGTTTCTTCGAATAGAATCCGAGCGGTTGAGTTTGGCCGTCTATTATCTGTTGCAGGACTGCGCCTACGGCGTCATCAGAAACATCTGTTGTGAGTGTTAATTTTGCATTTGGAGCCATGTAATTCAAAAGGGTGGCGTTAGCAAGTTCGTCTTTACAGGACTCAAAAGCATTTTCAGCGTCACTAGTCCAATTTATGTGACTTTTATCATTCTTTTTGTTACCAGGAATTAAAAGTTGTAATACTTGCTGATTTTTAGTTGTCCTGGGAATGAATGGGCGGTAAAAATTGATCATCCCCAAAAATTTTTTGAGGTCTTTTACAAATTTTGGTTTCGGAAAGCTACGTATTGCATCCACCTTCTCTTCGGGTGGTTTCAAACCCTTAGAATTGATTTTGTGTCCCAAAAAGGTTAGTTCGTGTTCCCCAAAATGACACTTACCAAAGTTTATAGCAAGATTTGCTTCACGTAAACTTTCGAGAACTATCCGGAGGTGTTTTGTGTGTTCCTCCTCAGATTCCGATGCGATGAGACCATTTAGCACTTCGTTTATGTGGCGTTGAAAGGTTTGAGCCGCATTCCTCAAACCAAATGTCATATACTGAAACTCATATAATCCAAAAGGGGTTATAATAGCGGTTTTGGGTATGTCGCACGGTTCGACCGGTATTTGGTGGTAAGCCCTTTGAAGATCGGTTGTTGAAAAAATTTTCTTTCCATATAAAATGCTAGTTACGTCATGTAAAAACGGTATTGGGTATCTGTCGGGCACTGTTATATCGTTCAATGCACGATAGTCACCACACAGCCGCCACTCTGGTTTTCTTAACTAAGTGGAGTGGGCTAGCCCAGTTACTTTTCGACGGTCTGCATATACCCTTTTCCATCAGGTATTCGAACTCCTTTTTTGCTGCCATTAATTTATCGCCAGATAGACGACGAGCACGTGCATATGTTGGAGGGCCGTTTGTAGTAATGTGATGCGTAACTTTGGTATTTGTTGGTTGTCTATTGGCGTTGATTGTAGCGAGTTCTTTGAATTCATTTATCAATTGAGCATAACGTTCACAAGAACCGTAAGCCAATACTTGCACTGCATCACATTGTGTTGTTTTACATTTTGACTCTAGTAAAGTTGTTCTGTCAATGAGCTTTCCACCTTTCACGTAAACTAAAAGGCCAAAATGTTTAAGGAAGTCGGACCCTATGATAGCACTGTTGACATCTGCTACTATAGACGTCCAAGTAAAATTTCGCCTTAGCCCCAAAGACAGTCGGATTCGTTTTTCGCCGTATGTGTGTATAGGGGTACTATTAGCTGCAAACAAATTTGTTGATTTTGTTGTTTTTGTTTTAGCTGAACGACAAACTGGCAGCACGGACACGTCTGCGCCAGTATCAATTAAAAAATGTTGTTTTGAATTGTCATCGTTGATTAGCAGGCCAGCTATACGATAGCTATCTTTGGGTCTGCCCGCTGGACCAAAAGATAGACTTAGTTTTTTGATGATATGTTTGCGTAAGTGCAAGGCCCACGAGATTTACGTGCATTTTCTCCGTATTTTCGATGATACCAACAGAGTTGATCCCCTGTCTGGTTTGAAGAACTACTTGTTTGACGTTTAGCAGATGCAGATCGTGAACGACGTTTATAGTTGTTGTTGTTAGTAAAAAGACTATTTATTTGTTGCTCGAGGCGCTCAAGCCGTTTGTCCATTTCAGAGGCAACAGGTGGTAATGATCGTGATGTTGTCACAGCAGCTAAATGCTGAACTTCGCCAACTTCCATTATTTTATCTGCCAACTTAGCTAGCTCATTTAAGTCGGCATCCGATGCTTGTAGTATTGCTCTAACTTGTGCTGGTAAGCGCTGCAACCATAATGTTTTCAAAAAATCCCGTGTTACCTTATCTTTCGCCAGCGAACTTAATTCATTGAGTAGTTGTGTTGGTCGTTTGTCCCCCAAATCCATTTCCGACTATAATTTTTGTGTTTTCTTTTGTTCACATTCGCAGTAACGTTCCAAAATGCATTTTTTTAAATTACCATATTTATCGTCCTGTGGTGGATTTAATATCGCATCAGATATTTTAACGAGGACATTTGACTCTATGGTCACAACTACTGTGTTAAATTTGGATGCATCACTTGTGATTCCGGCGACAGCAAATTGTGCTTCTACTTGAGCTAACCATATCTCAGCGTGGTCCGGCCAAAATGGTGGAACCTTGACTGTTTGGTTGGCATCGTTGGGTGTAGTATTGCTCGGGTTGATTGTCGTATTGTTGCTGCCGGTAGCAGTGGTGGCGTTTGCCTTTATTTCCTTGCCGTCGTTTTCACCAGCCATCATAAAATTCGTGTTCACTATTTGTAACTATTTCCGAGAAAGTTCATAAGCCTGCACGTCGGAGGTCACCAATTTGTAGCGAGTTATTTATTCTAAATTTATTTTATTAAGGCTTATTAAATTTATACTATATTACAAAAAACTTAAACTCTTAATATTAATTATCACGAACACGAAAGCGTCTGTATCGAAAAATCTAGAGAGACAATTGACTGAGTTGCATAACGTAAAAATATTAAGTACACTAAAATGATAGTATTGGTAAATACAAATAAAATCAAAATGAAATCGTTACGTTACGTACGTCGTTACACCACATATGTATTCCTATTTGTAAATAGAAATGCCTAAAAAGGAAATTTTTAAAAAGTGGTTTAACTACCCAGGAAAATTTTTTACAATCAGTAGCCAACCACACCTATTCTACAAGTGGTTCCACTGCAACCGATTCCATGGAACTGGTTCCGGAACCAGTGCCTGGGATCCTATATGGAAGGTATGGTCGACGTAGAATCAGTTCTAGAACTAGTTCCAGAACTGATTCTGGGGCATCCGGTTCCATTTTGAAGCTATAGAAGTGGTTGCTTTTGGGATAATTTCAAACAAAAATAATCGGTGTTAGAATCTACAGTAGAAGTGGTTGTAAATGAAAAGTAGCTATTCTACAACCGATTCTTTGGAACAGAAAATTTTCCTGGGTAGAAAAGCTATCTAGATTTTTACAACAAATTGAACAATAACTAGAAAGAGCGCTCACCAAAACGAACTATAATGCACAAATCTCTTGACGTTTGTTTTTCGGGCTTCAAATATGGTTTTCGCGTTCGTTTACTTTTGTGCATTTTTGTCACTTCGTGAGAGTAGGTATTTCTTGTTAACTCTTATTTTACCGAACTTTACCCAAAAAGTAAAGAAACAGACCTAATGTGTAACATTTCAAGAGTATGTATATCTTTTCTTATAATTATTCTCATCTTGTAATATGCTCACATCAGGGATGATAAAGTTAGTACTATAGTACTTTTTGTGGTACAATTGGAACCTCAAAAGTACTATGGTACTCTTCTGACTCATTTAGAACTATTTACACATTTTCCTACTTTTAAATTTTTTGTGCTTTTTTAATTTTCATACATATATTTGCGTTTATAGCGATAACATCAAATATCGGAGTTTTAAATAAAAAATCCTTATACATATTGAAAATTTTTAAAATATTAGATGCTACTATTGAAAACTCAATACACAGAACCAAATTTGTTCATAAATAGTATTAATGGAATACATTGTTATGAGTTCATAATACAGTTGTGGCCAAGCATTTAAGTCAATTCAAGTTTTCTTCTATTTTTATTGTTGTTGCCTTTATTTTTAAAGATCGAAATAGTGGCTAAATTCGCCACGAAAGGCAAGGGATGGTTCAGAAAATTATACAGAATTTTAACGTAATGTTTGTTTTTTCATTTTGTCACTTGTTTTAAGTGGGCGTGGCTTTTAACGAAAAATTAGCGATATCAACCTTTTATCAAATTACATAGTAAAATTTAGGCAGTACCTAATTCAATCATTTAATTAATTTGATTCGATTGTCAATCAAATTGTTCATTCGAAAATATTCTTATGACTTCACAAGGTGGAATAGATCCGTAAATACGTTTAAAATAATGTTCGCTTTAAAACGAAGTTGAATACAGTTTTCAGGGACTTTAAATTCTGAACTGCTGAGATTAGCAGTTTTTAGTTTATTTAAGTTAACTTTTAGTTTATTAAAAATAACAAATTATACTTTAAAATCTGCACAAAATATTAATATTAGTAGACTAAAAATAGCAGAATTAAACTGTTGTATCTAAAAATTTTTTGTTACACAATACAACAAAATAAGAAAAATTTGATGCATTGGGATTGCGACACATCATTTCTAATAGACTTTGGGACGCAGATCACGAATTTTAAAATGAGCTATAGTTTAAGAAATATTTGCAAAAACGTTTTTGTAGGAAAATTAAATTTTTTAATAAACATTTTTCAAAAAAATACAAAACTGAAAGTAATAACGGTATTTTTTGCAACATTTGAAGTTGATGAAATATGCCCTTTAATTTGATATATTGCACGTTTTGACAGATGCGATAATATTCAATATACCCGTATTTAAAGTTGAAATTTCTCTTTTTTCACGATTTCGTTAATAAATAATCTGCGATGAAAGGAATATCCAATATTTGAATTTGTACCTTCAATAAATATCTCATGTTACTTAATTTATCAAAAAACTAAACCTGAAAAATACTGACTTTTTTAATACCTAAAAATTAAGGAGTCTGTGACAAATCTTAAAATATAAAACTCAGATAAAACCACTCAGAAATATAAAACATATATTTTCTAATCAATTTCAACAAAGTTTTAGATAATTGAAGTGCAAATTTCGAAAAATAACGATTTTTAAACATGCATGTTCAAAAATGTACTTTATTTCCTTTTGCCATAGTAAATTCATAAAAAATTTATTTGAAATAAAAAAGATGTAAAATGTGTATTTCAGATTGAATTCTCTGTAAATGTTGACGCAGAAGTTGTGATTCTTTTGATAAAAAAAATTTAGTGGAATATGAATTTACGTCATATGTAAAGATTTTGCAAATCCAATTAAGGGATTTTACTTGATTTGCAAAATAGTGAAGTTTTCACTTTAATTGCAATTGTATCCTAGATCCTTTACCTAATCAAAATAAGTTGATATGTTTTTAAAAGGCCAAAGTCTATATTTTTATACCATATTAAAAATTATCCGTGGTTTAGTCAGGTATATGAATAAATAAGAAATTTTACCAAAAAATTGGCTTTTTGCTAAAAGTTTAATTTGCAAATATTTCAAAAACTAGAGCTAATTTTGAAATTTGGTGTTCACATTCGTTATATTCATCCTAAAATTTATCAGAATTGATATGTCGCATGCCCGATGCATTTTTAGTGTTGTACTGTGTTATTTTGAAGTTAAATTTAGTTGAATGAAAATAGCATTCTATTGTACTAAAATCAACGGAAATGGTTGCTAAAATAGTAAACTGCTGATTTCAGACTATTATTATTATTATTCGTTTTAAAAAAATTGCACAATATCTTTCAAGATTTTAAAGTTTTTGTGATTTGTTTAATCTAGTAAAATTATTTATTGCTGATTTTAGCAGGTTAATTTGTTATTTTCTGTTAACTAAAATTTATTCAAATATAGAGCAATTCCATATGAAAACGATCAAAATTGGCAAATTTTTGGACGACCCCTCTCCGATTTTAAAATAAATAGTCTTAATCGATTGCCCAGCAAAAAATAATGTACCTACATATTTTTTTTTTTTTTTATAGTGACTGGTTTAGTGGTGGTGTACACCACTGTCATGTGACAAAATTGAAGAATTCTTCATAAGGGACCTCATTGAAAGTTGTTTAAAAAAAAACTACTAAAGCGATCGCAACGAGTGATAGCTCGTTGGAAAGGTATTGAATCAGGCTTTAATTGAAAAATAAAGTTTTCCTAATTTTTCTCAGAAATTTACCTTTTTTCCCATGAAAATTAAATTTTCCCATGAAAATTAAATTTTCCGATTTTCCACAGAAGCTCCTAAATTTTCCGGCTAATTTTTTTTTTTTTTTGGATTACTCATAATTTTTGCTTTAAGAATCAGCAATAAAAAAATGGGCCCCGACTCCTTGTTTGAACAGGAGAGGAGCATTTAAGAGACCACCTTGTTCTCATTGTTTTTATATTTTTTATAATTGAATTATTTGTAATTATTTAACATTATTTTATTTTATTATTAAAAATACATTTTAAAAATTATTTTACAGTTAAAAATACATTTATGAAGAAAAAATCAATTTTTTTTAAGAGCCCCAAGTTGAGTGTGTAGTGAATATGGTCTGCCTGCCTTCACAAGATCGGCCATAAATCCATGGATAATAGCAGCAGTGGCATGTAATGGCACACCAAACCCGACTGAGGCTACAGGTCATAAAATGTTTTGTAAATTTTTTAAATTACCAGGTAATAAATATTTCGCCTAAGATGACACGTGCAGAAACAAGTCATAAAACACGGATTTTCCATAAATATGGCGAAATATTTATTACCTGGTAATTTAAAAAATTTACAAAACATTTTATGACCTGTGGTCGGCTTATTGGCAGTAACCAATTAAGTCCCTCTTTAAAAAACATTTTATGACCAGTAGTTCACGCAAATTTTCCTATTAAAGAAAAGCAAATATCGCTTATTTTTTTTTTACCTATTTTTTTACCAAAAAATAAATATAAATACTTCACACACTCTGAGTCAAATTTTAGTTGAATACTAAACGTGAAAGTGTTAAAGTGTTTTTTTTTTGTAAAGTAAAGAGTGAAGCTGTAAAGACAATTTAAAGTAAAATGAATAAATTTTGCTGCAATCCGTTTAACAAGAGTGGACATCGTTCGAAAAAGATAAAAGTATTAAAATTAACTGGTGTTTCGAAGCGATACATGAATGAATTAAATATACAATACGGTGAAGAAGCAGAATTCATTTGCCCCAAGTGTAAAATCGATTTGTCTCAACAAGCAAATGCATTGAAACAAATGCAACCACAATCCGAGAGTGAAATGACAATTGAACAAAATGTTTCATCTGATAGTGAGGCAGACATTCCGATGGTCAATATGTCTTTGAGTCCTTTGAATGAGGCTATTACCACTTTAGGTGAATCGCCTATTACAAAAAGAAAGTTGCGAAGTGAAAAATACAGGAAAGAGAAAAAAGGCAAGGTTATGAGTGCAATCGCGACAATATTTGATGAAGGCTCTGATAACGAATGCAGTCAAGCAGATGACGTTGATGACGGCAAACAAATGATTGAGCAGTTGAAAAGAAAATTCAATTTAGCGACCACTTTTCCGGAGAAATATCTCATTTTATCTGTGCTGCCTCAATCATGGTCTATACGTAAGATTTCTGAACAGTTTCAAACATCTTTTTACATCGCGAGAAGAAGCAAAGAATTAGTTCGACAGAAGGGCATATTGGCGACTCCCACCAAGAAATTTGGCTCAAGGACCCTCAGCGAAGCAACGGTGAAATTGATTCAAGATTTTTACTGCAATGATGACAACAGCCGCGCCTGCCCAGGTACACGTGACTATGTTATCACACGTGATGGAGAAAAAGTACACAAGCAGCGCAGATTATTATTATGTAATCTATCCGAAGCATACCATCCGTTCAAAGAGAAATACCCAGCAGAAAAAGTGGGATTTTCTAAGTTTGCCATCCTACGACCAAAAGAATGCGTGCTGGCATTAGACAGGCACGGAACGCATTCAGTCTGCGTTTGCATGTTTCATCAAAACATCAAATTAATGTTCTTTCAATGCAAGAAATTGAAAGTATTACACGGTGAAATTGAAACATATAGGGACCTCCTGTCGAAGTCGTTGTGCGCCCAGCTAAATCTTTCATTACCAAATAAGTGGTTATATAATAGAAATTCATAGCTCCGCACAACTTATTTTTTGGCGTCTAAACTCATTATTTTTGTTTGGCGTGGTCGTTTTTATAAGTAGTCACGCTTACCCGCTCGCTTACGAAAAAATGAGAAATAAGTAGTTATAAGATTTTGAATAATAAGTGGTTACACACATGCTTACAAAAAGTTTAATTATAAGTGGTTATCCGATTGCTTACTTGATTCCTAAAAATAAGGAGTTAGGCAAATACTATTAGCCTAAGGAAATACATTCAGAAAAATTTAAGTTTTCTCTAGTGTGTAATTTTAGGACTCGCCATAAAAATTTAAACATAAAACATATTTACATATAATAAAAAAATTTAACTGTGTAAAAAGTACTTATTTAAATTAATACGAGTAAGTCATTATTTTATATTTAGAAACAATGAATACAATAGGCCGTTATTAGGAAGTCATTATTTTATATTATAAAATAATGCAAAAGGTAATGATATATCATTTTTGGTAATGCAGATAGTAATAAGGTGTCATTACCAATATTTTGCTGGGCGCATACCCCACGGAAAATTGTCATCTGTCCAAATGCGACAATTGTCCGAAGATTGACGAGCTAGAGCAATATTTGGCGGAAAAGTTTGAACAGCTGTTAATTCAGGAGGTGCATTTCAAACAGTGGATAATTAGCAGCGGCAGATGTTCCCTTGAGACCGTGGTAAAGCAGATTCCGGAATTCATCGAGGAATTCGGATTCAAGTTGAATGAACTGAAGGCGCACCATTTCATATCCGAGATGCAATCGAAATTTCTAAAGGAAAGTAAGGAGAAAGTAGCCCAAAATGAATTCATTGTGATAAGCGACTTTGCAGAGAATTACACTTTTCTCGTTCAGGATGAAATTCAGGCTTATCACTGGGCAAACGACCAGTGCACGGTGCATCCTTTTTGCATTTATTTCAAAAACGAAGATAACGAACTAAAGACCGTAAGCCTTGTTGTTGTCGCGGAGAGTTTAGCTCATAATTATGTGTCCGTTTATTTATTTCAAATGAAACTGTTTGAATTCTTAAGATCAAAATTCGATGCAATCGACAAAGTAACGTTTTTCTCAGACGGCGCGGCTTCTCAGTACAAGAATAAAAAAAATTTTTACAATCTTTGCATAATTGAAGAAGAACAAAACTGCAAGGTCGAGTGGCACTTTTTTGCGACGTCCCACGGTAAGGGCCCATGCGATGCGTTAGGGGGAACCCTAAAACGCATGGCGACTAAGGCAAGTTTGCAAAGGCCATATACTGACCAGATCTTAAATGCACAACATTTGTTTTCGTGG
This sequence comes from Leucophora obtusa, assembly GCA_949987735.1. Taxonomy (NCBI): domain Eukaryota; kingdom Metazoa; phylum Arthropoda; class Insecta; order Diptera; family Anthomyiidae; genus Leucophora; species Leucophora obtusa. Next base: position 85,394,907 of record OX465297.1, on the reverse strand, counting down.
ATTCAAAGCAAGGAAATTGCCATTAACACAGTTTTATGCACTCAAAAAGAACACGATGCCATGGAGCGACGAATTCAAAACAGATATAATAATGTCAAAACTATAACTGGAACGCAAAAGTTTCATTGCTTCATACCAAATATTTCTGATATGTCAATTAATGTAAAGCGGTACTCTTCGTCTGCCGACGTGCTAAATTTAAAGTTACTTTAATTTTATAATGATGCCAAGACAATTGAAATTTTTAATAAATATTGTAATTGAGTATAAGCAGCAAAATAAGAAAGATTTTTTCTTCATAAATGTATTTTTAACTGTAAAATAATTTTTAAAATGTATTTTTAATAAAAAATAAAACAATGTTAAATAATTACAAATAATTCAATTATAAAAAATATAAAAACAATGAGAACAAGGTGGTCTCTTAAATGCTCCTCTCCTGTCCAAACAAGGAGTCGGGGCCCATTTTTTTATTGCTGATTCTTAAAGCAAAAATTATGAGGAATCCAAAAAAAAAAATTAGCCGGAAAATTTAGGAGCTTCTGTGGAAAATCGGAAAATTTAATTTTCATGGGAAAATTTAATTTTCATGGGAAAAAAGGTAAATTTCTGAGAAAAATTAGGAATATTTTATTTTTCAATTAAAGCCTGATTCAATACCTTTCGTTGCGTAGTTTTTTTTTTAAACCAACTTTCAATGAGGTCCCTTATGAAGAATTCTTCAATTTTGTCACATGACAGTGGTGTACACCACCACTAAACCAGTCACTATAAAAAAAAAAAAAAATATGTAGGTACATTATTTTTTGCTGGGTAATCGATTGAGACTATTTATTTTAGAATCGGAGAGGGGTCGTCCAAAAGGTGATCGCTTTCATATGGAATTGCTCTATAACTAAAATTTTGTATATGTATTTAACACTTTGGTTTTTGCTATTCTTATCATACTAATATTTTAAAGAAGTAATCTGATTGCATTTTTTGGAAAAAGGTACTTCTTTTGGAAAAAGGTACTTTTTTTGGAAAAAGGTACTTTTTTTGGAAAAAGGTACTTTTTTTGGAAAAAGGTACTTTTTTTTGGAAAAAGGTACTTTTTTTGAAAAAGGTACTTTTTTTTTTGGAAAAAGGTACTTTTTTTTGGAAAAAGGTACTTTTTTTTGGAAAAAGGTACTTTTTTTTGGAAAAAGGTACTTTTTTTGACCCCTTTTTGCCCCTCCCGATAAGAATTTCCAAAAATTCCGTTTCAACTGATGTCTACACCGGTCGAGGAACCTACATACCAAATTTCAACTTCATAGCTCCAGCAGTTTGAGCAGGCCGTCAAGGGGGAGACTTTCCCCTTTTTGCCCCCCCCCCCCTGTGAAAATTGCCAAAAAATCACTGTCTACGATAGTGGAGGAACCTTTATACAAAATTTCAACTTCCTACCTCCAGCGGTTTGGGCAGGCCGTCAAGGGGGGCTCTTTTCCCCTTTTTAACCCCCATTTTTACAACGTCCCTGTCCAAAATTCTTTAAAGTACTTTCTAGAAAAGTTAGCCCCTACTCCAAGGAACACATATCTAAAATTTCAGATTTCTAGCCAAAAGGGTTTTGGCAGGCCGTCAAGGGGGAGACTTTCCCCCTTTTCGCCCGTTCCGGTAGGAATTTCCAAAAATCCCGTCTTAGCGGACGTCTACGCCGAAAGAGGAATCTACATACCAAATTTCAACTTCCTAGCTTCAGCGGTTTGGGCTGGGCGATGTTGAGTCAGTCAGTCAGTCAGTCACGTTATTCTTTTATATATAGAGATAATTTTTAACTAATTTTTAGTAGTTTTAACTAAATTTTTACGTTTTTCTATTGCTGTATGATTTAGATATAACATGAATTTTTATTTGTCACTTTATAATGATAAAAAAATTAAATTAAAAATTTTTTTGGTACTATAGAGGTCGAAAAAGTATTATTTTTTAAGCTGGTTCATACTATTTTAAAAATCCCATTTATCATCCCTGGCTCACATCTTTAAAATTTGGTCTGTGGCCAGTTAGTGTACTGTGGGCCGCGAGTGTGGTTTTTTGTTCAATATGTTTTTTTATTGCTTTGTAGTCTGCCTTGTGAGATGATAGTCGCGTATTTAACTTTGTTTTAGTGGTACCAACGTACCAACTCCGCGCTTTATCGCCAAATAATTAAATGTATGTAATCGTTGTTATATATTTAATTTATAATTATTACAATTTTATATTTTTGTTTAGTTTTTCCTGAAGATGAACAGCGAAGCTGTTACGAAATATTGAATGAAAATAATCCATTTTTTAAAAATAAAACGGAAAATTTGTTTTTATTTTTAAACTTATGACCTCAAGCCGAATATAAAAAAACCCCATCACACAATTGTATTTTTTTTAAATGCTACTTTTTTGAAAAATAAAATTTTTTTGAAAAACTTAAGTGAACGTGCTAATACTTTCAGCACATTCAAATTTCAGATGTAAATGTGCCGATACCTCCAGCACTTTCAGCACATTTACATTTGAAATGTGAAATGTGCCGTTTAGTTAATACACATTTTAAATTTACATGTGCGGCACATATTTACTTACCCTGACCAAAATTAAATATAAGTGCGGGGAACTCTGGATAAAAAAAAACGATAGGGATGTTTATAGGCAAGGTTGGGTAGACGAAAGGAAATTAAAAAGTTATGAATGCATTAAAAAGTTGAAAATTTCCAATAACGGGTTTACTGTGACTAATCCCAGCCATCAATTTCGGGGAGCTCATAAATAACATTCTTAAATGGCTCTTGGAAATGATTATTGTTTGTTTGAAAAAACTATTTTTTTTGGTAGAAAATATGAACCCTCAGAAAACAGTCCAAAAATTGTCTCTACAATCTAAAAATCTGTCTCAAAATGAGGGTTAATTTTTCGGATTCAAAGAGGATTCCAAATTTATAAATTTATGAGGAAAATTTCGATTTTATACGTTATTTTTTCTGAGTACACAGGGGGCTCTTTTGGATAGACCACTTTCATAGGAAACATGTTTATGCTTTTAGAGCTTATTTCTGAGTCATTAATGATAATCTTTGTTTGCTGGTATCAGAGACTATTAATTATAGAGATAGGAAATCAAAACTTACACTACTCACCGATAGAGGTCGCTGAAATCTAGTATTACCTGAGCAATTATTTAGTATCAGTTTAGTATCAGCTGAGCCTCTATTTTAAAACTCAAAAACTGCTAAAAATAAGGAAAAAACTAGCTCGGAATACATTCAAATAATAAAATTTGTGATATCCATTTGTTTTTTGATTTTGTTTTTTGTTATTATTTAAATTTAAATAAAAAAAGAAAATTGTCAATTTTTTGAACAAAGTGCCATCTAATGACAACGATATTTTTAAAATTTATTTTTTTGGTGATGCCATACCCCTTACTGGTATGTCATATACAATAAAGTCGACAAAACTTTAATTTTCAAAAAAAATAAATCTTGAAACCCTGGGCAGGCACCAGAAAACGTTTTTTTTTTGTTTTTATCAAAAATAAATATCACTAAAGTTCAAAATGTTTTTATTTCTCAATCGAAAACAAAAAATTTCAAATGTACTTTAAAACAAAAATATCCCTCAAGTTGAAATTCGAAAAATATCTTTAGGTATAAATATCAAAGATAAAAAAATTGATAAAAAAATAAAACTTTTTAAAACGTTTTAAAAAACGTTTTTTTTTGTTTTTCATCTTTGTACTAAGTACAAAAATATGAATAGAATTTTAAAATTTTTGTTTTATTTTTATGGTGGAGATTATTATGGTTTTTGGTTTCAAATCTGTAGAAAATCATTTAATATCCTAGAGTGAACTGTTGAGCGGTATATACATACAAACATATATTGCAAATATTTTTTTTTTTTGCTAAAATGTTTGCCAATTGACCAGCATTTTGCACTAATATTATTCATTTTCGGAATGAAATCGCTGTATAAAATTTCTAATTAAATTTTTGCATCTTTTTCGCATTCCGCCATTAATTCGCAATTTTTTAAGTGCAGATTTTTAAAATTTATAACCTAGGGACCATAATACCCATATCTCATACCAAAGTTTGGTAATTAGTTCGCAAAAAAAAAATTGCCAAAAAAAATTTGCAAAAAAAAATTTTTTTACATTAATGTATTCTTTTGCAGAATATAAATTGCTGATTAGGTTTCTTAACTATTTTTTTGTATCAAAAAGGCTTTTTTTCGCATTCCGCCAATATTTTGCAATTTTTTGAGTGCGGTTTTTTAAAATTTTTAACCTTAGGACAATAATTCCCATATCTTATGCCGAAGTTTGGTGGTTAGTATGCAAAAAGTTTCGCGAAAAAAAATTTAGCAAAAAGGAACATTTTTCCATCAACATATTCTTTTGAAGAATGTAAATCGCTGACTGAGTTTTTTAATTTATTTTTTGTACCATAAAGCTTTTTTTCGCGTTCCGCCATTATTTTGCAAATTTTTAAGAGCGGTTTTTTTTAACTCACAACCTAGGGACTATAATACCTATATCCTATACCAAAATTATCTGGTTAGATTGCAAAAACAAAAAAAATTGGGAAAAAAAATTTTCCAAAAAGGAATAGTTTTGCATCAATATACATATGTATATGTATGTAACATATGTATAGCAGAATGTTAATCGCTGATTAAGTTTAAAAAATTTTGAATGCGGTTTTTTAAAATTCATAAATTTGGGACTATGATACCCATATCTTATGCCAAAGTTTGGTAGTTCGTACGCAAAAAATTTCGCGAAAAATAAGTTTTGCAAATGTATGTAAATCGCTGACTGAGTTCTTAAATTTATTTTTTGTACCAAAAAGCTTTTTTTCGCGTTCCGCGATTTTTTTTGCAATTTTTTAAGTGCGGATTTTTAAAATTCATAATCTTGGGACTATAATACCAATATTCTCATATAAAAGTTTGGTGGTTAGTTTGCAAAAAAAAATTCGCTAAAAAAATTTTCCGAAAAGAAAATTTTTTGCATCAGTGTATTTGTTTGCAGAATGTAAATTTCTGATAACAATTTTTAATTCATTTTTTGTACCATAAAGTTTTTTTTCGCGTTCCGCCATTGGTTTGCAATTTTTTAAGTGGGGTTCTTTAAAATCCATAATCTAGGGACTATAATACATATATCCTATACCAAAATTAGCTAGTTAGATTGCAAAAACAAAAAATCACGACAAAAAAATTTGCAAAAAGGAATAGTTTTGCATCAATATATTTGCTTGCAGAATGTTAATCGCTGATTATCATGCTTTGTAGAAGTCTTTTCGGCGGAAATTTTTATTACTTTTTAATAACGCAAAGGTTTATATCATTGGATGCAGAAATATGTCTATATGAATGTTGTTTTAAGAATTTTTACAAAATTTATATGTAATTGTAATCAGAAAAAACTAAAAAAAACGTTTTAAAACGTTTTATTTTGTTTTTTCCTCAATACAAAAAAAACGTTTTTTTTTTTGTTTTTTCCTCAGTACAAAATAAAAATAATTCTCAACTTTCCTGAAAATATCAGTACGGATATTTTTAAAATTTTGTTTTCGAAAAGAAAACAAAAAATAAAAAAATTGATGAAAACAAAATATTCATCAAGAAAAATAAATTCATTTGTACACAAGTGATTTTTTTTTATTGAGGAAAAAACAAAATAAAACGTTTTAAAAGTATTAATATCGGGTGCCTGACCCTGGGTAATACTCTTAAGTTATGAACTAGATGGAATAATTTTTATAAAATTAAAAACAATTTATGTTTTATTTTTAATTCCAGATTAAAGAACGTGTTGTCCAGGCCGCAGCTGGTCGCTCAAGTTTAGCTGCTACTAGTCGTTTGAGTCGCACTTCCGAAAATAACAATTCCATTATTGGTACGGCCTTAATTACAACTCCTACTACCAATTCCACCACCATACCAGCATCCCTGGGTACATCCCTATTTCGCGCTTCAAACCCCACTAAACCGTCAGAGGCACTGTGGGAATTCCATAATATTGATAACTTTCAATTTCAACAAAGTAACATTGCAGCCATACCTATCACCAGTCAAGAAAATCTATTACTTTATGATTTAATATATTGCCTAACGGGCAAACGCGGCTCTTATATTACTCCAGAATTTGATACCTATCGTGAGGGTGGTAGTGGTCTTGGTGCCCGTGAAACATTTTCTATGAAATTTAAAATTTCCGATCAAATTCATTCATCTTTACGTGATATTGCTCAAGAAATTTTGCCATTGGCATCGCATTACATTTGTATTCAAAAATTCATACAAAAAGCCACCATGTCAAATTGCAGCCAAGTTTTACAGGCTTTGAGTGGTGCCTTAAATAATTTAATCCATGATTATTATGTAAGTACGAAAAATTAATTTGGTCCAATATTTCAGTAATTAGATGTAAGTATAATGTCTCTTCCCGTACTTTACCGCGGTTACCCAAACTAGCCCAAAGGCGTTCCCGTACTCAAAATTGTGTGTAAATTGTTTTTGTGTGGGCTGTTTTGGGATCCCGCGGGTACCCGCGGTAACGTACGGGAACGCACATATAGTGTTTCTCATGGCACCATTATGTTTTTGAATTTTCTCAAACTTTTTTAAATTTAACACTGAAAAGGCAGTCACCAGAGCTTCAAAAGAATTAATCCTTTAATGCATGAAACTCGGGATTTAAATAAAAGTTATACTGTTTGGTAGAAAATGCCCAAAAAAAACACCTATTTCATTGTTTTTCCATGTTTTCATTTCTAAGGATTTTAAATACAATATTTAAGGATAACGATTTGTTACAAATATAGGAAAAGGAAAAAAAAATCAATATTATATTGACTTGTGAATTACAATGTTTTTACTTCAAAGTAATGCATATCGTTGCTGCGCCTAAAAAATTAGCTAGTGCCATTTTCCGATTTTTTTTTTATTATTGCATTAAGATCGTATATTGGTCATGCGTTTTCATACCAAAGCGTTTTTCGATATCACAATTGGTTCAGAAGTTAGCAAAAGTAGCTATTTGTTTCCTATTTTATTTTTAACGAAAATCATAACAGTACGAAAGCCGATGGAAAATATCGTTTTATTAAAAAGGATCTCCGCTTAGATTTTAAATCCGTTGTGACCGAGTTTTTTGCCAACCGAATTGATTCGCTTGCCCCAACTTCCTGATTTGGTTGCCCCAAACGGATTAAGTTGTGACAACCGAATTGTCGCAAACGAATGTCAGCCAAATTCGGTTGTGACGACAAATTTTGTTGTCACAACGAAATTGTTCTGAGAGCTCACATATCCAAGTTGTATTACGTTAAATTTACAGCTTTAAAAATTGTATCAATAAAGGGTTAACTAAAAATTCAATTCTTTTTATACCCTCAACCCTCTAATGCCCAAGGCCGCCAAAAATCGTTCTTCAGATTTTTTTTTTGATTGATTTTAAATTGCTTGCACTTCTTTTCCCTTCTTCCGTTGGCCATTTGATTAGTTCAGGACTTAAACTACTTATAAAATAGATCACTCTATCTACTACAAGGCATACTGTTGATATAGATATAATAAATCTATCTGATATGTCCCTGTAGCTTACGCCTTCATGGCCGGCGAACCACAAGAATATCGCCATATGCATTTTTGAAGAAAGTGGCTTATCTTCCCTCAAAGAGTTAAATGAATCGGATTATTCAAATTTTGCACTAGATGATCAAACAGACTTCGGGATATACGAAAATGTGTTTTAAACTCCAATTCAGTGTATTGATTCACTACCTCATCCATGTAATTTTTAACTGAAGTAAGTCCGTGTGCATAAAGATTAAAAAAATTGTTTGCGAAAATTTATTAACACAATCACTTACAGAAAAACTGCGAAAATACATCTTTTTCTTATCGCCAGAATCATATTTAAGCTAAACCTCATCATCACTTGATTCTTCCGAAGAAGATTCAAAAAAATTACAAAAATAATTAAAATCCATTTTTATTTTGTGTTGATATTTGTTTTTATTTATTTTATTTTTGACATAATTTTTGTATTTACCTACAAAAATTTTTCCAGCTAAAAGTAGTAAAGTTGTAGTAAAAGAGAACACATTTTTCTCTTAAATTCATTACTACTTTTACTTTTTTTTGTGTACTCGAACGCTTTTGGAGTAAATGTAGTAAAAATGGTAAAAGTAGTAAAATGTAGCAGGTAATCGAAAACAGTTATTTTCAAACTTAAAACAATAGAAACTAAAAGTTTGTTTTAAAATGTTACAGGATTCATTTATATTAGTGAATTTATTATTGGGTCAAATTCAAAGCCGGTGCGGAAGGAATTAATGCCCGAACTGCCAGGAGACTACCAAGATACTTAAGGGCCAATCAAAACTCTTCATTAATAATCATCCTTTTGGTTTGTGTAAAAACTGGTATGTATATTCTCCTTATTCTTATGAAATTTCAATTTAAAATTTATACAAAACTTGGTTCGCCTTTTTTCGATGTTCGCCTTTTTTCGATGTTCAAATAAAAGAATAAGAGTAAGCGTAATCAACTAAAATTTTCAGAATAGTTTGCGAATATCTCCATATGAACTTTTTCTTTTAATTTTTGTCCACACATCGGTCAATATATCTTTCATAATGTATAAAAATTCAAATTTGTGTTGCAATAAACCAGTAATATTAGGCAAAACTTTTTATTTAATCTTAGATTTTTGTTTAAGTTACAATTCTACAAAATTAAATTTTTCGCAGTGGTTTGTATTTTGATACTAATTTTTATAGACTCTAAATTTTTATTTTTTGTAAACTAATTGTTGTTACTTTGTTGTTAATTATATATACTTTATTTAGTAGTATTTTTTAGTGAGTTGTATTGTGAGCCATATTTGGCCCTATGGGCTTGGTTTGAAATTGTAAATAAAATTAAATTAAATTAAATCGCTGATCCTGGATCTGTATTTGTTTTCTTAACGCAAATTTAAAAATGCGATTAAAATTAAAAAAAAAACCTTAGAGTTTGTTGCATTGAAAAGATATGAATTTGATAAAAAAATCTAGATTTTACGAATTCTGTCCCAATTTTTTTCATAAGTTGTGGAAGATCTCTTAACAGATATTTGGATAAAAATTTCGGAAGTCAAAGGTAGTTTTTTGTTAATCACAAATTTGCAAAAGGACATATAATTAATAAGCATAAAAATGAAGTTTAAATTAATATTGTCAGCCTACGCAATTTTTAACAATTTGGGAGAAAGTTAATACAAATTAGTTTAAAATTACCTTGTAGAAAACTGCTAAAATTAAGAAATTGTTTGCTAAATAATATTAAGACCAAAAATAAAGCTGGTTGATTTACAAAAATTTTGTTAATTGAAAATGGCAATTAAGCCTGCCACTTTGCATTCAACAAATAAAAAAACTGATAATTTAACATTCTTTTGTAGCGTGTTTAGCATACTAATATTCAGCAAAACTTTTTGCTGATTTGATGTCATTTTCAATTAACTTAAATTTAAATTAAATATTACATATAATTTTGCATATTTAACTACTTTATTTTCGCAGTTCTAATATTAATAATAATACTTTAAGTTATTTTCTGCAAGGTAATTTTTAACTAATATGTAATAGCCTTAGCAAAAGTAGTTACAGATTGATATATGAGTGTATGTGTCTCTGAATTTTTTTAAAATAACCTTAATTTGAACAGTGATAACGAGTTTTGCATAAATTTACAAAATTAAAATTTTATTAATAATTAGGAAAATACATATACTATATGCAAAGTTTTACGCTAATTAGAGCCATCTAGTCGAAAAAAATTATTTTTGCGAGTGCACTGGCTGGAATTACTCTTACTTTGCAAAATAAAAAGATGGTTGCAGCTAAGAATATCACAAACACAAAAATTACAACAAAAAAATTATGTTTTTATGATTAATTTCTTTTAAATAAAATTTATGTTTTAAATTGAAATCTATTTTTAGTTTTTGTTATAAAAACACATTTATTAGGTGGTTTTTATTATAACCGGGTTATGTTGTAAATATAAGTTAGTAGAAATAAAACTACTTGATGATTTGAGTACTTGACTGCAACTGATTTTATTAACGGTAATTAACTTAGAAATTAACAATTGTGCTTACGCTAGTATTTTCATTTTATTAATTTAATTTATTTTATTCTGTTGACAATGCTTAAATTTAATAACAACAAAATTACCAATAACTTCGAATTGTTTCTTTTGCACATGAGTAGCGACCTACTTAAATTTCTTTTACCTTTTGGTTCAATAAACTAACCGGATGCAACGTTTGCGAAATTTATAAAAAATAAAACTGTTGTTAACTAAGTATAATTGTTGTTAACTTATACGCACTTTCTTTTCATTTTTGAGCACGTAATCATGCAGTTCTAGGTGTTTTGTGTTTATATTTACTCGTGAAAACTGTTTTTATACGCACAAAGATAGGTAAATTTACAAAATGAAGTAAAAATACTGAAAATTTAATACACCCATTTAATATAAGTTTACACACATTGTGTGTATAAATATAGGGTTGTTCAACAGGGACGCTACAAAAGTAGAAAGACAGGGACAGCAAACGACGCCATATTTCTTGCCGCTCTTTTGACATTTCTCTTCAGTAAGGTTTGCCATTTCATGATGGAAAGATATACGAGCCAACAACGAGTCGAAATTATTAAAATTTACTACCGAAATTCGGAGTCAGTGGCCTCAACGTTAAGAGCGCTACGTCCAATTTATGGTCATCATCATCGTCCTAGCAGATCAACAATTGAGCGTGGGGCTACGTCAAATCTATGGTCTATGCCAACAAGCCAGCGACGATTGATGAACTACGTACGAATATCGAACGTGAAATTGCAGCAGTATCGGCCGATTTATGCTTGAAAACTGTCAAAAATTGGGTTCAGCGTCTGGACTTCTGCAAGCGTGCCCGTGGTGGCCATGCAAAAGAGATCGATTTCCATACATAATGGCATCGAACGTACTTTCCCAGGAATAAAGAATTTCATTGATATCCAAAACCGTTTTTGTTTTATTTAAATTTTTTACTTTTGTAGCGCTCTTATTGAAAAACCCTATATTACACACAATGTGTGTATTATTTTGTATTTACGCACACAGAGTAATTCTACTGATATTATAGTAGGTAAAAAGTTACCTACTATAAATGGGGTAACCCGGTGAAAAATGTCCATATATGAACATTTATGGTTCAACCATATATGTATGGATCCGAAAAATGAGGTAACACCTAAGTATATGTTCATATATGGACATATATGAACATATACATTTATTAAATATATGCGAATACATGCGAACGTTGCTGTCCTTTATTATAAGGTTGTACGATAGATATAAATTTATGTATGACATTCAAATTAGGCGCTACATATGTTCCTTTTTTTATTCATGGCATTAAATATAATTCCATGTTTATCCAAATATGAGTTCCTTTTACATATATGGAAAAATGTATTCTTCGAAATATGTTCATATACAAGTCCCTTTTGCATAAATTGAATAACATATACTTTCATATTTGTCCATATATGAGTGCCATTTCCATATATGAAATAACAGATGCTTCCATATATGTCTGTATATGAAATTTTTCCATATATGGAATCACATATACTTCCATATATGTTCATATAAAATCCATATATGTTCATAAAAAATCCATATTTGTTCATATGTGTCCATACATAAACCATATATGAACATGTTTGGGCGTATATGAACATTTTTCACCGGGAAATTTAAATAAATTTTTATTAGAGTGTATGTATAAGCTCAGCTTTTTAATTTTGTTTTAAATTATTAAGGGCTGGTATCTTATCTCCAATGCTTAGTTTACTTTAATCATTGATTTAGAAATCATTGATTAGCCCTTAAACTTACTTAAAATAATATCGGTAAGTTATAAAAATTTAAACAATGATTTGTTAATTTTAGATATTGTCATTTGACAATACGAATAAGAAATAAAATAAAATAAAAAAAGTTTGGAAACTCGCGAAATAAGAGTTTTTTATTGAATTTTTCGCATGATATGGGGTCATAAAATTATAAAATAGATGACCAAATTGTTGTCTTAAAAATCATCAATCGCTAAATGCATATCTTAATTTTTTTCATTGGGTAAGTGTGTATAATTATAAATTTGTTTTTAGTCCAGGAATGTGTTATTAAGAAATATTTATGAAGGACAAGATGAGTTTTGATGTTTTGGATACATTCAATACAAATTTTAAAGTCAGAATTCATTAGAAAACTAGGTTCAAAGGAAAAGTAAAATAACTATGCCTCTATATTATTTGTTATTCGTTTAGGTAAATATATCTGGATCAAATTTAATATACACATACAGTGACATCTCCCAAAGCAGTAAATTTTTTCAAACCGCGAAACTTAAACGCTTGATTTTCTTGATTCTATTTTTAAGATATCTTCCAACAATTTTGTGTACAAATCAAAAACCTTCTGAAGAGTAATTTCTGTGAAATTTTGTGTTAATTGAACAAATTGGAATTTTCGAATTTTGTGGAAAATAAAAGATTTGAATCCAAAAATATTCCTCGGAGGAAAAAATATATGGCGTACTTAAAAAATGTACTGCAGGAAATATTTAATTATGCCTATAACTGGTCTCAACAACTACCATAGAATCTTAGCAGTATGCATAAATCTTAACCTCTCCCAGTGTAGAAAATCATTACCAGATATGTGGTTATGTAGCTACATACTTGGTAATGGTAACTAGTTACTTTTGTTATTACATTTCTTATTACCTTTATATGGCGATGTCGCAAAAAATATTGAGTTGTCGTTACACACCAACATACGAAAAATCAAAAAATATATCGTTACCTATGTGCTTACCAGTACTGACAAAAATAATGAGTCTAAAAATAGATTTTCAAAAAAATAAATTATATAAAAAAAAATATTTTTTATTGTATTTTTTTTTTAATAAAATTTGCTGGTGCGGGAATCGAACCTGGGTCTACAGACTGCCAGTCAACAGCTCCACCATCTGAGCTATATCGACTTGTAATATTTAATAGATAAAAACATAATTGACCTGCTGCACACAAGTAAGCTTACTCGCCAACATACAAAAAATCAAAAAATATGTGGTTACATATATCCTTACCAGTGTTTAAAAAATATTGAGTCTAAAAATAGATTTCAAAAAATTAAAAAAAAAATCTAAAAAATTATTTTCTTTTTGAAATAATGATAAAAATAAGTCATTATCAGTAACTCATTATTATATGTTTTAAAATAATGCAGAAGGTAAGTGGGTGTCATTACTGGTACTCCAAAAAATAATGATATGTCATTACCGTTTCTACACTGGGCTGTTAACTGACTCTGTCCGACATTTCAACAATTTTTAATGGAATGTGGTAGATTAAGTTTTATGGTTAAATTTTATTAAATAGTAAAAATTGGTTCAATAAATAAGCAAAATATAAAAAAAATTTAATAAAAAATTATACTCATTAACTGCAATTTAAGATCTTGCAGGAGCACGTTACGGATATCTTATAAATTTATATATCTCATATTTTTCCAGAAAATTCGAAAATTTTAATTATTTGTAATTAAAAACGGCAGAATTAAAAAAATTATTGTGAGACACCTTAAACACATTTTTTGGTAAAATTTTCCTTCCACGAATCATGTGCTAAATAAAGATCAAAATTATGACCGATTCTAACAAACTATTAGTACTGGTACGCTTCCAATTATTTAAATTAATTCTAAAATCTTGACAATTGTTGTTAAATTATTTTATTTTTTTCACTTTAATTTTAGCTTCTCCTGGCACAATTGGAATCCGAGTTAAATTCCGGTAATTTAACTTTGCACAAAATGTTATTCTATATTAGGCCAACACTTAATACAATGGAAGTTTTGGCAGGAGCTGTTTCACTAATTGTTGCCGTAATTATTCGCTTACGATTATCACAAAATCTATTATCAAAAATAATAAATATATCTTGTTTTAGAATGAATTACGAGGTGGCCAAGCCTTAACATTACTATTCAATCAAATAAGTGCTTTGACCGGTGATGAAGAATCACAAAAATTCATGATACAACTAACACAGAGAGCAGCGGTACCATATATGAATATTTTACAATTATGGATACAAAAGGGTGTTATAACGGATCCACAACAAGAGTTTTTGGTAGAGGATAATGAGGTTATTAGGAGGGAAGAACTGCCCGAACATTATTCCGCAGATTATTGGGAAAAACGGTGGGTAAAAGATGAAATTTTCTTGAAAGTAATATATTAATAGCGCTATAAATAAGTTAAAACTAACGGCCAACATAGAGTGCACTACTTTTTTTACACACAAAATTCCATAAGGGAAAGTTGTGCATTCGTTGTACAATCGTTATTTTTAGCTTAAAAATAACACTCTAAATATTTTAAATTTTTAGTTACACCATACGCCGTGAACGCATTCCCTGTTTTTTAGAAAAAGTTTCCGATATAATTTTACGTACTGGCAAATATTTGAATGTTATACGTCAGTGTGGCAAAAAGGTTACACCACCTCAAACTATGAACTTGCAGTTTTCACCCACTAATCAAAATCATATTACTGTTATACAAAATGCTTATCGTTTTGCCTCGAAGAACTTATTGGAAGTCTTACTCAAAGAGAATGATTTAATGGGCCACTTAATGTCAGTTAAACGTTATTTGCTATTACATCAAGGTGATTTTATAACACAATTTATGGATGCCTGTGAAGATGAATTGGCTAAAAATGTTGATAAAGTGTTGCCCATGACATTGGAAAATCTATTGGGATTAACATTACGCTTATCATCGGCCAAGCATGATCCCTATAAAGATGATGTTCATTGTGAACTGTTGACATATGATTTGGTAACACAAATGTCTAAAATTATGAATAATGAAGAAGGTGAGTTTTAAAATATGTTGTTTTGGTCAGAAAAAGTTTGAAATTACATATATAAGAAAACTGCACGTCTTGGAAACTGTGTAATAGAGATGGGCGCGTGAATGATTTTTGATTCACGCTAACGCACGCTCACAAAGAGACATTAATCCTTTTTTTCTACTCACGCTCACGTGGGTATAGCAGTTATTACTGACGATCATTTTGTGTTACGCACCCATCTCTACTATGTACTAGAGGGCTGAATGAATGTCTTACAAGACATGCATGCGCTGATGAGAGATTTGACAATTTTTAATACTAAATATAACAAAAATTGATCATTTTACTTATTTGTAGTTATTTACAAGATGTTAAAATTCAGATCATTACAAAAAAAAAAAAAAAAAAAAACAGACACCAAAAAAAAATATTTTGGTGTTGTATAAGAAAATGTTTTGTGAATGTCTTGCAAAACATTCATACTGGCCTCTACTATGTACTATATTATTATTTACTTCCCAGCCAGTAAATTTCGGAGCCCTCAAAAATCAGTCTTATTTTGGGAGCCCTCTAAATTTAGAGTCAAAAGCTATTTAAATATGACACATTTTCTTGAATTAAAATTGTTTTTCTTCAGAAAACTATATATTTTGAGCAAAAATAAGCCACCGAAAAATATTTCTAAATGACTCATAAATTATTAGGTTTGTTTCACGTACATACGTTACCGTGGGTACCAGTGGGAACCCGATATACTTCACCGAAGTTTGGTCTGGAAATTCCCAGCCATTAAAATTGTGACATGAAAGGGTTAAAAATAACTTTTGTTTATATATGAATAACTTTGACGTTAATTTTTGGGCTTGAAATGTGATTTTGTGCGTTCCCGGTATTGTGAGCATTTTTACCATTTTTTCAGATAATTATTTGTTTACTCTCATTTTACAAGACTTTACCCAAAATTACGTCGAACAAACTTATTGTCTCAAAAAATAAGTCAGAAATTACTCAGAAAAGTAGGGGAAAAGAAATGTTTCTTGAACATTCAGAAATGCTCAAAAAATATTCTTTTTGGAGCCAAGTTATTTTTTCAGTTGTTAAATTGTAAAAAAAAACTAACAATAACTGTGTTTTCGACTTACCTACACTCATAAAAAAAGCCCGTACAAATAGTTAAAAATTCTGCTAAAATAACAGGAAATAGCACCTGTATTTGCGCCAGCAGAAATTTCAATGATGTGCGAATCATGTTCTGCTAAATTTAGGTGACCTAAATTTTAGGTAAAAAAGTTAGTTCAAATACAATAATTTATAAGAAATGTTGTTTAATGGAAATGAAAATTACTCAGTTGAAATCAGCACATGTTTTCTGCTAAATTTTAGTTGGTTAAAAACAGGTAAAAAATTTAGTTAACAATTAAAAAATTTAAAAGAATGTTCGTTTAATAGAAATGAAAGTGGGTCAGTTGAAATCTGCAAAACATGCTGCTAAAATTAAAATCACTTTTTGTTATTAATTGAATAAAAACAAATTAATGTAAATATTGTTAATTTTATTTTCGAATAAATTACACAATCCGAAAACACTATTTGCACTAAATATCACTTTTATTTTCTTGCCAATATGTATGTGTACCACCTGGGGTTGCCAGACGGCCTCGAATGGCCTGAAATGTCCAGTTATTTTGGGTCTTGTCCATTTACCAGCTAAAATGCAATTTGTACAGTTAAAAAAGAATTTCATTAATTTTGAAAAATAATTATTTTATTAATTATAATTTTTTATTAATTAAACTAATATTCAGAGGCAGGCACATAGCTATGAATTTATTTCGGGGGGGCTTTTCAAAAATTTTTTGTTTAATTTTTCCCGTTTTTTTTTTGCTTACTGGGGAAGCTTATAAAGCTTTAAAAACCCGTTATTTTAAGTTAAGTGTGCTCCTTTACTTTTTGTGTAAAGTTCAATAAAATGAGAGTATGCACAAAATCCTCTACCTAAATGAAAAAATTACCCAAAAGTACGGGAACGCACAAAATCACTTTTCTAACCCAAAACTATTTAAAAGCAAAGAAAAAATAAAAATACGTACATTTTAGTCTCAAAAATCGCACAAAAACATATTTTTTGCATTTAATAGTTTTTTTTTGACTTCGTTCAGTTAATTTTTGCAAGAATTATTGTGCAGGTAAGCCAAAAACGCAGCTAAGTCAAATTATTTACCTGCCTTAATGTGCAGGTATACCAATACAGATTGAAAACAAACAAAACAAATGAAGCTAATGATGACAACTTTGTGCTTTGCATCAGATCTTGCGATTTTTATGATTAAGAAATGACTAAAGTAGGATATTTTTGTCACAAAAAAAGCTGACAACACATGTATTATATGTGTGTTTTTTTCCTAGAATTGAAAAACAAAGCAAAACACGAGAGGCAACTAACGGAGATCTTTTTTTATGAAAATAATGTAAAACTGCCAAAAATATGAGGCAGTTATCTTAAATGCGCAGGTACAAAAAGTGCACTTAAAGAAGACAATTGCGTATATAATTTGGTAAAATAGAAACGAAACCAAAATTTTGTGCAGCTATAGCAAATGTGCACTTAAGAAAAAGGCAGTTAAATCACTACGTACAAGTTTTATTTTGTGTAGTTCTTTGCTTAATTAAAATTTATAATTTTCACAATGGTGTTATTTCTTTATCATTGCACCAGCTGTCCTAGCTGATTTCAAATTTCAAAAATTTCAGTTTTTTGTTAATATTTAAAATTTTCTGCAATCCGTTTGTGATATGAGTATATTGTTTTACCCATTTTCTGCCAAGCATGGATTCCGTGCAAATTTTCTGACAAAACTTCGTAAAAGGATAGGTAGACGTGTCTCTAGAGATATGTTGGTAAAAAATGGGTTAAACAATTTAAATGCTGTATCTCATAGTTTTGTTACTTGATTTTAACAGTGAAATTATATTTTAATACTTTTTGGACAAATTTTTAATTTATTTGTGCGGTTTCCTTGTTCGATATTAGTTTTAAAAGGTCCCAGCAAAAAAAAAAATTGTATGTAATGCTTTACAAACTACTTCTTTTACTACTTCACAAGTATCCATTAGTGTATTTTTACTGGTTTGGTAGAAGTTATTCTGAAAAACTTCAAAAAATCACTTCTTTCATTGCTTCCAAAGTATCCGTTAGTATATTTTTACAGCTTTTTTAGAATTACTTCTGAACAACATCCAAAAATCACTTAAAGTATTGCTGCTAAAGTGTAATTGTTCTAAAAGTGATCATAAAAAGTGAGTTTGGTATCATTTGGCATTTCCAAACATTAATTATATTATATTTTTTTAATATTTATAATTAATTTGTATAAATTCAATATTTTTTTTAATTTTTAAAAATATATATGTATATTAGGGCGGGTCGATTTAATAATCGCCCATGGCTCAGTGAAAATCGTATTCTAGGGATCAAAATAAGAAACTTTGCCGAAGGAACCATACCTCTAAAACGAATTCTACTACCCCCAACTGTTGACTTTTGTCCCGTAGGGTCAAGTTTTGAAAAATCCCACTTTGACCCATTTAGAGTGCCCCAATCGAGTCCAAATGTATGACCGACCCCCACTAACTTTGGAGGGCCGATCCACCCATGCCAGTGGCACACCCCCTGGAACTCCCCTGGGGGGTTCCCCATACAAAAATTTTAAAAAATCACCATTTTTGGCACTTTATTTTATTATTTTTTATTTATTTTATTTATTTTTATTATTTTATTTATTTTTTCTCTTTAGAAATTTATTTAGTCAGAACATATGTAAATGAAAAAATTAATTTAACTTAGTAATAGAAAAGAAAATAAAAAAAATTACTGTTTGAAGTCTTTTTTGCTTTCAAGTCTGGGCATTTTTTCTTTTCTATTACTAAGTTAAATTAATTTTTTCATTTACATATGTTCTGACTAAATAAATTTCTAAGGAGAAAAAATAAATAAAATAATAAAAATAAATAAAATAAATAAAAAATAATAAAATAAAGTGCCAAAAATGGTGATTTTTTAAAATGTTTGTATGGGGAACCCCCCAGGGGAGTTCCAGGGGGTGTACCACTGGCATGGGTGGATCGGCCCTCCAAAGTTAGTGGGGGTCGGTCATACATTTGGACTCGATTGGGGCACTCTAAATGGGTCAAAGTGGGATTTTTCAAAACTTGACCCTACGGGACAAAAGTCAACAGTTAGGGGTAGTAGAATTCGTTTTAGAGGTATGGTTCCTTCGGCAAAGTTTCTTATTTTGATCCCTAGAATACGATTTTCCCTGAGCCATGGGCGATTTTTTTGCCTCCCCACAAATCGACCCAGCCTAATGTATATATAAAAAAAATTGTGAGAATTTGCTTTTTATGCACCTTTAAAAATAATACTGAAAACAATATTGAATTGGAGTGCACCTTTTACACTTGTTTAATAAGTACTTTTATTGAAGAGAAGAAGGAACAATATCTCGCAGTAACAAAGTGGTGTTTTTATGTCACTCAACTTTCATATCAAATAATAGCTCAGCGGTAGAGCCCTAGACTAGCAATCGTGAGGTCATAAGTTCGATACCCGATGGCGGCAATAAAAAACTTTTGTAAAATAAAAAAAATATAATTTTTTTAGAGAAGAATTTTTTTTTAACTTTTAATTGGTGAAAAAGACCTTTTTTTGCACTCGTTCAAAAAGTGCTGAAAAATTTTTCAAGTTAGTGTACTCCTCTCCTATGACAACTTAATGTTAAAATCATTTGTGTTTATGTTAAAAAAGAAGTACATCATCATCAATTATAGTGCTTTTTCTACTGCTTCGGCATCTCTTTTTTTGCTGGGGTTTTATTACAATTTTATAGATTATCGGAAAGGTAAAAGTAAATCACATCATTATTATTTTGATTTCCAATGCAGTGCGCCATTCCAATATGATCTTAGCATAATTTCAAAGCGCAACAATAATTTCAAGCACGATTGTTCCAACGCGAAATGAAAGTAAAAGTTCAGAGGATTTTGCAAAGTTAGCTCGGTTTTTTTATTTTATGACCTCTTGAAATATCTGTGTGGCGCGAAACCCCAAAAATGCTGCACATTTTTAGAGTTAGGAACTTTCTCGCGTTCACGAATAAGTTAAATTTCAACTGTTCTTTTCGGTTCTTTTATTTTATTTTATTCGAAATTATGTATTCAAAATTAGTTAAAAGGGGCCCTGCACAGAAAGCTTTTGAAATTAGTAAATCCTTTTTGTAAAATATTAGTAAGATAAGTACAGCAAAAATGCAACTGTTTTAGTAATATTTGAGTTAAATTTCGTTTAATTGAATTGCAAATTTACCTTGCTAATATTGTCTAAAAAAATATTGCTGAATATTAGTAGAAAAAATCAGTAAAGAAATTGTTATATATTCAAAAGAGAATTTATGTCTAAATTTAATTGAGTTGAATACAAATAAGGAACTCTCCTGCTTCAATAAACAGAAATATTTAAAATTCTTTGTGATGGTTTAGTCAACTAATTTCCAGTAAATTTTTGCTGATTTTAGTAGGGTAAATTGTCATTTTCGATTAACTAAAATATAGCTGAAATTTTGTAAATTTAACAGATTTTTTCTTGCTGTTTGTATCTTTCTAATTTTTAAAGACTTTTATATTAGTCTATGCACAACTGAAAAAATTTCTCGAATGAACGAGTGAATTAGAAGAACGCACTAGTTCAAAAATAAAATAGATTGAAATGAGCTGTGAACTGAATGCCAAATTCTAGTCATTTTTATTCCGATTGTTTGTTTGTACAAAATGTTTTATTTTGTGTGAAAATTTCCGGTTGTCCTCACATTTTTACTCACTATTTCCAATTTTTTTTTACGATAGGCTAACACTCAGGCGATGCCCCCTACTTATGCTAGTGCATTGTGTTAGAATTAGGAAAATAGAATAGATTTCGACAATTTTTAACACCAAACTGCTATAACAAATAATATGAATAAAAAACAACTGATAAGGCGTCTTTGTGACGAGAACGTGATTAAAATAGACACATGTTTCAAGAGGCCATCAAATTAAAAACCGAGCTAGATTTGCAAAACACTTTGAGGGTTTTGTTTTAGCAACAGTGTACTTTCATTTCGCGTTTGAAACATTGATTCTGACCGCGATGATCATTTTGCAGGATCATCTAAAACCGCAGAATCTAGTTTTGTTAAATATACTGCAAGAAGCTTCTTGGAACAAATCCGAATTTATATATGTATGTATCTAATTTACAGTCACTTCCACAATTAATTCCTTGTTTCTCCTAAAGTACGCTTTTTCACGGACAGTTAATAATTTTTATTTAAAAAAAATTATGAAAAGCCAACATTATAATGCTTAACTTATGGTGGAAAAAAAATTGTAAAATGTCGAATTATGCCAAATTATCACCCTATAGTAACAGCTTGTATCTGCAAGCAGGAAACCTGTAATTTTTAAGGAAAACCAAAGGTTAATTTATCAATTTTATGTTTATCTTATAATAAATATGACGAAAACTATTAGTAGTAATAATAAAAAATAGCCACTTATCAATTAAAAGTTGCGAACAAATTTCTGTTTCCTATTTGCAGTCACATTTTATAAATTTTTCTCAGTAAAAGAGAGGATTGCATTCTATTTATTTCGCAATTGGAGTCTATTTTATTTATGAAAACTTAAGAAACTTGGCAATTTGATTTCAACAAAAAATAAATATTTTTTATTACATTTTTTAAAAAATGTTGTTGCTTTTGACGTATTTTGTTACGTTTCAAAATTTGTCAAATCAGTTGAGGGGGGGGGGGGGCTCGAGTCCCGATTTTAAAACCAATTAGCTCATTTTAAAATAGACACCTTAGAACAGGGCTGGCAAAACTATGACACGCGTGTCAGTAGTGGCACGCGAGTGGATTTTAGGTGGCACGCGACGTTTTGTTGGATATTTTCAAAAAATTTAAATTATTAGAAGACCAGCAAAAAATTCAGTTAAATGTTAAATTTCGCTACAAAAATGTGTGATTTAACTCCATAATGGTAACATTTTTCATAGTGCTTGTAAATCGTCTTTTAAAATGAATAAAACTTCCACCATTTTTTGTTTAAAGAAATATGGTTAATACGGAACTCGCAAATTCGATTATCAGAAAATTCTGGGAAAAAATTCTAGATTGAAAGAAGTTTAAATGTTTCGATGAGAAAATGCCTCATAAATAAAAAGTACCAGAAAAATGCACAAAAATGGAAAACAACTTGTAATAAAATTGGATCTAAAAAATTATTTTTTTTAAAGGGAAAATAGGGGCTACGAAATAATCCTCAATAAAATAAAGGTTGAAAATAGGTTTCATAACACTGTGAGACAAATGGTAGGGGTCAGTGATCGGGAAGGGTTCAAACTATTGGGGAAAGTTATATCGGTAAAAAAGAAGTTATAAGTGTCCCGGCGTTTCGCTGGGTCACCTCTAGGAATCGAGATATATCGATTTGACCTTTGGTGGTCTTTTTTTTAACATAACTAGAGAACCACTAGTCCGATTTTGCTCAAACAATTTAAAAAAAAATTAAAAATTACAATTCCTTTAATCTGTTTATATAACGTTTTTCTATATACTCAACAGTTTTGCCGGTAAAAATAAATGTATGAAGAAAAAAATATTTTTTGCCTAAAATATTAAAAAAAAGTAATAAACAAAAGGTTATTGATTTTTATGGTAGGGGAATTTGGCCTTTCAGATAATATAAAATCTGCTTCGATCCCTTTTGATCCACGTTAGTTATGCTCCAATTTTCGTTAAAAACAAACCCTAATTTAAAAATTATAAAAAAACTATTGAGAATAAAAAAAATTATACCTGCTAAGAATATATTTAACGGATAATTAAATAAAATTTATCCGAAGTTAATATCTCTGAAAACAAAAAATATGAACATTTGAAAATATGAACAAAAACAGAAAAAGGATATTTTGGATCACCCTTTCACTGTGAAATAGTACAAATTTAGTCTTGATTTTTTGGCTACATAGATTCTAAGGCAGGGGTGGCAAGACTTTTCGCTGCGTGCCAGAAACTGTCAATTTTTTTTGTAAAAATTTATCAGCGCTGTGAATAACATCCAAGAATTTTTTGGGGTTTATTTAATCTTTAAATATTGAGATTATTTCATTATGAAAAAATCCCCAATGAAATAAAATTGAGGAAGGTTTATTCTTCTTCTTAACCTCAAACCTACTAAATTAAAATTAAAACAGTTTGAACATTATTGCCTTTTCATGTTTTGGGGGTTATTCCATTTTTGGAGGATATTTCATTTTGTTAAAAAAAAGTAAAATTATTTGGCTTATTTAAGTACTTAAGAAATTAGTTGAAAACTGTGCTTCGGGCAAAAATTTGATATTGTTAAAATTTATCGCGCGGCTTTTATCATCACAATAATGAATAAAAAGCGAATATTATGGATTTGAATAGAGAAATTTCTATTTCAGATGAAATTCCTCTGCGACACACGATCAAAGCCCAATTTCAAATTCCAACAAAGAAGGTTATTTTATGCGACAGTCAAAATCGGGATGGGATGAAACCAACGGGAAATGTTATATCGGTCAAAAACAAGTTATACGTGTCCCGGCGTTTCGCTGGGTCACCCCTAGGAATCGAGATATATCTTTTTTTGACATAACTCGAGAACCACTAGTCCGATTTTGCTCAAACAATTTTAAAAAAATTAAAAATTACAATTAATCTGTTCATATAACGTTTTTCTATATACTCAACAGTTTTGCCGGTAAAAATAAATGTTTGTTACCGCTACCATAAAAATCAATAACCTTTTGTTTATTACTTTTTTTTAATATTTTAGGCAAAAAATATTTTTTTCTTTATACATTTATTTTTACCGGCAAAACTGTTGAGTTATAGAAAAACGTTATATGAACAGATTAAAGGAATTGTAATTTTTAATTTTTTTAAAATTGTTTGAGCAAAATCGGACTAGTGGTTCTCGAGTTATGTCAAAAAAAGACCACCAAAGGTCAAATCGATATATCTCGATTCCTAGAGGTGATCCAGCGAAACGCCGGGACACGTATAACTTCTTTTTTACCGATATAACTTTCCCCGGTAGTTTGAACCCTTCCCGATCACTGACCCCTACCATTTGTCTTACAGTGTTAGCAGTCTGTTTGGTCTTCTTTAACTTCGCTTTTATTAGAGTCCAATACCTTTCAATGGGTCGACATTGTGGAACATTTGGTGGGTTCATGTCTTTTTCAACAAATTTAATATTATTAGCTCTGAGCAGATTTAAGCTAATTAAAGCATAATGAGCTGAGCCAAATCAGTTCAGAATAGAGTAGATCTACCGTGTTTTTTTATAAAAGGTATTAATCTTATTTTTAGGCGCTCTTCCCTGTACACATCTCCGTTAATTGTACCTGTTGTTATATACGAAAATGTCTTTTCGCCGCATTGACAAATTCCATACCAAACGAGATACTTCAAACCAAACTTTTCAATGCCGATAGATGTTTCAAAATAACGTTTCAGGACTGGATCTACCGTACTTCTTGCCATTTTCAAATCTTTTGAAATAAAATGTACTGCTCGGTATGGATTTTCATTCCATTTGTCGATAATTAATTTTCGTCGTTCCAAATGATTCATAATTGCTGAAAAAGTATCACTCAAAGGAATCAAAATGTTATGTTGACACAATTTTATGAAGTTACTGAATATTTTCCTATAAAGTTTTTCATTTTAGTTTTAATGATTTGGAACACAGCTTACTTTAAAATTTCCAGATTTGAAACATTACACTCCTTAATACCTATATCCTGTACCAAAATTATCTAGTTAGATTGGAAAAACAAAAAAAAAATGAGAAAAAAAAATTTACCAAAAAGGTATAGTTTTGCATCAATATACATAGTTTTGCATCAATACATATGTATAGCAGAATGTTAATCGCTGATTAAGTTTAAAAATTTTTGAGTGCGGTTTTTTAAAATACATAAATTTGGGACTATGATACCTATATCTTATGCCAAAGTTTGGTGATTCGTATGCAAAAATTTCGCGAAAAAAACTTTTGCAATAAGGAAAATTTTGTATGTGAATTGGAATTCTAAACGAACTCGGTAGGAAGAACTCCCTTACACTGGGAAGGATTCCTGGTCATGAAGGGCATGAGGGTAACGAAAGGGCTGATTGTCTAGCCAATTGTGGAGCCCGTCGACCATTCATCGGCCCGGAACCATTCGTTAGAGAAAAACTCATTCAATGTAGAGAGACTGAGTTTGCTAAGCATTGGGAAACTTCTACTGGCCAAAGGCAGGCCAAAAGATTTATTTCCTTGTCTAGCTGAGTATTAAGGCGACTATTGTCACTCGACAGGGGTAACCTTAGGACCGTGACGGGAGACTTAACTGGGCACTGTGGGCTCAGGTACCAGCTTCACAAACAGGGCCGGTCAGACACTGATGTTTGCAGGTTTTGTGAGCTGGAAAGTGAGACATCGGAGCATATTCTCTGCGAATGTCCGAGACTGTGTGACAGAAGACTCAGATTTCTGGGTGACCGTTTCGTGTCACCTTCGAACGTTTGGGGAAATTCTCCTAACGGGATTATTGGCTTTATTGGTAGCCTGAATCTCTAGGGAACTCTAGGCAGCACAAAAGATCTATATTGATCGCGGTGCGTAGTGCCTTCGTATCTAATCTAAGGAAAATTTTTGCATCCACATATTCGTTTGCAGAATGTAAATCGCTGACTGAGTTTTTTAATTTACTTTTTGTTCCATAAAGCTTTTTTTTCGCGTTCCGCCATTATTTTGCAAATTTTTAAGCGCGGTTTTTTTAAATTCACAACCTAGGGACTATAATACCTATATCCTATACCAAAATTATCTGGTTAGATTTCAAAAACAAAAAAAATTGGGAAAAATTTTTTTACAAAAAGGAATAGTTTTGCATCAATATATCTATAACATATGTATAGCAGAATGTTAATCGCTAATTAAGTTTAAAAATTTTTCAGTGTGGTTTTTTAAAATTCATAAATTTGGGACTATGATACCCATATCTTATGCCAAAGTTTGGTAGTTCGTACGCAAAAAATTTCGCGAAAAATAAATTTTTCAAAAATTTTTGCATTAACATATTCGTTGCAGAATGTAAATCGCTGAGAGAGTATTTTAATTTATTTTTTGTACCAAAGAGCTTTTTTTCGCGTTCCCCGATTTTTTGCAATTTTTTAAGTGAGGGTTTTAAAATTCATAATCTAGGGACTATAATACCAATTATTTCATATCAAAGTTTAGTTAGTTTGCAAAAAAAATTCGCGAAAAAAATTTTCCGAAAAGAAAATTTTTTGCATCAGTGTATTTGCAGAATGTAAATTTCTGATAAGAATTTTTAATTAATTTTTTGTACCATAAAGTTTTTTTCGCGTTCCGCCATTATTTTGCAATTTTTTAAGTGGGGTTTTTTAAAATCCATAATCTAGGGACTATAATACATATGTATATCCTATACACACATAATAATTCATGCATAAAAATACGAAAAAATGTCAAAATAACAAAGAAAATTGTAAAATATACGAAAAATGGTTTATTTTACTAAAGTTTTTGTTGTTTTGACATTTATTTCGTATTTTTATGCATGGATTATTATGTGTGTACAAAAATTAGCTGGTTAGATTGCAAAAAAAATAACGAAAAAAAATTTTGCAAAAAGAAATAGTTTTGCATCAATATATTTGCTTGCAGAATGTTAATCGCTGATTGAATATCAAAATTAATTTTTTGTACCATAATGCCTTTTTTCGCGTTCCGCCATTATTTTTAAATTTTTTAAGTGCAGTTTTTGTGGTTAGTTGCTCACAAATCCTATGGTTTTAATGACCACAGTTTGTCTTTTGCACAAAATTATTCAGGCTATCATACTTTGTAGAAGTATTTTCGGCGGAAATTTTTATTACTTTTTAATAACGCAAAGGTATATATCATTGGATGCAGAAATGTGTCCATATGAATGTTGTTTTAAGAATTTTTACAAAATTTATATGTAATCAGAAAAAACTAAAAAAAAAGTTTTAAAACGTTTTATTTTGTTTTTTCCTCAATACAAAATAAAACGTTTTTTTTTTGTTTTTTCCTCAATACAAAAATAAAAATAATTCTCAACTTTCCTGAAAATATCAGTACGGATATTTTTTAAATTTTGTTTTCGAAAAGAAAACAAAAAATAAAAAAATTTACGAAAACAAAATATCCATCAAGAAAAATAAATGTTGAAATCAATTTCAATTCCAGCCCTGTTTTCCAGTTTCAAGGCTTGAATTCAACTTCTATTACATTTAATTTCAATAGCATACTCCAGCAAAAGGGAAACAAAAATTCAAGTTTGAAATATTTTTGTTAAAAAAACAAGTGCTAGAATTTGAAATATACTTTACTTCAAGCAAAATTTAAAGCACTTGAATTTTTAAAACCTATGTGCTTATTGGGAAGTGATTTTTTTTTATTGAGGAAAAAACAAAATAAAACGTTTTAAAAGTATTAATATCGGGTGCCTGTAGTCAATGATTAAAAAAAAAATCTACTTGGAGTTTATTTTCCACCTTCAGTAGCTTATTTATTTTCGTTGTGGTTCTACTTTTATGTTAACCCTTAAATGCTCACTGTACCTTTAAAGATACAACCACAAACAATCGAACGGCTTTATTTTGAGCTCAATTAAAATGAAAACTTCACTAATGTGTTAATAAAACCCAAGATTTCTTTAAAAAATCTTCAATTAATGATAAGAGCCGAAAAAAATAAAATGACCGATTTTAATTAGAAACTAAAAAAAGAGTTTTTTATTATACGAGAAATAACTTAAGAAAGTTTATATAACTTTTTGTACTTGTTTCTCTTATATTTTTATTTTTAATTTGATTTTATATTGCATTAAATATGGGTAATATTTTTTTTAAATTGGATAAAAGTTTATTTATTATGTGTATTAATGTTTGTTATTTTGAATTAAACACCCATTATCATTAGATATTATTAGTTTTCTTCATTATTGCTTGTATCAATAATAATATTTTTTAATTATTTTTAATCTTTTCTAATTGTTCTGAAAACTTGTTTATTTAAATACAACTCACTTATTGTTGGTAATAATTTTGAGTTCTATTTTTGCTCCCTTTGAATGTAATTTTGGGTCAGCAAATTTTAGTAAAGTAAACGCATATTACTTAAAAGCTGACTAGCTTCAAATATTAAAGGAAAACCAAATCGAAACTTTACTACTTTAAAATTTAAACTACTGGTAAATATCAGTAAAATTTAATTTATGTTAATAAGGTATGTTTTTAATACTGCTAATTACCTGATAATATTGACAATATTTTGTGGAGTCGAGATCAATATTATTTTTATTCATCATTGTTCAAACAAGTTGAACATGTTTTTAAATATATTTCATTTTTTTTTATTATTATTATTTAAGAATAATTTTATATTAAATTTAGGAACTAATTTGCATTTTCCTAAGAAAATAATACAAATGATCGTTTTAGTGATTTTTCCTAGAAAACATTCACATATGTAGATTATGTTTAATTGCATCCCATGAATTAGGGACATAGTTCTAGACATATATGTTGGAATTCTCAAACTTTTTAACGCCAAACGTTTAGAGTCAAACTAAAGAACATTAATTTACAAAATTCTGTAGTTAAATTGTCAGTCTACTATGAAAACTTGGCAATTTAACTACTGAATTTTGTCGTTAAAAATTTACAGAATTAAAGAACATTTCTTTAATTTATGCGATGAACAAGAAGTTACTATACACATAAAAAGTGACAGTCTTTTTTGAAAAATTTAAAAAAACGTTGTCAAGGTTATGGTCGTTGAAATTTCTCACAAAATCATAAAGGAATTGTTTTTGCATCAAATACGTCCAATACAATATAAGAAAGACAAAATTGCAATAATTGACAAAATAGTAGAGGTGAGCACGACTCGCACAAAAAGAGTTTTGAAAAGCTTTCCTACGCCAATTAAAGATCATAAGTTTAACCCAGAAGAAGCGTTAACACTTTCTTTCGATTTAAAATTGACAAAAAATCAGTACATGGAGTTACGAAAACGAACCAGTAAAAAAACTGCCCTATTTTCCCCGAATACTGCAATGTACTTTCTGTAAAAAGAGACTGCATACCTTCGAAAACTTCGAAAAATGTCTAGATGTTTTACTAATGAAGACCTTCGTACCATTTTTCAGTGTTCAGTGAGCTGATTGTTGGAAAAAAGTGGTAAATTTAGCAAATATTTTGCTTAGTTGATTAGATATGAATTAATTTTACTAATTTTTTTACTAAATTATTTTTTTGAGTGTATTAAAGGCAAAATATAGAAAAACGAGAATGTTTTGCTTTGTGTACTTTTAAGATAACTTACCAGCCCACAGTTTTTAAAAAATTTGAGTATTGCACTATAATTTAGCAAAATCAGGTGTTACATAGTTTAACCCGTCCCAGCTAAATCTTTCATTACCAAATAAGTGGTTATATAATAGGAATTCAAAGCTCCGTACAACTTATTTTTTGGCGTCTAAACTCATTATTTTTGTTTGGCGTGGTCGTTTTTATAAGTAGTCACGCTTACCCGCTCGCTTACGAAAAAATGAGAAATAAGTAGTTATGAGATTTTGAATAATAAGTGGTTACACACATGCTTACAAAAAGTTGAATTATAAGTGGTTATCCGATTGCTTACTTGATTCTTAAAAATAAGGAGTTAAGCAAATACTTTAGCTTAAGGAAATACATTCAGAAAAATTTAAGTTTTCTCTAGTGTGTAATTTTAGGACTCGTCATAAAAATTTAAACATAAAACATATTTACATATAATAAATAAAAATGTGTAAAATTTAACTGCGTAAAAAGTACTTATTTAAACTATTACGAGTAAGTCATTATTTTATATTTAGAAACATTGAATACAATAGGCCGTTATTAGGAAGTCATTATTTTATATTATAAAATAATGCAAAAGTTAATGATATATCATTTTTAGTAATGCAGATAGTAATGAGGTGCCATTACCAATATTTTGCTGGGGTAATATATAATTGTGTTTACTACTCGATTTTTACGATCAATATGTGCGTTCCCGTACGTTACCGCGGGTACCCGCGGGAACCCAAAACAGCCCAAACAACAACAATTTACACGCAATTTTGAGTACGGGAACGCCTTTGGGCTAGTTTGTGTAACTTCGGTAAAGTACGGGAACAGACAAAATATCTGCAATTAAAGCTTAAAAACTGCATTGAAATGCGCAAACACCTTCAAAAGTTATGGATTTTTGACCGCCTTCTCTGAAAATGTACCACTGTGCGCCGTTTTCGAACTAAAATTTTTAAGTACTGTGGCAAAAGTTGACGTTACAGGAAAAGGAGGCGTGGCACTCTCATACAATTCTAATTTCTTGACTGCTTGACATTGTCTTATGTTGAACATATTTGAGTAAATCTTGGCATGGTGTTTCCAAATAAGTTCTCTGCCAAAAGTGGGCGGAACAGAGCAAGGGGGCGTCGAATATCACATTCAACCTGAAATTTGAAATAGCTGTACATCGGCTACTGTTAAGCGTTTAGGAGCAACACTTGACACAGACTTTTCCATTAAAATTCGTAAATACTATTCCAAAAATGATCGGGATAAGACAAGGGTGCATGGCACCTCCAATACAATCCAAAATGTAAAATTGCTTTACCTCGGCTGCTGTTAAAAGTATTTGCGTAAAATTTGGTACATTGTTTTATAATAATTTTTTTAAGTCCTGTGCTAAAAGCAGGCGAGATATGTGGAGGGGCGTGTTAGCTTCCAAACAACCCACATTTTTAAATTTCTTTACTTTTGCCCATTCCGGACCTGACATGGCTATTTTGCACAATATTTCTAAGCAATGTGTAAAGTGTGGGTGAGATGGACGAGGAGGCGTAGCATCTCCCATACAACCTAAAATTTTTAATTGCTTTGCCTCGGCACCTTTTAATTACATTCAAGGGGAATTTGCCACAGCGTTTCTTAATATTCTTTAGCACTGCCGTAAAGTGAGCGGGATAAGAAAATTGGGCGTATCTCCCATACAACCGATAATTTTAAAATAACTTTCTTCGGGTCCTGTTGAACGTATTTAAATAAAATTAGGCACTGCGTCTTATAACAACTATCTGAAGCGCTGTTTCAAAAGAAGGCGGGATAGGATGAAGTAGGTTTCCTTGACTCCTCTCAAAAGCAGCATTGCTAAAAAATGCACCAAATGTGGGTAGTATAGAACGAGGGGGCGTTTCGCTTCCAATACAACCCCAAATTGACTCACTGATTACACACTCAACATCGCCCAGCCTAGACCACTAGACCTAGGAACTCAAAATTTGGCATAAAGGTTCCTCCTCCGACATAGACCACAACTAAAACGGGATTTTTAGATATTCCAAAAAGAAGGCCAGAATGTGGAAAAAGTCCTCATTCCAAGTACCTTTTTCCAAAAAGTGCTTTTTCCAAAAAAAACTACGATTTTCAAAAGTACCTTTTTCCAAAAATGTACCTTTTCTCAAAAAAAACTACCTCTTAAAAAAGTGCGTTTTCTCAAAAAAGTACTATTTATGAAAAAACTACCTTTTTCGAAAAAATAGTACTTCCTCACAAAAAATTACCTTTTTTCAAAAAAAAAAAAAAAAAAAAATATATATTAAATAAAAGTACTTGAATGTTATTATTTTAGTTTGACTCTAGATCATAAATTAATATCACTTTCTGTTTAAATTATTTTCAAATCAAAGAAAGATGATACAAAAAATATCCTTTTTCTTAAAAAAAAAAATTATTTTTCCCCATAAACGTACTTTTCCAAAAAATTTCTTTTTCTAAAAAAAGATATCCAAAAAAGTACCCTTTTTCAGAAAAAGTTAAAACAAGTACTGCAAAAGTAATTTATCGAAAAAGTACATTTTTAAAGTTCTTTTTGCAAAGCTCTGAATGTGAACACAAATTTTGTGAACAATACCATATCCATCCAAATGTTGGGACATTCGTTATGTTAACTTTTTAAATACTATTATATCTTCTCTATACAGAAAAAACTAAAAATGAGTACGAAATTGATTATATTAATTAAAATTTTAATTGATATTGCACCTATTATTCAAATGATAGGTACTATTAATTACTAAAAATTGTATACGATTATTTGAAACAAAATTTGATTAAAGTATTAATAATATTAATTAAAACATTATTTGAAAATGAATGAAAAAATATAATATTGAAAAAAAGTGAGTGTACATTAGGGTTATGACTTTTTGATTTTTTTTTGCAAATGTCAAATTTTACATGCCCTAGCCATAAAAAAATATTAAGAAAGGCAATCTTACTTTTTCGCTGCTGTCAAAAGTGTTCCCGCACCAAAAGGGTTGAAATTTGTTCTATATTTTTTTTTAGTTTAATTAAAATATTTCTCCGAAGTTTTAAACAAATGAGACTCCAAGTGGGTATTTTTTGCCGAAAAGTAAAAACATTAACCCTATATGTATCAAATTAAATAAAATAATAATTTTGATCAAGTGGAAAAAAGATTTTTTTGATACATTTCAAGTGATATTTTTTCGAAAATTATGAAATGTGTTATTCTGTAAATTTCCTATTGGGTCGTTTTTGGCCAAAAGTGTAAAAATTAACCCTATATGGATCATGTTACATAAAATAATTATTCTTATCCAGTTGAGATTTTTTTTTGTCAATTTAATGGCTTTACAATCTCGTAGTCATAATTAATATTAAGTTTCATGGGTCTTTTCTGACCCCAGGCCACTGAGGGTTAACGATTTTTTAAACAAAAAGATAATTATAGTCTTACCAAATATAAGTGATACTTTTCCGAAAACTATGTAAACTTTGATGAAAACATTAAAATTTTGTTAAATTTTTGACAAAATAATCAATTTTTGTAAAATGTCCTGGAAACCAGTCGCTCCAAACACAGACTCGAATTATCATTTTTCCAATTTATTTTTTTTTTCTTTAATATCAACTATTATGTGGTACAAATAGCAATCGGCATCTCCAAATTAGGCATTTTAAAAAATCTTTAAAATTACCCTACGTGAAATTTTAACAAACTGTCACCGAACTGGCCCCTTTATATGGAATAGACTGGTCACTTTTACATGGCGTTGTCATAGGAGGGGGAAATTGACCCCTTGTGACATGCCACAAGACAAATCCTAGGACAGGTTACTGAACTCTCATAAAAAACAAAGTTCAGGGACCTGTCCTTGGATTTGTCTTGTGACATGTCACAAGCGGTCAATTTCCCCCTCCTATGACAACGCCATGTAAAAGTGACCAGTCTATTCCATATAAAGGGGCCAGTTCGGTGACAGTTTGTTAAAATTTCCCGTAGGGTAATTTTAAATAAACACGTTTTTGCATTTTTATCAAATTCGTGGGTGATTTTGGATTCCAGGCTAAAGTGGATTAGTGATATCCGATGAAGTCAACATTCCATATCTGAATCATTTTGACTATATTAAATGAATAAATGAAATAAAAAATAATTTTTTTTCTAAATTTAGAATTTTGGGAATTTTTAATAATAATACACTTCTTTTTCTAAGATGGGCCATTTTCGTCCAAATTTCGGCACGGGTTAACGTTTTCAAAAAAAAATTGATTTCTTCCATTTGGGACCATTTCCATTAAAACTGGGGGGGGGGGGGGGGTGTAATGGCGAATATATTTTTAAGGCACACCCTAATAGACATCCACAGAGGCGGGAATATATTTGGGTATTTTTACGGGGAGGTACAAAAAGGGGCAAAGAACCCCTTTTAATTACCTGTGACACACTTTAAGCAAGGAATATGAAACTTACTATTGAATAATAATCTACAAAAAGGTTTAAAAAAATTTATTAAAAGATTAATTTAAAAATAATTTAAACAGAAAGTGATATTAATTTATGATCTAAAAATCGAACTAAAAGCATTCATTTACCAAATAAAAAGATCAACTATACATACCATACCCCTCATTCATCTTAAGATTAAACACCTTAGAAAAAGAATGCAATTTCTATATTCGGATATTTAAACAGCCGGTAATGAAGCATTCGTTGAAGAAACTGACGCAGTAAACTTACCAACTGAAGTTGTGAATTTACTTGAATTGCCAGGTCTAATTTAACATAAACTGGAATTAAATAAACTTTTTAAATTTTCCCAATTATTTATTTTTTATATAAGGTCCTAATAAGCATTTGAATCGAAGGCGGCTTTTATTTTGAAGATTTTTACATAAATAAAAAATATTGTGTTTTATTTTCATAAAAATATCTAATTCCTATCCTAAATAAATTGCATTTTAAACTTTAAACGCTAACAACGTAGTGGGCTTGCACAAAATTCATTTTCGGTTTAACTGACATCCCAAAAATTTAGGCCAAAGGCAAAATTTTTTATAATTTTATTCTCGTTGCATTTATTTTTAAATATCAAAATAGTGACTAAATTCACCCCAAAATACGAGGAGATTGTTCAGAAAATGGTGCAGAGTTTTAACGTGACGTCTGTTTTTTTATTTTGTCACTTGTTTTCAGTACAAAACTACATAGTACCAAATTACATAGTAAAATTTAGCGAGTACTGATCAGTTCTGTAAAAACTGTATATTTTTGGAATTCCTATAATATTTCCTTAAGTCTTGCATTATTTTTTTCTACAAATGGTCGCCAGACTTAAAATGACAGTGCCTTAAACATGACAAAATTTTTCTTTGTTTTTAGCGATTTTAAAATAAAGTTAACAACACTGAAATTTAAACAGGGAATGCTTTATACTATAACGTAAAAAAATCTTGACTGATTTGATATATCGCGGTAAGTATAGAATAAGGCCATTCACTTTAAAGTTTCAGTGTTGTTAACTCTATATTAAAATCGCTAAAAACAAATAAAAATCTGGCCATGTTTAAGGCGCTGTCGTTTTAAGTCTGTGGATAAAGATAATGCAAGATTTAAGGAAATTTTATAGAATTTCCCAATATATACAGTTTGTATAGAAGATCCGATCAGTGCTCGCTAAATTTTACTATGTAATTTGATAGAAGGTCGATATCGACATTACGCTAGAATTCTGCACCATTTTCTGAACAATCTCCTCGCATTTTGGGGTGAATTTATCCACTATTTTGATCTTTAAAAATAAAGGCAACGAGAATAAAATTAGAAAAAATTTTAATGTGCCTATTATATTGAACAGCACTGTATATCCTTACCTCGTTCTTCTGTATTTATTGAAGAAGCACAAAATGGAGGTTATTTTCAATTAAAATAAAAAAGAATCCAAAATTTAGACTCAGAAAAGAATCCAATTTTTAGGGAAATTTTTAATAATTTTTGGGACTCAAAAGTGACTCCAAGTATTGAGTGAAATTTGTTCATTAATTTTCCCAAGTCATTTTAAATCTTTTGTATGAACCACTTAACAGAAGAATTGGAAATTTTAGTAGTATTTTTATTAAGCATTTTTTTGATTAATTTTTGAGCCCGTTTGCTGGCTGGGTGTATTTTTTACTGCTTTAATACATTCCTCGAATTTTTATTTATATTTTTTTTTAGAGTATTGGCATACCCATGATCGTTTAGATTTAAATGGTTTAGAATGTTTTGCATTTCGTTATGAAGTCAAGTGGCCCGTATCTTTAGTATTAAATCATATTGCTATTTCTAAATATCAAATGTTATTCCGTCAACTATTCTATTGTAAACATGTTGAGAGGCAATTATGCAAGTAAGTATAAAATCAATCAATGGTAAATTTGTACATATAAAGTTGAACTTCTTAAAAAACTACCCTCTCTTTTAATCTTTCGCATATTGAAACAGAATTTGGAAAGAAAATTCTATAGCAAAAAAGTTTTCACCGCAGGCGGCTGAACTTTATCGTTCGGCATTTACATTACGGCAGCGTATGATGAATGCTGTACAAAATTTGGAATATTATATGATGATTGAAGTAATTGAACCCAACTGGCATATATTTATACAAAAAATGAGTAAGGTGAGCTTGAAATAAAGAAGAAGGCGATGATAACTGAAGAGATTGTTTGTTATTACTTTTGTTGCTTTAAATTTCTTGTTGCAGGTGGAAAATGTCGATGAAGTTTTATCTTTTCATCAAGATTTTTTGGATTCTTGTCTAAAGAATTGTATGCTGACAGATACCACCGCCTTGAATCGTTCCATATTTAAAATGTGTAATATTTGTTTAAAGTTTTGTGAATTTATACAGGTAAGTTTTTAACATTAGTGTTAGAAATTGAAAGTTTTTCTTTTTTTTGCCATTTTGTTTACTGAAAACACTTTTGGTTAATATTAAATATTTTGGTTGTTTTCTTACACTTTATGTTATTTGTATGTTGTTTATATTTTTTTTTTCAATTCACTGGTATTAATTAAATTGTTAGTTTTGTATAAATTTGTAAGTTTAATTAAGAATTCTCTCTAAAAATACTTTTGTTTATTGTTATTAAAAAAAATTGTTAAACAATTCTTCAACTTCCTAAAGAAATCCCAACGTTTCTTTCTTGATGCCGAGCTAACTTCAATGATGTGTGATAGCAACGATGAGGATAATTCAGATTCAGATTATGATTTTTCTAGTCAAAAACAGGTATTTTTAAAGGTTTATTAATAAATCCAATATCGTAACTTAATTTATTTAATATTAGTTTCACTTATTTTTTAATTTTCACTATCGTAATCTTATTTATTTTGCATTTATCTGTTGGCGTTTAACAAATAAAAATTGAGTTAACAATATTTTGAAATTTGCATGAATAATTAGCAATTTCCTAAATAAATATGTTTTTAGAGCGAGTATTAGTTCGACATTAAGTTTGTAATTTTTCATACATTTTGGGCCATTAAAGCGTTTTGCGTTAGAAAAATCTAGTCATTAAAGCGGTCGAATTGTATGAAGAAAGTCAGCTTTTGGATATAAACTATAAAATCGGCCTTGAAATATAATTTTATTTATTGTTTTTATACATTTTTAAACAATTTAACAACTTTTTACAGCAAATTTAAACCGTTAAGGAAAAAACTTGTAGCTTTTTAACCCTGGGTTTCATCAAAGAGTATATAGTAGGGTATTCAATCGTTATTCGATTAATCGAACAATTTTTTTCAAAAATTGTTTGAATAATTTAAAATGTCCAAATTTCGAAAAACGAATAATTCGAATAATTTCATTCGATTAATCGATTAATCGAAATTGGTAGAAAATTACAAAATTGTTTAAAAAATATAAATTTTTTATTAAAGTAAATCTGCAAAAATTTTAAATTTTTTCCAAAAATTGTGATAAATAATTTGCTGTTTGCTTATACCTATCCGGATTTCATTCTGCCCTAAGAAAATACTTAAGGGACAATCTTTTAGAATTTCTAGAAATATTTGTTAAATTCAACTCAATAAGAATTTCATGTTCTAAGTAGAAGGGTTAATAAACATCTTCAATCACAAAGAAAAAAATAGAAACAACTTAAAATTATCACAGTTTGCTTTGTCATCTTCCGAATTACTACCCTGTTTTTGTGACTTATCTAGTAAAGTAGTGGTATCTATTTACGTATAATAAAATTTTAATTATTTTTTTACGACTTTTTAAATGTTGATATTAAATGAAAGCATTAATATTTATTGTAATTAATGATTATTAGAATTATTAATTATAATTAATGCTCAATGTAATAAAGCTTGTTTAGTGAGCACTCTGAATTAATAAAATAAAGGGATGGAGATACGGAAACGTAGAGGGAAAATCAATTGTCAACAAAATTCCTCACTACAGTTACGTTTTTATTTATTCAATGCATACGAAAGAGATACAAATTAATGTACGGGGTCTTCTATTCTTCTTTCGGGTGTGGTACTCCCCAATTTGGATAACATTTTAATATGTGAAAGCGGGACAGAAAAAATAAAAATATTGACAAAATCTGATCTCAATTATTACATTTTTTTTATTTTTATGAATTTCAGAGGAGTTACTGAATTTATTTTTGTTTCTTTATTTAAATAAAATTATTGAATACCCTAGTATATAGATAAATGTATTATATCGAACATCACCCAGCAAGCATGGCAATACGAAGAAGATTCTCCGGTCACATCGCCAGTAAGAAAACATTTATTGCTGGTGATATCAATTTCGTATTCTGGAAGTTTCCTCCGTCGGAAACAACTGTTACCCGAAAACAATACTTCCAGGCAATACGAACGCAATAACCCATATGGAAGATAAAATAAATTCCCGGGTACAAAATAAACGATTTACTTTTTTCATTACTAAATTTAAGCCTGAAAAAGAACTTATAAATTATCTTGATTTCATCTTAGCCAATTGTTCCCTCGCAATTATTCTTGACTTTTCACGAGTTGGGGTACGTTCGTAAATGCAGTAGTTAGGCATCACTGCGGCATAATAAAAGAAAAAGTTCAAAAAAGCATCACTTGACAGCTCTGATTTACGTCAAAGTTTTTTTTATGAAAACAATTGGCAGTGCTGTCGCAAATTTCTGCAACTATCGCATCATTTTAATTTCTGTTGCAATAGTGCGCGTTCTAAATTTTTATGTTAAAATCATTTAATACAAAAAGAAAACTAAACGTTGGTGCATAATGGAAGAGTTATTATATAAAAATTCTTAATACAAATTTAAATAATGTTTATTTTTTTTTAGCATTTTTTGGATTTTTAATAATCAAAAGTCTTAACAAAAAATTGTCATTTTTACCATCAAGATTTTCAATAATATTTGTTAATGTTCTAAAAGGCAAACTCTGTGCAGTTGTTGAGCAGTAGCAAAGCATCTGCAACAGCTGAACACGCATCAGCAACAAAACTTGGCATAACTGCCGTAATATTGCACAAATTTACTGCATTTACGAACGTACGACCCTATATATCTTTTCATTGTTTTTGTACAAATTTAGTTTTAATTCTTTCCAAAATGTCAAAAGATTTGAAAGAAATTTGCTTTATCTTCTAGATGATACAAAGGTGATGTTGCCGCAATAATATCATAAAAAATTATGAAACAAGATAAAATTTTTGAATTATTTTTTTTTCCAAGTATCGCCGAATTATCTTTCAAATGATAAAAGGAAGACAATTTCCAGTAAATACTACTTGATTATTTTCATTCAAATGACAAATAGAAGATATCGCTTTCATATCTTCTTCGAAGATAGCTTCCAAATGTTTGCAGGGTCATTATGTGCGTTCTTTGTATGACTCAAAACATCGATTGTAAACAGGGATGTAAAATAATAATTTAGTTATTATAAAAATCAAGTATGGAACCTTAATTATACTATTCCAACAGTATTATAGCCCTAGATTATGAATTTTATAAAACCATACGTAAAAAATTGCAAACATAATGTCGGAATGCGAAAAAAGGCTTTGTGGTTCAAAAATTTAATTAAAATACTTAAGCTATTTACATTCTGCAAACGATGCCAAAATTTTCTTTTTTTGCAACTAACCACCAAACTTTGTTTTATGAAATGGGCATTATACTCCGTAGATTATAAATTTAAAAAACCGCGCTTAAAAAATTACAAAATAATAGCGGAACGCGAAAAAAGAGTCTGTGATAAAAAAAAAATAATTAAAAAACTCAATCAGCGATTAACAATCTGCAAATAAATGTAATGATGCAAAAATGTTCGTTTTTGCAAATATTTTTTCGCGATTTATTTTTTTTTTTTTTTTTGCAAACTAAGCACCAAACTTCAATATATAAAATTATACTATAGTCCCTAGATTATAAATTTTAAAAAACCACACTTAAAAAATTGCAAAATAATCGCGGAAAGCGAAAAAAAGCTTTATGGTACAAAAA
The DNA here is from genome assembly GCA_949987735.1 of Leucophora obtusa. NCBI lineage: Eukaryota > Metazoa > Arthropoda > Insecta > Diptera > Anthomyiidae > Leucophora > Leucophora obtusa. The sequence goes on along the minus strand of OX465297.1, from coordinate 85,354,916 downwards.
ATTAATTGAAAAACTTAATCAGCGATTTACATTCTGCAAAGAAATATATTGATGAAAAAATTTTTCTTTTTTGCAATATTTATTTTTCTCGATTTTTTTCCAACTACCCACCAAACTTTGTTGTATGAAATGTGTATTATAGTCCCTAGATTATAATTAAAAAAAACGCACGTAAAGAATTGCAAAATAATAGCGGAATGGGAAAAAAGACTTTATGGTACAAAAATTTAATTAAAAAACTTAATCAGCGATTTACATTCGGTAAATAAGTACATTGATGCTAAAATTTTCCTTTTTGGAATTTTTTTTCCCGTTTTTTTGCAATTAACCGCAAACTTTATTGTATAAATGGGTATTATAGTCCCTCGGCCAGGGCTGGCAAAACTATGACACGCGTGTCAGTAGCGGCACGCGAGTGGATTATAGGTGGCACGCGACGATTTGTTGGATATTTTCAAAACATTTAATAAACTATTAGAAGACTAGCAAAAAATTCAGTTAAATGTTAAATTTAGCTACAAAAATGCGTGATTTAATCGTCTTTTAAAGTGATTAAAACTGTGGGTACGTTCGTAAAGGCAGTAAATTTGTGCAACACTGCGGCAGTTATGCCAAGTTTTGTTGCTGATTCGTGATCAGTTGTTGCAGATTAGGGATGCCAATCGGGATTGATATTTGAAAATCCCGGGATTCGGGATTTTGTATGAAATCCCGGGATCCCGATTACGGGATCCCGGGATTTTCAGGACTACTGAATTTTTCGGGATCCCGGGATTTTACGGGATTTCGGGATTTAAATTTTCCTTTATTTGTAAATTTTTTTATTTTATGTAACTAATTTTTTTATGGATTAAAGCGTTTTATAATTATTTAATAGTTGTTAATTAATAATGTGGTACATTTTATGAATATTGAAACATCTCAGTCAGAAATTGACAGTGGTACGAAAAATCAAGTACTTGCATACCACTGGGTAACCGCGATGTTAAAAATAAATGACTGGCAGAACACTCATTTGGGACGCTTTGCCAGTGTTTGGAAACATCGTTGTGCCAGTATTTGTTTTACAAAACATCACGGCAGGGCAAAAAAAGATACATATGAACTTTTTTTAAATTTTATTTTGGAAAATATAATTCCAAACCACCTATTTATTGGTTTTGGCAGCGTTTTGCCAAAGTTAAAAATTTTGTTTCTCCAGTATATTTCCGGCGCTTTTTGAACTGCCGGTCCTTTTGTCTATTGACGTTATCATATTGGAAATGGGAAAACAATTTTTGTCAGTACTTGTACCACCTGTTAAAATACCTTGCCATCGCTTTCCCGTTTGTATTTTTCTGGCTGGGATAATATATGAAGGCCTGTAGTGTACTTAATACACTTGCGCCCAGTATTTTGTAAGCAGATTTTAAAACAGATTCGTTGCGATAACCTTGCCCACTAAATCGTGTAATTACAGCAACAAAGTTATTTGGTTATCGTTATCAAATGTTTTCATGGAAGAATTCAAACTTACAGTCCCAGCCAAAACTTACAGTCCCAGTTTCAGAAATCGAATTTCGCTTGGAAGAATAAATCGGTAAAATAACAAACTTGATTTTTCGCATGTATTACTCAAAAACTTAATATTGTTTACCAAAATTTCAAATATTTCTGCAAAGTCTTTGCATAGTTTACTCGAATAATCTACTTAATTTATAATTTTACCAATATCTTGGCATCAATTTCTTGTCATTATGAGAAAATTCAAGAAAAAACGTAGGTAATCTAAAATTGCTCACATTGTTTATTTGCGTTTATATTAATATTAAAAAATAAGAAAATCCCGGGATTTTTGAGAAATAATCCCGGGATTCGGGATTTTGCCAATCCCGAAAATCCCGGGATTTCGGGATTCGGGATTTCCCGTTTGGCATCCCTATTGCAGATGCTTTGCTACTGCTCAACAACTGCACAGAGTTTGCTTTTTAGAACGTTTTGCAAAAAATAAAAAACATGTTCGCAATAACATTAACAAATATTATTGAAAATCTTGATGGTAAAAATGGCAATTTTTTGTTAAGTTATAATAAAAAGAGAATTAAAAGAAAGATGAAATGACTTTTGATTATTAAAAATCCAAAAAATGCTAAAAAATTAACATTATTTAAATTTGTATTAAGAATTTTTATATAATAACTCTTCCATTATGCACCAACGTTTAGTTTTCTTTTTGTATTAAATAATTTTAACGTAAAAATTTAGAACGCGCACTATTGCATCAGAAATTAAAATGATGCTATAGTTGCAGAAATTTGCGGCAGCACTGCCAATTGTTTGCATAAAAAAACGTTTGACGTAAATCAGTGCTGTCAAGTGATGCATTTTTGAACGTTTTACGTTTATTATGCCGCAGTCATGCCTAACTACTGCATTTACGAACGCACCCTGTGCATTGCTACCATTTTTTGTTTAAAGAAATATGGTTAATACGGAACTCGCAAATTCGATTACCAGAAAATTCTGGGAAAATTTCTAAATTTCTAATTCTAGATTAAAAGAATTTTAAATGTTTCGATGAGAAAATGCCTCATAATCGGATAAATGAAAAGTACCAGAAAGTTGCACAAAAATGGTAAACAATTTGTAATAAAATTGGATCTAAAAAACTAATTTTTTTAAAGAGAAAATAGGTGCTACGAAATAACCCTAAATTAAAGGCTGAAAATAAGTTTCATAATGAAATAACTCCCTTTGTTGAAATTTTAAATTTTGGTTTGATCGTGTTTTTCACAGCCACTTCATCTGAAATAGAAATTTCTCTGTTCAAACCCATAATATTCGCTTTTTATTCATTATTATGATGATAAAAATCGCACGATTTATTTTAACCAAATCAAATTTTTGCTCGAAGCACATTTTTCAACTAGTTTCTTACGTACTTAAATAATTAATGGCGCCTAAAAATTTAACTTTTTTTTTAACAAAATGAAATAACCACCAAAAATGGAATAACCCCCCAAAAAATGAAAAGGCAGTAATGTCCAAACTGTTTTAATTTTATTTCATTGGGGATTTTTCATAATGAAATAATCTCAATATTTAAATATTAAATAAACCCCAAAAATTAAATAACCCTCAAACATTTTTATGTCATTTCTTGGATGTTATTTAATTTTTCCCTTTGGGGGTTATCCGTAGCGCTGATAAATATGTACATCTGCGATGATATTTTTAATAGAAATTTTCCAAATTTTAAAAATTTTCGAAAAAGGACTTTTAAAAGACAACTGAAATTAAGGTGGCACGCGAGAAACTTTTACAAAACAAATTTGTCCATTTCTGGCACGCAACGAAAAAAGTCTTGCCATCCTTGCCCTAGCCTAACCGCACTTAAAAAGTTGCAAAAAACGGCGGAATTCGCAAAAGGCTTTATGGTACAGAAAATTAATTAAAAGAGCTAATCAGCGATCGACATTCTGCAAACGAATATAAAGGGTGTTTTTTTAAGCCCGATAGAACTTGAAATTGTAAAAAATATCACAAAAAATTAAATTGTAATCAAAATTTTTTTTTTATTGGAAAGATCAATACGTGACATTAACATTTGAAAATGATTTCGGGCATATGGGCACCGCGGCTGTTCTTGACGAAGCGCATTCTGGACGTCCAATTTTGGGCCACTTTTTCGAGCACTGCTGGCCGTATGTCACGAATAACACGAACAATGCTGTCCTCCAAGGCATCAATTGTTGCTGGTTTATCAGCATAAACCAGTGACTTCACGTAGCCCCACAGGAAATAATCGAGAGGTGTCAAATCGCACGACCTTGGAGGCCAATTGACAGGTCCATTTCTCGAAATCAAATTATCGCCAAATTTTGATTTCAATAAGTCGATGGTTGCGTTCGCCGTATGGCACGTAGCGCCATCCTGTTGAAACCACATCTCCTCCGGATCAATGTCATCCATATTTTCAAACAAAAAATCATTGATCATGGTGCGGTAACGATCTCCATTGACCGTAACGCGAGCTCCGGCCTCATTTTTGAAGAAATAAGGTCCGATGATGCCACCAGCGTGAAAACCGCACCAAACGGTGCATTTTTATACCCTACACCACTATGTGGTCAGGGTATTATAAGTTTGTGCTGATGTTTGTAACACCAAAAAATATTGGTCGTAGACCCACCTTATAGTATACCGATCGGTTCAGAATTTTTTTTTATTTCGATTTAACGATGTCCGTCTGTCCGTCCGTCCGTCTGTCTGTCTGTCTGTCTGTCCATGCAATCTTGTACGCACTCTACAGGTCGCACCTATTAAGATATTTCGATGAAATTTGGTACATAGACCTATGTTGGCCCAAGGACGAACAAGTTTGATTTTTTTGAACATCGGTCCATGTTTAGACCTAGTGCCCATATAAGGGTCCTACCAAAATTATATTGTTTATACGCTGCAGGTCGTAAATATTAAGATATTTTGATGAAATTTGGTACACACACCTATATTGGCCCAATAACGCAGCCTATTGATTTTGGTGAACATCGGTCCATGTTTAGACCTAGTGCCCATATAAGGGTCCTACCAAAATTATACTGTTTATACGCTGCAGGTCGTAAATATTAAGATATTTTGATGAAATTTGGTACACAGACCTATATTGGCCCAATAACGCAGCCTATTGATTTTGGTGAACATCGGTCCATGTTTAGACCTAGTGCCCATATAAGGGTCCTACCAAAATTATACTTTTTATACGCTGCAGGTCGTAAATATTAAGATATTTTGATAAAATTTGGTATACAGACCTACATTGGCCCAGTAACGCAGCCTATTGATTTTGGTGAACATCGGTCCATGTTTAGACCTAGTGCCCATATAAGGGTCCTACCAAAATTATATTGTTTATACGCTGCAGGTCGCAAATATTAAGATATTTTGATGAAATTTGGTACACCGACCTATGTCAGCCCAAGGACGAAGCCTATTGATTTTGGTGAACATCGGTCTATGTTTAGACCTAGTGCCCATATAAGGGTCCCCCCAAAATTATATTGTTTATACGATGCACGTCGTAAATATTAAGATATTTTGACGAAATTTGGTACACAGACCTATTTTGGCCCACGGACGAAGCCTATTGATTTTGATGAACATCGGTCCATGTTTAGACCTAGTGCCCATATAAGGGTCCTACCAAAATTATACTGTTTATACGCTGCAGGTCGCAAATATTAAGATATTTTGATGAAATTTGGTACACAGACCTATATTGGCCCAATAACGCAGCCTATTGATTTTGGTGACATTAGTTGGCTTTTACCCAGACTGGTGTAGGGTATTCTATAGTCGGCATGCCCGACTTTAACCTTTTTACTCGTTCTGGATGTAATGGAGTCTGTAGGGTCTCTTGTGGATTGGTCTCACTCCATATGCGGCAATTTTGCTTATTAACAAACCCGTTAAGCCAAAAATGCGCCTCATCGCTGAACACAATTTTGCGTCTATAAGTTGCGCGAATCGACGACTGATTTTCAAAGTAAATTTGGATAATTTCGTAGCGTTGTTCAAGCGTGAGTCTATTCATGATGATTTGTCAGAGTATACTGAAACAAATAAAAAAAAATGTTTCATCAAAATTTAATTTTTTGTGTTACTTTTTACAATTTAAAGTTCTATCTAGCTTAAAAAAACACCCTTTATTAGGTGTGTTTCTTTACTTTTTGGGTAAAGTTCGGTAAAATGAGAGTAAGCACAAAATCCTCTCAAAAAATGGCAAAATTACTCAATAGTACGGTAACACAAAAAACCACTTTTCTAACCCAAAACCTTATTTCAAAGAATAATGTGAAACAGTGATGGAACTTGAAAAATTTGGTTTTGTGCCAAGTGTGTGACTAAAATGTGCTAAATGGGCCTCCATTGTGCCAAAACTCCATTTTCACTAAGTACCCGTGTTTTCAGCTTTAATTTCATTTCGTGTAATTCAACTTTAATTTCATTTAGTAATAGCATTCTTATGGAATGAATTCTAACCGAATGAATTAAAATTTTCTTGAATTCATTTAATTAAAAGGTGAACGATAAATGAAATTCATTCGATTCTTATTAAAGATTTGGGAATGCAGCCAATGAATTAATTCTTTAGGAATGGTTACACGGAATGGTGTACATATAAACATTTTCTACAATTGAATTAAATTTTTCATAAATTAAACTTAAATTAATTCGATGATATTTTTTAGTTTTGCTTTGTTCGAAAAGGTATTTTAATACCAATATCTTACCAATCAATCTTAGATTGTGCCACAAATCCCATCACTGATGTGAAAATGCGTATAATTTCAGTTTGCAAATTGGCACAAATACCCATATTTATTCGCATTTAAAAGTTGTTTTTGATTTGATTCAATTAATTCTTATAAAAAAACAAGTTTCTTTTGCTTAATTCTTTATTTAATTAAAATTTTAAATTTATTTTCACAATTGTTTTTTGTTTATATTTACATCAGCTGTTTTACCAAACTTTACCCGAAGAAAAAGTCTGGGTAAATTTTGGTAAAAAGAGAAGCACTATATACTATACACTCTCATTAGCGCTCTCATTTACCCAATTTTCGAGTACGGGAACGCTTTTGGGTAAATCTCGGTAACTTTGGGTAAATTTCGGTAACATTGGGTACGTATGGGAACGCACTTATTGTTGCAAAATTTTCGCTTTTTGTAAATGTTTTTTTTTTCCGCAATTTTTGCTAATATTTGCTAATATCTAAATATTTAATTTTATTTTTTTTTTTAACGAGTCAAAAAGGAAGCTATTTTTTAGTTACTTACATTTTTCATATGTAAGAGCGATCTAACATTTAATTTAAATAATAAATATTTTAATATATTTAAATAAAAACTAAAAAACTTTAAATTTTGGTTATTTTTTTTCTCATTTGGTAACTTTTTTTAAATATTTTGGTTACAAAAAATGTTTGTTCGTGGCAACACTGCCTACAAGCCATATCGAGTTGTGTGGTTTTTGTTTTCGTAACGATGAAATTTAAAACTCATAGGTCTACAACATTTTCGTATCCTTGTCCTTGACCTTGTCTAAGTCTAAACGATAGAAATTGACAGATTGGTAGAAATTGACTTTCGACAAAATTACATGGGAAACAAAAAAAAACTTTCATTATTTTGCTTTAGTTTAGACCATTTTCGTAATACATAAACCACGGCTAATTCTTAAATTTTAAAAATTGAATCACAAGACTCATAACCCAGCCAGAAAATCTGGATACTTTTATGAGAGTTCTTATTCTGTAAGTCAAAAATTATTAAAACAAAGCACATATTTTTTAAATTTTGAACTTATTTTTCAAAAATTGCGAATTTTTTGAACGAAAATATTAATGTTAGTAAAATGAATCATAAAAGTCACAAACATTTGAGGAAAATTCTTAAATCCAAAGATGATTCAGAAACGACTCAGAAATGTAAATAAATTTGAATATTTTGTGAACAATTCAAAAATGACTCAAAAAAATATTAGTTATTTAGCCTAAATAACTTTTTAAAGTATTTCTTTAAGTCATTTTTTAATAAAAAAAGGATGCTCTATTGGATGTACCACTTTCATACAAGTGAAAGTTTAATAATATATTTTGAGCACTTTTCTGATTCGTTTTTAGGCTCGTTTGCTGGCTAGGAATTTGAATATCGTATTAAAAAATTGGGATAAGGCGGAATCGTTAGCGGAATTTTAGTTGCATTTGAGCTAAATTTTATTTACAAACAAAATTGTAATTGTTTTAAATTGTTTTAAGAGAATGAAAATCTATTTTTGTGAAAGCAGTAGTTTACTACTTTTCATCATACATTTCTGTTGATTTTAGCAGGATGACTGTGATTATATTTAACAGCTTATTTTTGCTCTTCTAATCTTACTAATATTTAACAAAATCGGCAAAAAATTTTATGCAAAGTCATTTTTAAATACTAAACCTGTAAAAATAGCAAAAATTGTTTTGCTATTTTCACAGGTTTATTTCTATGAGAGTATGAATAAAATTTTATTATGTTTAACTGTTTTACCAAATTAAAGTAAATATTCCTTAAAATGAAACGTAATTTTTTGAATTCAAACCCGTAAAAAAATAGGAGACTTCTAAGTGCTTCTACGTCATATTGAGCCATAAAGTATTTTCCCCAGGCTTAAGGTTTAAATAAAGAAGAAGGAAGAATTTCACTTAACGTTCGTATGTAGGAGGCGAAAATACTTTAAAAAGTTTTAGAGGAAGTCTGTGCAAAAAAGTCGATATTTGTTGATCGGTGTATATTATGTATATTTTTTAATTCCGATTTTTATTTTTTTTTTAATTTAATTTAAATTTTTTTAATTTTGCTTTAAATTTAAAAAAGTTTTTTTGATTGTTTTAAATTTAATGAAGGGCCGCAGGAAATTGGTTGACGGGCCGCATTTGCCCATGTATGCAATAGAATTTCACTTACGCCATAGAGTAAGAATAAACAATAGAGATTCACTTACGCTCACGGCCCCAACAAAATTTTGTGCATATTACAAAGGTTCGGTAACGGGCTCCCCAGTGAAAAATATTGCTTTTTTATATTTTTATGAATTTAACCCTGATAATTCTAAATATTTATATATTTCTTTTAAGAATGATGATAATAGTGAATGATTTTTAGCTACACAAATTTGAGTCTGGCAAGGTAATGTGCGTAGAAACCTTAATTCCTCTTGGTCAAAATTTGAATTCTTTTTGGTTCCAAAATATTTAAGGTTATTCAAATGTAATAAGAGTTATAAGAAGCTCTTCTTAAATTAAATATATCCTTTACAAGTTACTCAATTGTCAAAAGTTTAATCCATCGGCTGAAATGCTAAAACTTTTTAATACAGTACCATACACAACAAAATGTCTGAAGCTGATGAATCAGAAAATTTTTATTCTGAAATATTTAGAATGAACAATTTTGGTTCATATTTTTTTGCTGTTATTTAAATTTATTTGTTCTTTTTTATAATTTTTTGCAAGCACAAATTAATTGAGTCTGAGTTTATATTTGGATTCAATCATACCTTACTCGACGAAAACAAAAAGTTTATTTTAACAATAACACCTCTAAAAATATTACTGCTACCTCGGGTGTACCACAAGGTAGTCATTTGGGGCCGTTATTGTTTATACTTTTCATAAATGACCTCCCTAATGCGATAAAGTATGGCAATATTCTGATGTATGCTGATGACGCGAAGATTTTTCTTACATTTAAAACATCTTCGGCAAGAATCTTGTTACAACAGGAGTTGGATGGTTTTTATGTGTGGTGCAATCATAACCTCATGAATTTAAATTTTAAAAAATGTGAACACATGCGTTTCACAAGAAAATGGAACTCGTTCTGCCTCTATTTTTTGGGTAGTCATGTTCTGGAATCTGTTGATGAATTCTTAGATCTTGGTATTTTACTAGATCCTAAATTAAACTTTATTAAGCACATTACGATGACGACAAATAAAGCTCGTGGTGTGCTTGCTTCTATAAAGCGATGGGCCAAAGAGTTTATCGATCCTAACATAACTAAGCAACTATATGGTCTCTGGTAAGGCCAATCATGGAATATGGATCAATTATATGGGATCCTGATACTGCAGTTCATAGTAACCGTATTGAATCAGTTCAAAAACATATTCTTCTGTTTTGCTTAAGGAGCACTTTTCCAAACCGTTTGGAGGATCTTCCACCATACACCGATAGATTAGCAAGTATTAGGCTGCCTACACTAAGAAGCCGAAGAATAATGCTCAATACTGTATTCCTAGTCAACCTGCTAAATGGTAATACTTTTTCTAAATTCCTGCTCAGCAATATAAGTACTAATGTTCCCCAACGGTCAACTCGCAACTATATCTTTAAGTCGTGCTAATGCTGATCCTCTCAGAAGATTATGCCGTCAGTTTATTGAAATGTATGACTTTATCGATTATTCTATAGATATAGGCATTATAAAACGAAATATAATACTATTTTTAAATACCTAGATTTAACATTATATTTGGTTGTACTATTTCAATATATATTACAATCTGTAAGGATGTAATTCCATACACTGATAGAATTTTCATTCATAGCATTAATGAATCGATTTCATATCTCGGGAGTTATATCGACTTTAAGAGAACAAGTTGATTTTAGGGGCACAGCAACGATTTTTCCCCCCGGTAGTACTTTTTGGGCTGAATAGGAAAAAATTTTTTTTTTGTCGGATACCCTTATTTCGGGTCAAAGTTAAAACATGGACTTGCCCGTATCTCCGCTATTTATTATCGGATTAATATGACAATATGAGTATCATTGGAAAGGTAATTGAAATGGGTTTAATATAACATATTTACTAACACATTACGAGCCGATTCCAGTTTTTTTTTATTTTAAAGTGAGTTTTTTGTGAAAAGCCTTTGAATATCAAAAAAGTGCTTACATAATGCTACGATTTCTTTACACATAATTGCATCTTAGATCAACTTTTGCTTTTAACCCTTAAGCGCCGTATTTTGTTTATATTTTTGCGAAAAAGCTGTCAAACTCAATACAGTAGACGCTCGCAAATTAGAGCTTTCAGTAATTCGAACGTCCAGAAATTAGAATCAATGTTTGCAATACATTAAACGCTCTGAAATTCGAATTTAAAATTCTAATTTCTGAGCGTTTTTTTTTTTTTTTGGTTATTTGAATACACAGGAAATCCCCAATTTATTTTTATTCTGTTTGAATAAAGTAAAACTAAAAAGGGGAATCACCAAATTATATATGTTTTTCCCTATTTGTTTTTTTTTTGTCGCATTTATGTACATTTTTGGCTAGTTTATTTGTGAAATTTGATACGCGTGTACATATTATTTGGCAGTCTCTATTAAATAGTGAAAGTGTATCATTTAAAATGTTAAATAAACGTAAAAAAAACACTTTATCATTGAAAACTAAAGTCAAAATATTAGAAAAGCTTGACAAAGGCGTTCAAGGGAACCGGTTAGCCCTAGATTTTAATGTGACAACATCTTCAATCAGCTACATCAAATCACATAGAACAGCAATATTAAATGCTGTTTCAAACACATATCAGGAGGCAAACAATAAATCTTTGCACAGCGCTGAATATTCAAAAATGGAAAGTCGTCTATATGAGTGGTTTTTAAATCAACGAGAAAAAAAGTGTACATTGACTGGGCCAATATTAAAAGAGAAAGCTAAACAAATATTTAGAGAGGAATATCCCGATAAAGATGAAAATGCATTCCGGGCAAGTGATGGATGGTTTACCAAATTTAAGAAGCGACACGGTATCCGTTTTTTAAAAATTTGTGGCGAGATTCTTTCCAGTGATGTTGTTTCAGTCACTCCTTTTATTCATCGATATCGTGCAAAGATCGCTGAAATGGGTTTAATGGAGTCACAAATACATAATGTCGACGAAACCGGATTATTTTTTCGTTGCCTACCAGACAGAACCTATGTCTCTACTTTTGAAAAAAACGCCCCTTGACATAAAATTCTAAAAGACAGAATTTCAGTCCTACTTGGTGCAAACTCTGATGGATCACACAAATTAGTTCCATTGGTAATTGGAAAAGAAAAAAACCCAGGTGTTTTAAAAATTTCAATAATCATCTGCATTACAACTTTTCAAAAAATGCTTGGATGACTTCTCGGATTTTTCACGAATGGTTTCACGGAATATTTATTAAAGAGGTAAACAAAAATATTGATTTCAGGTTCAGTACATAATTTTAAATTTTTTTTCAATTCACAGGTGATCCGCTTTTCTCAAGAAAATAATTTGCCTCCGAAAGCCATTTTGCTTATAGATAATTGCTCTGCTCATACACCCATTGAGAAACTTAAAAGTGACGATGGAAACATAGTTGCATTATTCTTTCCACCAAATGTGACAGCAGCTTTACAACCAATGGATCAAAACCCTATTAAGTTAACAAAGCTCAATTACAGAAGTATGTTTCTTTCTCAGTTAATTGCTGAAGGTGGTGAACTGAAGAATCATTTGAAATCCCATTCGATCCGCAATGCTATATTATTACTGAAACAAGCTTGGGATTCGGTACCACAAAGTTTTATGAAGAAATCTTGGTCAAAGTTGTCCAATTGGGACTCTAACCAATACGACAGCGACGATGACGTGCCAATAGCACAATTGTTGCAAATAGATCAGGACTGCAACGAAGTTATTCAGATAACTCAAGCTCTTTTAAAAGAAATAGCTCCCAACGATTGCATCGCTATAGAAGACATCGACAGATGGAATGAAGATATGTTTGATGATGGATCTGTTTATGTTCTCAGTAGCGATGGTGAGTCTTCAGATAGCAGCGAAGACGACGTTGTTGCAGTATCATCAATTGTCTCTAATACTACAGCCATTGAAAGCGTAAATAATTTAATAAAATGGTGCAATAACAGTGAATTGTTTTTAACTAAGCACATAAGTAATCTTTTGGCTCTCCGTAATGATATTTCGGATTTAAAGAAACCAAAAAAACAAACAAATATAACTGATTATATTTCAAACAAAGATTAGTTGTTAACTTGGCCATTGTTTAATTTTAATTGTTTAATTTTTTTTAAATACAGTTTTTTAGTTTTTAATTAAAAAAAATACATGTGATGTAATTGGACTGCATTGCTATGTTTTGTTGCCATTCGTTTTTTTTTTTATATTCATATTTTTAATTTAAAAAAATACATTTGATGTATTGGACTGAATTGTTGTGTTTTGTTTTCTTGTTTTTATCAAATAAAATTGAATTAAAAAATATTAAAGAGTTTTATTTAAGTTTTTGGAAGTAAATTTACTTAATTTTTTTTTCGAAAAAAACGTCCAGAAATTAGAATAATTCAGAAATTAGAATTGCCTCAAAAACAAAGCGGTTCTAATTTGCGAGCGTCTACTGTATAAAAAAAATTATTTTTCACTTACGTGGAATTGTTGCGAAATCTATAAAACGCTTCATTAAAAATATGAACAAATCATTATACTAATAATAACTTCATGTCTTATTGAAATAATTTCATTAAGTCTATGCTAAAATGAAATATATTAATGAAATTATTTCGTAAAAGTAATGAATTTCATTCATTAAACACATGAAACTTTCATAATGTTTATCTTAAAATTAATGCAAAAAATTCATATATTCTATGAAACTTTCATTAGATTAATGAATCCATTCATTAAAATTGATTCAATGAAACATGTTTCATTAATCCAATGAAACCGTTCTTTGGGGACTTTTCAATGAAAAATTTCATTGTATTAATGAACAAATTCATTAATACTATGTATAAAATTCTATCAGTTTAGACTTAAACTAAATAAAATAAAAAAAATAACTTCCCGAGTAAAAAAATTGATCTCGCGCAATATCTAATCATATCCAATTTGATATTGTTTAAGATCTGCTGTAATATCTAGGTGATCCAATTAGATCTCAAAATTGGGTGTATCCAATCATATCGTATTAGTTCCCATTGTATATATAGGGATAAACTGAGATCAAGTTATATCTCAAAATTGGGAGGTCCAATGATATCTTTGGGGATAAATGTAGATCTAATTTGATCCGAAAATTGGCGGATCCAGCTACATATTTGCGGATAAACTTAGATCTAATTTGATCCGAAAAATGGCGGATCGAATTAGATCCAGCTATATATTTGTGGATAAACTTAAATCTAATTTGATATCAATTTTGGCAGATCGAATTAGATCCATCAATATATTTGTGGATAAACTTAGATATAATTTGATCCGAAAAAGTGGCAGATCGAATTAGATCCAGCAATATATTTGGGGATACAATTGGATCTAATTTGATCCGAAAAATGGCACATCGAATTAGATCCAGCAATATATTTGGGGATAAACTTAGATCTAATTTGATCTTAATTTTGGCAGATCGAATTAGATCCATCAATATATTTGTGGATAAACTTAGATATAATTTGATCCGAAAAAGTGGCAGATCGAATTAGATCCATCAATATATTTGTGGATAAACTTAGATATAATTTGATCCGAAAAAGTGGCAGATCGAATTAGATCCAGCAATATATTTGGGGATAAAATTGGATCTAATTTGATCCGAAAAATGGCAGATCGAATTAGATCCAGCAATATATTTGGGGATAAACTTGATCTAATTTGATCCGAATAATGGCAGATCGAAAAAATGGGTTAATCTAATTATATAAAATTAGATTTAATACAAAAAGTTACATTTTATTTGATACCATTAGACAAAAATAATTCATTCAGATATCGCTCAGATTGCATTAAATTGTCCATTCTATTGAAATTACTTCTTGATTATCATTATGTCACATCCAATTTTATATAATTAGATAAACTCGTTTTTCGGATCGTATTTCATCATATTAGATCCAAGGTGGATCTAAGTTACTGCAGTACGATCCACCATTTTTCGGATAAAATTTTATTTTTTTGCAATATGAATTTCTTTTTATAAAATTAATATTTTTTTTCTATACATTTTTTTATAAAATTATATTTTTTTTATTAAATTGAATTTTTTTTAATAAAATAATTTTATTTACATCCTTTTGACGCTCTGCTCTATTTCCAATTGTATCAAGATTTATCAATTAAGTTTCAGAAATAATCAATTGTATTTCGGAACTTATCAATTATTTTTCAGATTTATGAATTGCTTTTCAGAACTAGTCAATTGAATTTCAGTTTTTTCAATTGTATTTCAGAAATTATTAATTGTATTTCTGAAATTCACAACTGTATTTCAGAAATTCTCAAAATGTATTTCGGAAATTATCAATTGTATTTCAGAAATTATGAAATGTATTATGAAATACAATCAACAAATTCTGAAATAGATTTGATTATCTCTGAAATGCAAGTAATAATTTCTGTAATACATTTGATAAATTTCTGAAATACATTTAAAATTTCTGAAATACACTTAATAGCTTCTGAAATACCGTTAATATTGTAGTTGCTGATGAGTTACCATATAGGACCATATATTGTTTAAATGGCACCATATATGCTAATATATTGCTTAAATAACACCATATATAAATATGTATTGCACCATATATAGTAGCATATATTTTCATATCTGCAACTGTATTAAAGATTTTGTTCATGAGGTACCATATATGACCATATATTGTTGAAATGGCAACATATATCATAATATATGGTTTAACTGGCCCCATATATAGTTATATATTCTTTAAATGATACCATATATAATTATATATTGCTAAAATGCCACCATATATATTAAGATATAGCTCTATATACAACTATATATGCAATAAGATCAGTCATGCTATGTAATATATAATCATATATACCATATCCAATATTATAAAGGCCGGTATCTAATTAGATGAAATTATATATGGCATAATATAAGGAAAATTTTTGGAAAAAGACGTCATATATAATTATATATGGATATACATAACGACATGTCTAATTATATATTGTAATATATGCCACATATGATTATATATAATTTTTTTTACTCGGGTTACCGTAAAAAAACGAATATGGTATTTTTACACTCATTTTTTAAAAAAAGTTAACGAAAACAAATTTGTTTAGGAAAATAAAAGTTGGGGATTTTTGGGGATGAATACTTATAAAATTTACAAAAAAATTGTTTTTACACAAGTATCCAAAGAGAAATAGACGTGTTTTTTACGCAGTAATTTTATTTTAATAACTTAAATTAGAGATGGGCACATGAGCAGAATTTTGCGTGATTCACGTGAATCACGCGTGATCACGCGTGAGTGTGAGTAAAACCTTAATTTAATCACGTGAACGTGAGTGAGTGTGAGTAGAAGAAAATTGTTCGTGAGTGAGTGTAAGTGAGTAAAATTTTTGCGTGAGTGAGTGTGCGTGAGTCGAATTTTAACGACTCACGCTGTTTTTTGGGCTTTTTATTCATATTTTCAAGTTTGTTTTAGGCGACTTTGTATTTTTGGATATTTTTAATACAAAATAAATGGCAAAATTTCATACTCGACTAGGGTTTCCCGGGAAAAGCGAATGAAAATCGAAAAGTATCAGTTTTTTGGTAACATTTGATTTCTTTTATTAATATGGCCCGTTAACTTATCTCAATTTATACCCTGGTTAAGACCTCTACTAGCCTTAACCACTGGTAAACATGTTTTTTGAATAACTTATCTAAATTTTAACCAAGCATTTCTTCTAACCAATGCTAAAATTTAACCATAGAAATTTCTGTGGTTAAGAAACTCAACCAAGGCTATTTTAGAACAATTTACCCTACATATTTTTCCAGAATATTCGACAATTTAAATTATTTGCAATTCAAAATGGTAGAACTGCAAAATTGTTCTGAGACAACTTAAATACATGCAGAAGAAAATATTTGTTTTCACTTTTTTGGGTCAAATTTTACCCCCACCAATCGTGGCTTATTTGTGCTAAAGGAATATCAATATTATGACCGATTCTAATAACCCAAGTTATGTCATATTATTCTAATTTCCGCCAAATAATTTCCTAATTAAAATTGATCTTTTTAGAGAAGATATACATTACTAGGCAAGTTACTAAAAATATACATCATTTAGAGGACATAATAAGATGTTTTAAGGTGTTTATTTTAGAAAATAATTGGTCTACGTAAAACTTTTTAAAAAATTACCAACATTAGTAAAAAATGTAAGTACTAACACGAATTGTAGGGTGAAAAATCTATGTTTAAGGGCTTAATCACAGAAATTTCTGTAATTAAATTTAATCAATATTTAGAGTAGAATCAGAGATTAAAATTCAACAAGTTACTGTAATTAAGACCTAAACATTGATTTTCTTCTTAATCATTGTTTAATATTACATAAGATACCAGGCCTAAGTAATTTTCATATATTTTTTTTACAAATAAAAAAATGCTTTTGAAAATATGACCTTTTCCACAAAATTTGCTACCTTATGGATGTTCTTGAGCGGGCGGCGGGAAATTTATGGGCAAATCCTTTGGAACATGTTTGCCTATGGTTCAAAATTAAAAAAAATTTATATAAGTGGCGTTACTTTTTTTGCCACATTCAGAAACATTAAATTTTGTTCAAAAATTCATAATTTTCGACCAATGCTGGGCGTAGGGTGCATACTCAAAAATGTTCTGAATTGGACTATTAAGCATTTCTGAACCTCATTCTTTTACAATAAAGCTTTTGTACACACGAGATGGTCAACTTTTACACCCTGTAGCACACCCTGTGATGAAACAGGGTGGCTACGATACTAATTTTCTAAAAGCCTGGATCTTTCTCTTCAGTTCTTGTGAACAGATTTTTTCGATTGGATCAGTAGTTTAGAAGATCCATAATTATTACCATTTTTTTTGGTTTGGAACCACTGTGCACGGCCCCATGGGTCAATAAACAACATTGGATTGTGTATATACTCAGAAATTATTATTTACTAAGAGAGCCATTCATAGAGTAGAGATACAAGCCTGCGTCTTGTTCTGCGTTTATTTTTTTTATATGGAGTTTTGACAATTAAGAGTAGATATACAACCTTGCGGCTTGTTCTGCGTTTATTTTTTTTATATGGAGTTTTGGCATTAAAAAACGCACTGCGGATTCTTTCTAAATTAAATGTAGAGATACAACCTTGCGGTTTGTTCTGCGTTTATTTTTTTTTATATGGAGTTTTGACAATTAAAAACGCACTGCGGATTATCTCTAAATTATAACTTAATTTAATTTCTCTGCGTTTTCTCTATTTTTATTCTCACTCTCACTATAGTGTTCCCATATTTTCAAAAAATAATCCCGATATTTGATGATGTTCAGAGATGGAAAAGTTGTAACGATTGAACTTTTATTTTGAAAAATCATTGTTTTTCATGTTTATTACTACACTCAAAAAAAAAAGTCAGTAAAGTCAGCAAAAAATGTTGCTGTGTCAGCAAATTTTTAGTCAGGAGCGTGCTTGCAAAAAAGTTGGTAATTTCAGCAAAAGGTTTGCTGAAAATCAGCGAGCTGATTTTTATCAAAAAAATAGTAATCTTCATCAAAAGTTTTGCTAACATTTAGTCGACTGCAAATGAAAAAAATCCTTGCTAAAATCACTAAACTTTTTGCTGAATATTAGTAGACTGAAAAAAACTCAAAAAACTTGTAGCGAAATTTTACTTTAGTTAATTTATTTGATGAAAATTTAAATATAGAATATGTGTAGAGTTGTTTTTCTTTTTTTGTCATTTCCGTTTCCAGACAAGCTGCGACATCAAGATGTAGATGTCTATCTGGTTGTCGTCCACGCTTTGCATGCGGTTATCAGCACAATTTTTGTAGCAAAATAAATTAGTAAAACATTAGTTCAAAATTAGTTTAGTGCTTAAAAAATATAACTAAATTTTTCGCTGAAAACGGAATTTCAGCAAAAAAATTGCTGAAAACTAGTACACTTGATATACAAGAAGTTTTACTAATTTTTCTACTAACTTATTTTTTTGAGTGTAGTTTCGAAATCATTTTGCCTATCATTTTAATTTAATGATATTTGCCGAAGTTAAAATGAAAAAAATATAAAAAATTAAAAAAATTTTCTATACCAAAACAAAAACCTCATTTTCCATCTTTGGTGCTCGCCACACATACACTAAATCAGTGGTGTTCAACCCATAGGACAATTGTCCCTGCTCAATTCACATGTATTCTTACGCTCTTGCTTTTAGTCGTCACTGAAACAGCGACGAATGAACATGAGTTCGGATATAAGCTGATATTTTTTTAATGTACTGAAAAAAAAAATTAATAACAATGTATGACAAATATTTTATGATTATAAATACCAAGGTTGGTTACCGTTATCGTTATAATACCGTTATCGCTAAAATACCGTTTCAAATTGAATACCGTTACCGTTACCAATACCTCTAAAATTTTTTACAAATACCGTTATCGTTACCGATACCGTTATTTTTAATGGTAGTTATCGGTATTTTACCGGTATTTATTAATTTATATAAAAATGCAATTTTTTTGAATTTTTTATAATAATTTTCTACAAAAAAATTTATGGATAATAATTTTAGTTATTAGAACCACCAGCATTGAAGATAAAGAATATAGTATGTATTTTTAACACGTAAAATTAAATATATGTTAAGTTTTTACTTATTTTTATATGTTTTTAACATAATTTATAATACCGGTATGTACCGGTATTGCTGTTTCGATAACGGTATACCGTTACCGAAACAGTCTTAAATACCGTTACCTTTACCGTTACCGAAACAAATGAAATTCAATACCGTTACCGTTACCCTTACCGTTATTCGTTTCGGTAACCAACCTTGATAAATACAGATTAAAGATATTTTATAAATATGTAAATACAATGAAATCATTGATATTGATTTAAAAAAATCGAAAACTTTTTGTTTTACATAGAATGAAAGAAGCCACCCTTATGTATGTATGTATTTTTTTTCTTTCAAAAATTGTATTTTGTTTATTTTTATTTCTTTAAAACAGTGTAGTATTTATTTATATTTTCCGAAAGTACCTACTTCGCTTTTTACACAAAACATTTTCATATTTTTAATAAAAAATAAATGCATACAGATTCTATTAACCGATTCAACATTTCTTACAGTGCAATTCTCATTTTCTCACCAACACAACTACATTTTTAGTTTTGAACACCACTGCACTAAATGTACACACACTTACATATAAAGAAAGTGTGAACCTATGTATAAAAACAACCGTCACCGCAGCCGCAGTCATTTAATTTGTTTTTTCTCTCCGCAGCGGAATCCGCAGCCACAAGGTTGTATCTCTACTATAAAATCGCACTGCGGATTCTCTCTAAATTAAATGTAGAGATACAACCTTGCGGTTTGTTCTGCGTTTATTTTTTTTTTATATGGAGTTTTGACAATTAAAAACGCACTGCGGATTCTCTCTAAATTAAAACTTAATTTAATTTCTCTGCGTTTTCTCTAATACTCGCATATTTTCATTCTCACTCTCACTACAGTGTTCCCATATTTTCAAAAAATAATCGCGATATTTGATGATGTTCAGCGATGGAAAAGTTGAAACGACTGAACTTTTATTTTGAAAAATCATTGTTTTTCATGTTTATTACTAGTTTCGAACTCATTTAGCCTATTATTTTAATTTAATGATATTTGCCGAAGTTAAAATGAAAAAAATATAAAAAATTAAAAACTTTTCTATACTGAAACAAAAACCTCATTTCCCATCTTTGGTGCTCTCCACACATACACTAAATGTACACACACATACATGTAAAGAAAATGTGAATGAATGTATAAAAACCAGTGTTGCCAACTCTTAAAGGCAGGAAAGCACCGTAAGCATTTTGAAAACGGGTAAAAAGGGTAAAAATTCACCAAAAATGGGGTAAAAACGCACGATAATAATTTTTTGAAAAATTTAAGTCAAGATTTTAAAAACACATTTTAGCTTTGTAAAACCGGATAAAAAAGGTTCAAAATATAACCAAAAAAGGAGTAAAAAAGCACCAAACTAATATTTCAAAATTTTGAAGTTTAAATATAACGAAGTTGCTATTTAAAATTGTACTACAAACATTGTGAAAAAATGTATTTTTTGTATATTTCGTATTATTTTTTCAACTTTGACAGAAAATTCAAGAAAAATTGAAAAAAGTAGAACAAATACCAAAAATATAAACTGAACAAAAAGCACTAAAAGCACTGCCAGAAATCTGAAAAAGCACTGTAAATACCCGCTTTTTATAAACGGGTATTTGTAAAAAAATTACCGGGTACGGGAAGGAAAAAAGCACCAAAAATTACCCGAAAAGCACTGAAATGGCAACACTGATAAAAAGAACCGTCACCGCAGCCGCAGTCATTTAATTTATTTTTTCTCACAGCAGCAGAATCCGCAGCCGCAAGGTTGTATCTCTACTCATAATATGTCTTGTGCACCAAACCTCCACAAGTTTTGACCAAGAATGTCGTTCAGAAAGATAAAAAACGGAGATGGAGAAAGATCGAAAGCCTGAGGTACCCATGAATTTAATTGAAACTCGGTTGTTGAAACGCCATCTTTAACAACTCTTATAGTTTGTTTTCTGAGAAAGCAGGATATGAAACGGAAGAAGTCATCACCGACACCAAAAGCAATAAGCTTTGACACGAGTGCTTTATGCCACAAAGAATCAAACGCAAAGAAAATATCTAGATCAGTGATTCCCAAATTTTTTTGTTCCATGTCCGACTTTAAAGTTTCAAAAACTTCCATGTCCCCCCTCTTGACCAAGTGATGGCGTTAGAGAAAAAAATTGTCTATTGTGTCATACCACAAGTAATATGTACACTCATAGAAATAAATCAGTAAAAATGGCAGAAAAAGTTGCTAAAAATTAGTTAAAAATGATTCTGCAGAAAAAACTGCTAAAATTAGCAGATTTTTTTGCTAAATGCTAGTAAAATAAGAAAAGCAAAGTTAAAACTGTTAAATTTACAGAATTTTAGTTATATTTAAGCTAACTTTTAGTTAATTGAAAATAACAAATTGTACTGTAAAATCTGCAGAAAATTTTTCTAAATAATAGTAGACTAAAAATAGCAAAAATAAACTGTTATATCTACAAAATTTTTGCTATTTTTTAGCTAAATTTAGTTGAATGCAAATAGCAGTCTATACTGCTAAAATCAGCAGAAATATTTGCTAAAAAGTTGTAAACTGCTGTTTTCAAAAGGCTCGATTTTTATTTGCATTTGAAAAAATCGAAAAAAAAACTTAGAAAATTTAAAATTTTTTTTTGATTTTTTGAGCTACTAATTATTTAGCAATTTTTTTTTTGCTGATTTTAGCAGGTTAATTTGCTATTTTCCATTTACAAAAATTTAGCTCAAATATAACTAAAATACTGTACATTTAACAGTTTTATTTTTGCTGTTCCTATATTACTAATATATAGCAAAAATAATCTGCTAATTTTAGCAGTTTTTTCTGCAGCATCATTTTTAACTAATTTTTAGTAGTTTCAACGAAATTTTTTACGGACTTTTTTCTATTAGTGTATATCGAGGATCATAAGTCGACATTTCGTAATTAACGATTAATGAAATCCTTGAGCTCACAAGGAAAGTATTCAGATCTAAACTCCTGGATTTGTAGTAAATTTGAAAAAGAAATCTAAGAACAACCTTTCCAATTTTTTGGTCACCTCGGGGGTTTAAAGAGATGAAAGAGGGAGAAGGAAATCGTTTGGGAGAATGTTTAAAATTTACGAATTACGAAATCAAAACTGCATTCCCCTAAATTTATTAAGTACCTGCTTAAAGTAAATAGGGAATAAAATATAAGAATTCGCAACACATAGCAGTTACTTTTCGACATAAAGTTCACGGAAATTAATGTAGTTTAACAATAACTTAAAAAAGAAAAAAAGTGCCAAAAGGCACCTGTAAAAATTTCTTTTCAACTATACCATATTTCCATATGATTTCTATATATAAATTGACACTAAAAGCAAAAAATCGATAAAGAGCGACTTTTGAACCCATTTTTACCACTTAGGTTCCTGAGGTAGCCCAAAGCCCGAGACGGGTCGATTTTAGATTTGTTTCTACAACATATCAAAGTTTCATCAACATAGGAGTGTATGGCTTGGAATACATTCCATGTTAGTGAGAGCTGAAAAGGGTGTTTGAGTCAGGTACTAATTTTGTCAACTTCAGTCTTAAATTTCCGCGCTTTTATATTTATGTTCTGTTGAAAGTTATGTTATGTTGAAAAGTATTTTAAAAGATTAGTAATTTAACCAGAGTTGGCAGGCAATACCGCTACAATACTGTTATCGATTTAAACACCTAAAATACCATTACCGAAATAACAGGAATATCGTTATCGTTAAAATACCCTTACTGAAATAACCCAAATATCGTTACCTTTAAAATACCGTTACCGAAATAATTCAAATACCGTTGTCCTTTAAATACCGATACCGAAATAAATGAAATAACGTTACCTTTAAAATACCGCTACCGAAATAACCTAAAATATCATTACCCTAACGATAACCGCCTTCGTTTTGGTTACCATCCATGCCCTGGGGCCAGATTCCCGCGTTCGAAATTGTTAAAAAACCACGTTTTTAAAGTGCAAATAAAAGAACACGAACAACTATTGTTACAACTTTAACTCATACATTGGCGGACTTAGGCCGGTCTGTGGTGGGCAAAGCCCACCCTAGACTACTTTTTGCCCACCCCAGAATTTTAAAAAATATTCCTATAATTCTTGTATTTATGATTTTAGTAGCAAAAAGTATCACAATATTATTATTATTATTTTTAAATACTCGTATCAATTAATCCTGTGTTTTGGGTTCGGAAAATGTCTACTGGTTTCCTATTAAGATAAATTATTGGAATCAAAGGATCATTTTATAGTCAGAACAAATATCGATTTTTCTCTTAAATATTTCTTAAATAAGAAATGTTTTTATAAAAATTCTTACTTAAAAAATATTTAAGAAACCAATCGATCTTAGTTATGATTATAAAACTGCTTTTAAGAGTTTTTTTTAAGAAAAATTATTAGCATCTCAGAGTTATATGCCATTCACATGAACGAGATAACTAATCTCCTCGTTTTTGGCTCTTTATTCTATTACCATATAGTGTCAAAAATTACCTTATGTGGTAATAGAATAAAGAACAAAATAAGGAGATTTAGTTTTCTCCTTCGTGTGAATGTCCTATTATTCAATAATATGAAAATATAGCAGAATCTTTTTTGATGAGATAAATATCTAAGAGTTAGTTAATAATATCTATCAAGGAAGTTTCTTCAAACTACACATTACTATTTTGATGAAATTTCAATACGTTGAAAAACCATAAGTTCTAAGATGAACATCTTACGGCTTTTGACCACATCGGTTATGTAAGTGGTTAAAATATGGGGTTAAAATGGGTTCGAAATGGGACGAAAAAAATGAGACAGTTTGATTTTAGATTTCTTTTCTCTATCAAATATCCACATTTCATACTAATCTGAGACTATAGTTTGGAATACTTTCCTTGTAAGAGGGTTTTCTTCAAAAAAATAGATGCACTTTTCAGAGTTTTCTATAAAACCTTAATTGAATTATGAAATTTTTTTTTAGTTTTTTTTTTTAATTTTGTATGAAAAAATTATAACGTCGACCGGTCTGCAAAATGTTTCTTAATAGATTGTGTTTTTTAATAGATTTTCAGGAGAGCGAAAAAACTGTTACATAATCTACTTTTAAGATATTTTATTGGCATCATATGATTCACGACCTCATTTAGTAAAATCATCATTAAAGCATTAAACACATAGACGAATGCAGCTACACGACTACAGCCTGTCAAAAATAAAATACACACGTTTATATGAAAACGATTATTTTGACACCAACACAGCTACACGGCTACACGACTACTTTTGCCGCTGTAGTCAACTTAGGATAATTTCTATTTTTGTTGGCTACAAAACAAAAATAGTGTTGACAATATAACAAAATATGTAAAACAGGACAATTTTTCCCGCTAGAGGCGAAATAAAATCGCTAGTTCTGACTAGAAAATCACCGTTTTGGGAACACTGAAGAAACAGCTGTTTATATTTTATAATTGTTTGAAGGTTTCATTAATTTATATTTGGAAATAATTTTATTGTGATGTTTTGTAAAAAAAAAATGGATCTTACAAAATATTCCTCAGCCATTATTTTAGAAGCACAAACCAAAAAAGATTAATATTTATCAAAATGTCAAATATTTAGGATTATCTGTTTACATGTTGCTGTCGTTTTCAAAAAAATTAAGTAGCTGACTACACGACTACAATTGCAGCCCGCAGCATTTGTAGTCGTGTAGTCGTGTAGCTGCAGTCGTCTATGTGTTTAATGCATAAGGCATATGATGCCAATAAAATATCTTAAAAGTAGATTTTGTAACAGTTTTTTCGCTCTCCTGAAAATCTATTAAAAAACACATGTGACATTTTGTAGGCCGGTCGATGATAAGTATAATGTCGAAAGTGTTTTTTAAGATTAATAGTCTGATAATGGGTAAATAAACAGCCGAAGTCAAATGGGTCCCTTGCCCACCCCAGAAAAATGGTCTAGGTACGCCTATGAACTCATATTTGTAATAAAGGAACTAAATGCTTCACCTCTAAACTAGTTTTAATCTTTGTAATGTTTTAAGTAACAATAATTGCTATCGAATAAACATTACCGCGTTACCAATTGATCTAACTAGCCAAAACAAAATGATGTCATTATTTGGACTTTTATATTTAAATAATTTCAGTTTGCAACCCTAGCGTTCATTACTGGAACATATATCGCACTTGATCAACAAGAGGGTATTAACTCGAAATTTTTAAAATTTCAGTTTTTGCAAAATATCAACTAACAAAATCAATATCTAACTACACTCAAAAAAGTAAGTTAGTAGAAAAATTAGTAAAACGTCTTATATATCAAGTGTACTAGTTTTCAGCATTTTTTTTGCTGAAATTCCGTTTTCAGCAAAAGTTTTAGTTATATTTTTTTAGCACTAAACTAATTTTGAACTAATGTTTTGCTAATTTATTTTGCTACAAAAATTGTGCTGATAACCGCATTTATAGCGTGGACAACAACCAGATATACAAATGTAGATGTCCCAGCTTGTCTGGATGTAGTACATACAACGGAAATGATAAAAAAGAAAAACAACTCTACACAATTTCTATATTTAAATTTTCAGCAAATAAATTAACTAAAGTAAAATTTCGCTACAAGTTGTTTGAGTTTTTTTCAGTCTACTAATATTTAGTAAAAAGTTTAGTGATTTTAGCAAGGATTTTTTTCATTTGCAACCGACTAAGTGTTAGCAAAACTTTTGCTGAAGATTACTATTTTATGGTAAAAATCAGTTCGCTGAGTTTCAGCAAACCTTAAGGGTATTCACGATGGTACATGTGCATATTTGCAATTTGCTAATTTGCTATGCAAATTGTAACATATCGTGAGCGTCTTTTTTAAGATCAATTGCATATTTGCTTTATGAGCTATTTTGTTCACTGTTTCCAACTTTTTTCATAAAAATATCGCTAAATCAAACTAAAAAAATCATTAGAAACTTGCTGAAAATGTTAAAATATCGCTAGATTTGACGAAAAAATAGCAACAGTGATTTTGTTTACGTCAAAAGTAAAAATAAATCGTATTTTTTGAGAAAATTTGTGAATCATAAAAATAATAATAAATAAAAAAAATTGTATAGTAAAGTGTTGTTTTTTTAAACGCGTCGTATAGACCAAATACAATTAATATTGTCATTAATATGTATTTTTATTAATTCTAATTTAGTAGGTTTGAGGTTAAGAAGAAGAATAAACCTTACTCAAAAGTTATAAACACATTAAATTTGCAAATCAGCCTAGATCTAGTTTCTGCCTTTTTATGGACAGGCTTCATCAGTGATCTTCCATTAAATTGTATTATTGTTTATATTTTTATTGTCAGATTGTCTCTATATGAATAATTTCAGAAGTGATCAAACAGACATATACAAACATTCTACTTCAGATTTTCTCTGTTTATCTTCTTTATTCCTCCGTGTCACCTTTTCGCAAATATTGCCACATTGACGTATGGTTTGTACGTACAAGTGCAGTATGTTAATAAAAAATCACAAGCAATTTTTTTATTACATTTCTTATTTTATAAATAATAATATGGCGGCTGATATGATCTTTTGTTTTATTTGCAACTTAGCTAATATGCAAAGTGATTTTTGCTAAAGGGGTTTTTTTTATTGAAAATGAAGAAAAATAAAGCAAATTGCAAATAAATACATTTTGTTGTTGTGGTGATGCAATCGTTGTTTTTTTGCAATCATTTGCAACGTTTGCATCGTTTGCAATACCCATCGTGAGTGACCTTAATGATTTTCAAATTCTCCTGAAATGTAACCACAAACAGTTTTTCACCTCTACTGAAAATTTAAAAATTTTGAGTTAATACCCTCTTGTTGATCAAGTGCGATATCTATTTTAGTAATTAGCAAGTTCAAAACCCTTATAAAAATTATAGAATATCTTACGGGTTAGTTGAAAATATATAATGAGAAAATTGATTAAATTAATGAATTGCTCATTAAATCAATGAATTCAGATTAATGAAATCGGTTCATTAATAGTATGAACGAAAATTCTATCAGTGTAACAATCGTTTAGTATTCACACTAGAGATGGGCACGTGAGCAGAATTTTGCTCACGTTCGCTTGAATCACGCGTGATCACGCGTGAGTGTGAGTAAAACCTTAATTTACTCACGTGAACGTGAGTGAGTGTGAGTAGATTAAAAATGTTCGTGAGTGAGTGTGCGTGAGTCGAATTTTAACGACTCACGCCTTTTTTGGGCTTTTTCAGTAATTGTTTTAGGCGACTTTATATTTTTAGGTATTTTTAATACAAAATAAATGACAAAATTTCATACTCGTCTAGGGTTTCCCGGAAAACGGGAATGAAAATCGAAGAGTATCAGTTTTTTGGTAACATTTTTTTATTTTGATTTGTTTTATTAATATAGAAAGCGTTTAAGTCGTATTTTATTAAGAACGTCAATTTTAAGGATGAAGGAATGGAAATATTTTAATTAATGAATTTTGGTTTAAATGTCTACTTTTTTAAGACATTTAGTTCTCTTATCAAGTCATAAAAATCTATGATATAATACCTCCTGCCAACTTACTTTAGCTCTTATCAAGTTTCAGGCTAAAATATAATTTGCCAAGTTAAAAATACTTTTATGACTTTTAAGAAATCGCATTCTGCCAAAATCCATATCTTTCCTTTTAGTATCAAACTTAAAGCTTAAAATAAAATTTGTGATATTTCCTTTCGATTTTCATTTTAAAAGATTCATTGGACCCATATTTGAATGTTTGTGCGGGGAACATCGAAACTATAGAGTTTCAAAAAGCTCTACCATTCGTAATTTTTTAAAGTTATACTAGTGTTTCCAATTCGGTTAATCGATTAACCGATTCCTCGATTAATCGCCTCTATTACGGTTAATGTCGAAACAAATAATTTAAAACTCAAATAATTATTCGACCCGAATAATCGGTTAAAATATGTCGATTAACCGGTTAAATTTTTAATATGTAATTTTTTGCTTTATTTTTGCCCAAAACTTCATAATTGTCTTAACTTTAGCTAAAAAATTATAAGAAACGCTTAAAAAACAAATACTAACTAAAATACGATCAAATTGTTTTAAAATCGATTAAGGCCCATTAACTTTTCTCGAGAAGTTAACTTTACCTTAACCATGGGTAAATAACCAATACTAAATATTTATCCCTATGAAAATTTAACCATAATAACTTATCAATATTTTAACTCTGGGTAGTTAACCTTAGTATGAAATGTCAGAATAAAAACAAAAAGAAAAACAAAAATTAATAACAAAAATTTTTTTTTCAATACGGGAAAATTACAAGTTTTTCTCGCGATTTTTTGTGTGTTTCTGGTCGTAAAAAAATAATACACTTGACCACGTCGTTTTTTTAAACATTCGCGGTCGCTAAATGCTATCAAATGATTGTGTCTTTTTGCATACTACACGAGGTGATTTAATTAAATCCATTTGGTAAGTCTATAAAATAAAAGTGGATAATTTAAAATATTAATAGTATTTCGTACTGATCGAGAAAACCGCGGAAAGATTCGCGCATAAAATTACAAAAAAACAGCGGAAATTTTGCGATAGATTTTTAAATTAAGGCAATTTATGTGATCAGCACATCAAAGTGAGTAGAAAAATAATCGCTGTGCATGATTTTGTATCTTTTTGTAATTGCGTGTCAAAACTGTGGGTTGTCCAGGGGTTCCTCACATACTTTTAAAATATTTAAAACATGATTGGTTCACATTTCATAAATTCGAGAGTGATTTCTTTGCGCTTTTTTATATTTAAGAATTAAATTCAGTAGTCTTGTACTTCATTCAGTAGTCTTGAGCTTTGATACATGATTCATTTTGAATTTGAGACGCTGATTCCAAATTCTTAAATGTAAGTTACCCAAAATTGATGGAACAATTGTTTTTCTGAGAGTGGTTTTCAAAAGAATTTTTTCCTATAACGGTACACAAATTAAGAAAAGTTGTCCTATATATTTTAGAGAACAAAATTCATTCTTTACTACCATCGTAACAAAAAGTCTTAAGCTATTTGAATGCGTTTTGTATAGTATTTTAAAATTCGTAGAAAGCTATTTTTCGCGTTTTTAATCACGATTTTCTCATAATTGAGAGTTGATAGAGAACTCGGAAAAGAGATTTGGAATCAGTAAGTAAAATACTAGAAGTATGTATCAAGCTTCTACCAACAGCGACTTTTCATTTTGTAGAGGTGTATAATTCGTGTCTAATTGTTGTAATATTGGTCACCATTTTTGGTTTTAATTATTCAAGCCAGATTTTGGCTCCCTGAACCAATAAAAATATAAATTTTTCCTATTTCCTTATATGAGGCCAATCACAGAAACCTAAATCCTAAATAGCAAAAATTTGTGCACGATTTTAAGTACTGATGCAATTTTTATAAGTTTTGGTAAAGTGGGGGAAATGCACATCGAAAATACTTACATGTGTCATAAACGATTCTTAGTCAAAGTTTGGTTAAAGCTGCGCTTTAAATTTTTTTAATAATCATCATTACAAGTCTAATGTATTAAAATATCTTATGTAGGATGAATTGTTCTAAAATAGCATTGGTTAAGTTTCTTAACCACAGAAATTTCTATGGTTAAATTTTAGCATTGGTTAGAAGAAATGCTTGGTTAAAATTTAGATAAATTATTCAAAAAATATGTTTACCAGTGGATAAGGCTAGTAGAGGTCTTAACCAGGGTATAAATTGAGATAAGTTAACGGGCCTAAAAGAGAAACCTTTAGATACAATTTTTTGAGCAACTCCAAGCAAGTCGACATTGAACCAGCGAGACACGTCATGGGTTTAAAGATACTCTTAAAACAGATTTGTTTTACATTATCGGAATTAATTTTTAATAAAATTTTTTTGAATTTTTTTAACAAAATAATAAAATTTCTATTTGTAAAAAAATGCTTTAACACTGGGTTGGCTGGAGCAGGCTTTAGCAAATGCAATAGACAATTTTTAAATTCTTTTAAAATGTAAAATTACTCTTCTAAAGTGAGAGCAGTTCATCAGCCTCTAGTCGATGAATTTATTTATATTTATTTTAACAAAAACAGTGCGTATTAATTTTTAAAATTTTATTATTGCAAACATATAATTTTGAAAGGCTGGAAAACTGCTCCCACTTTCGAAAATCTGTGATAAAGTTCGAAAAAACAAATCTGCTTAAGATTTGACATCTGCACACTAGAGTGGGGCGATTTGTATGGACAAAAATTTGTTGATATTGTGCCATCGATTTTTCGATAGCTTTTGGCATGAGGAAAAAAAATTCCACTACGACATATCAAAAAAATCATTTTCGAGGCGCCCAAATTTCAATTTTTTGCAATTTTTAAATAAATGCTAGATTAGCGCCATCTTGCGTTGGCTTTTTGAAACAACTAATGAAGTTGTAAAAAATATAAAATTACAACCTTGCCAGAAAGGTATTACTTATGAAAATCGAATAAAAAATGTGGCAACTAGAGGTAAAAGTATATAAGTAAAATTATTTTCTGCTTGTTTTCATCAACATCATCATCATCATTTCATCATCAATTGGAATTTTTTTCCTCATGCCAAAAGCTATCGAAAAATCGATGGCACAATATCGATTGCTAAATCGACCCACCCTACTGCACACTGAGGGAATTGTCTACATGATTTTTATGAATTTTTATATTGATTCAATGCAATTTCGCTCGAATTCGAATTCACTTCTGAGTGAAAACAATAACAGAAAGCTGAAAAGGAAAGAAAACAACGAATTAGTTATATTGCATTCAAGGCCTTACTTGGAAAAAATTATCATATAGAGATAATCTGAGAATAGAAACATATAAATAATTTATAAAATTTAATGGAAAACCACTGACGAGGCCTGTCCATTAAAAAAAAGTGCGCCGTACACCCACGTACACGTACACGTATTTTTGGAGGTTTCAAAAAAAATTTTTTTATTTTTTTATGCCGAACGTAGGGGTCGCCATTTTACATTTTTCGTTATATCTTTGGTATTTACAGTCGGATCTTAAAGTATGATACATCGATGTTTTTCTCTCGAGGAGACCAGTGTTTTGCTCTAAGGACATTTTGACCTCAAGAGTATCCCGTTCTAGTAGTTACCCACCAGATCTCAGTTGCTACCACCCTAATGTACCACCCTAATGTCAGAAAATTAAAGCTCGCAAAAAATCATTAATTTTTTTCTAAGGAAGTTTTTCGCTAAACCCAGAAGAAATTTTTTTTTATATATTGGTTACCGAACGTAGGGGCCGCCTTTTTAGATTTTTTTTAATTGGATTTTTACTATATAGCAAAACTCTGGTCTCCTCGAGGCAAAAAAATCGATATATCACACTTTAAAATCCGATTTTAAATGCCAAAGCTATAACAAAAAATTAAAAAAGGCGATCCCTACGGTCGGCAAAAAAAAAAATTTTTTTTTGAAATCGCCTTCCAAAAATACATCATATTGGAGGGTGTACGGCGAACTTTTTTTTTTGAGGTACGGTCTACTGTCCATACAAAAAAAAAAAAAAAGCAGAAACTAGATCTAGTCTGATCTGAAAATTATAATGTGTTCGTAATTTTTAGAGAAAAAAGTTTATTCTTTTTCTTAACCTCAAATCTATTAATTAAAATTGATAAAATTGCATATTAATTACAATATTAAAAAAATGATTTTTACAGAACAATTGGTATTTTCAAATAAATCTTAACATTTTTATATTGATGGCTCAATGCAAAATG
This sequence comes from Leucophora obtusa, assembly GCA_949987735.1. Taxonomy (NCBI): domain Eukaryota; kingdom Metazoa; phylum Arthropoda; class Insecta; order Diptera; family Anthomyiidae; genus Leucophora; species Leucophora obtusa. The sequence goes on along the minus strand of OX465297.1, from coordinate 85,322,870 downwards.
CTCTTCTAGTTTTTAATGTTAAAAAAGTCAGCCCTTTGTGTTTTTATTGATAAAATGTTAAGAAAATACATTAATTTTTTATTAAACGATTAATCGATTAATCGCCAATTTTCTCGATTAACCGACCCGAATAACCGGTTAATTAATTTTAGTGATTTTTCGAATAATGCATTAACCGATTAACCGCCTATGTCGAATAATTGGAAACACTAAGTTATACTGAAGTTTATTAGGTTATAAAAAGTGTTTTAAAAACCAAAATAAATAATTTTATTTTTTTTAGAATTTATAGCTTGTGAAGTTATTTTTTTTAAATAAAGTTAATTTTTCTCGAATGTCAAGGTTTTTGACTTAAATAATGTTGCAATTATAGTCACAACTTTGAATAGGCACGTAAATATTAATAGCCATATCTAAAACATACATACAACATACGATTTTAAAGCGAGGCCCAGCATAATCTCAGCAATGGGTGCTCATTACTAATACCTAAATAATAAGCAGTAGAATTATTGTCTACTATAATTCAGTGTCAAAACTCATTATTTTTATTCGACAAGGTCGTTTTTGTTAGTATTTGTCTATATTCGCTGCATTAGAAAATATAAACAAATTTCATTACCATTATATAAGAATAATTGTAATGAAAAAATGTTCATTACTTTGGTTAACATCACTTTTACACAATGTTAAATATTTTTCTGTTTTCGTAACTTTTCATTTGATATTTTGGTATGCCGATTCCTCGCTTCTAGCCAAAATAGCAAATAAGCCAAAATTTTGGGGTCTGAAGTTGTCGAATTAGTGCTTCTCAATCACATTTTTTAATATGAAAATTAAATGGAAGAAAAAACATCGGGTGCCATTTCATAAATTAATGATAATGATTTCGGCCCATCTCTATCCTCCTTCCCTACACTTAAAATAATACGTCAGTAGAAAAATCTGCCAAACGGGTTTGGAATCGATGTGGCTAATTTTTAACAAATTTTTAATTGAAACACTGATTTCAACAAGGATTTAAATTAGCTTCATTTAACACAATACTAAAAATTTTCAGTAGTTTAACTAATTTTGAATATTAATTTCCAAAATTATTTATAACTAATTTTTAAGAACCTATTCGTTAAAATTTACACAATTTATTATTAAAATATAATTTCATGTTACTGTTATTACCCGGTAGATGGCGCCACCAATGTATCCCAAGTTTTAAAGATGGTACTACTTCTTTCCCTCTTAAATGGCCCATATATCAAAAACTAAGAGAGATAGAGCAAATTTCACGAAAATTTCGGCTACCATTTGCCGTAATAGCCCCGTGAAAATTTTATTTCTATCCGAAAAATGGCCCTTGGTAGGGCCTTCGGCCTTTAGAAATTAAAAAAAAAAACCATTTAATAAAATGGCGCATATCTCGAAAACTAAGCTAGATAGAGAAAAACGGGCAAAATGTTTGCTCCTTCGGAGTATCCTTACGTAGCCTTAGATGATATGGACCAGGTCCGAGTAGGGTCCCGAGACCCTATAATTTGAACAAATTTTGCGATCAGTATAATTACAAATAAAACTGTAGTTTCACTAATTATTTACTTAAATTTAGATTTGTTAAATTTAACAAAAAATATGTTAAAATCAACAAATTTTATATTACGTCAAAAAACAGGAATAAATTTTGTGAAAGTAATAAATTTTTACGTTCAACCAACAGATATATTTATTTGACAAGACAAATATTTCATAAAAAATGCCGATTGTAATCTATTTTGGCATAAAAAGGGTTTTGATTTTTTTTTTCGCAAAACTTGTTTCTTGATGAAACAGAAGCGTTTAAGTACGTCATTGCATTCCCAAGATGCAAATTTTGACATTTTTGCCAAAATAGGCCTGAAAAGTTTATCCTTAATGGACCTATAAATATTGTATGCTCTATGAAATAATATCCCACCAAAAGCTTTCATTACCCAATAAGTGGTTAAATAATGACACTAACATTTTTTATTACTTATAATTCGGCCTCAGTACTAGTAATTTTTGTTAAACGAAGTCGTTTTTATAAGCAGCCTAGCTTCCGCGCGACTAGTTACAGAACTGATTCTCCGTCAGTCATATCTTCCATATAACATCCGTGGAACTGTTTCCGGACCCAGTCCCATGGAATAGGTTGCAGGGGAACCAGTTGTCATTGGCGGACTTAGGCCGGTCTGGGGTGGGCAAAGCCCACCCTAGGCTGCTTTTTGCCCACCCCAGAATTTTAAAAAAATCTGTCTATAATTCTTTTTCTATGATTATTTTTTTTTTGAATATCAGTTAATCCTGTGTTTTTGATTGGGAAAATGTCTTCTAGTTTCCTAGAAAGATAATTTGCTGGAATCTAAGGGTCAGTTTTACAGCCAAAACTAATATCGATTTTTGTCTTGAATATTTGAGTAGCTGAGAGCAAAACTCGTTCGTTACACATTAACTTAATTTTGGGAAGAAGCAAAAAACTTGTTCCGGCTAATTAAATTAACAAAATAAGTTTAATGCTTTTAATTCTTAAATGTTATGCCATTCTTGATTAAAAACTCAACAGTTGAAAAATTGAAAATCTTCTCACAAATCGCCTAAAAACTGTCAGAATCAATTGTCATCTCGTTATTTTAATTTTTGTAACGAACGAGTTTTGCATCTCAGCTACTCATTTCTTAAATAAGAAATGTTGTTATAAAATTCTTACTTAAGAAATATTTAAGAATCAAATCGATCTTAGTTGTGGCTATAAGAGAAAAATTTCTTTAATTTAAAAGTTTTTAAAGGAATAATTAATATTAATATTACACTCATAGAAATAAATCTGTAAAAATTGCAGAAAAAGATACTAAAAATTAGTTGATGCTCCAGAAAGAACTGTTTTTTTTTTGCTAAATACTAGTAAAATAAGAACAGCAAAAATAAAGCTGTTAAATTTGCGGACTTTTAGTTACATTTAAGTTAATTTTTGTATTGTAAAATCTACAGGAAATTCTGCTAAATATTAGTATACTAAAAATAGCAAAAACAAACTGTTATATCTATAACTTTTTGTTATTTTTAAGCTAAATTTAGTTATATGCAAATAGCAGTCTATGATGTTAAATTAGCAGAAATATTTACTAAGAAAATTGTAAAACTGTAAATTTAACAGGTTTATTTTTTCTGTTCTTATTTTACTTGTATTTAGCAAAAAGAAATCTGCTAATTTAACAGTTTCATCTGCAGCATCTTCTTTAACTAATTTTTAGTTACTTTGCTATTTTTACAGATTTATTTCTATGAGTATACCCTTTTGAGGAAATTTCAATATGTTGTAGAAGCAAAAATTCTACGAAGAAAATGTCAGTTTTTGATTTTTGATTTTGATTTTTTTGATCATATTTTGGTCAAAATATGAGGTAAGAATAAATTCGTCAGAGGTGTAAGAAAATATGAGAGAGGTTGATCTTAGATTTCTTTTCTCCATCAAATATCAACATTTTATACTTTTCTGAGCGTATAGCATTCCCTGCACGAGGTTTTATTCAGAAAAAAGGATGAATTTTTCAGAGTTTTCTATAAAAAACATTTGAAAATTTTATCAAAAGGGAGGGAGTTATTTTTAAAAGTCTTTTTTTGTATGAAAAAATCGCATGCATAATTTTGAAAGTGTTTTTAAGATTAAGGGTCTGCGAATGGACAAACAAACAGCCAAATATAAATGGGGCCCTTGCCCACCACAGAAAAATGGTCTAGGTACGCCTATGCCAGTTGTACAATCGGTGTGGTTGCCAACCGATTGTAAAAAATTTTCCTGGGTACCTTTTCTTTACAACCCCTTCTGCTGTCAATTCTAACACCAAAGATTTTTTTTTGAAATTGTCCATAAACAACCACTTCTATAGCTCCAAAGTGGAACCGGCTGCAATAGAATCAGTTCTGGAACTATTTCTAGAACTGATTTTACGTTAGTCTACGTCATCATAGTTCTGGAACCAGTTCCATGGAATCGGTTGCAGAACTAGTGTGGTTTGAAACCGATTGTAATAAATTGTCCAGGGCATTTACAACTCCCGCCCGGGAATTTCCGATACTCACACCCTATATAGGGCGCAATTTCGAGTTTAATTTTTGAATATTATTTTTTTTCTGGGAAGCTTTTGTTTCGTGAATTTGCGTGATTCACGTGAATCACGCGTGAGTGTGACTGAAAGTTCAATTTACTCACGTGAGCGTGAGTGAGTGTGAGTAGTAATTTTTTTTATCGTGAGTGATTGTGCGTGATTAGAATTCTTTTCTCGTGAGCGTGAGTGAAAATTAAATCACGTGCCCATCTCTAATTCACACCAATCGTTTTGTATTCGTTGCTTTTGTGAGTGTTAGTTAAGATTAGCAGAAGACATGCAATGCAACGCAACTAGGTTTTGGGGTTCGGGAATTCCCGCCGAAATCCCGGGAAAATAATATATTTTTCCCGGGAAAAAGGGGAAATTTTAAAAATATTAAATTTTTAAAATTTTTTTTGTTTGGAATAGGATTTTAGTCATAAAAAACATTTTAAATACACCCAAAATAGTTTGTAGTTTAAATTAACTGAAAATGTAATTTAAAATAAATGAAAAATCACTTGAAAACCGGTCTACTAACTTTTCATTTAAATCAATAGAACTTTTCATTTATTTTTAAATGTTAATAAATAAACTACAAAATCCTTAAAAAATAATGATTTTTCATTTATTTCCGTTTCTTAAATTTCAAAAAATTAACTACAAAATCCGTAAGAATAAATGATATTTAGTTTATTTCGTTTTTTTAACTGACCTAGAAATCGAAAAGGAATTCCTTTTTTTACAAAACATTTTAAATGAAAATATTAACTGTAACAGAAAATCCGTATTTATTTGTAGTTTATTTTTTAAATAAACGACAAAATCAGTTAAAAAATATATTTCTTTGTATTTTAACTGTATAATCATTTAAAAATAAATATACGGATAACTTTTTAAATAAACTACATTCAGTTACTGTAATAATATTTTCAGTGTACCAAAACAAAAATGTCATTGTTAAAATCTTTTAAAAGGGAATCAATTTATTTCACACACAAAAAAATTTTTTGCCAAGTAATTAGAAGCATTTCAACTAATAAAGATTTTTCGCATAACTTATTCAAAATTTAAGTAGTAAAACCTAAAAAGTTTTGTTTCTTACAAATAATCGCCCTTACTATCTAAATTTTTCAAATGTATATTTTGGTTAAAGTCGACTTTAGTTAGAATATTGGGTGGCAGTATACCTTGACTTTGTTTATTTTTGGAGGATTCTGATTGGTTAATTTATTTTCAACCAATCAAAATGTTTGAAAATATAAATATTTTTGTAAGGTTTTCATACATAAAATGAACAAAACCGTTTGATTAAAAATAAAGTCGACTTTTCATTAATAAATGTGATATTTTCAAGTAAGTTTACTTTATTTTAATACACCTGCTTTCAAACTAATAAATTATTTTATATTAAAAAATAAAATGTCAGGAGTATGGAAATACTTCACAAAAAAGGACAATATTTGCACTAAAAGACTAATGGTTAACGGAGGTATCTAAATTTGGTTATCCGACATCTAAATTTGGTTCACAAAAAAAAAAAATTGATGGTCATGCAACTTCTCTTGAAGAAAACAACAACAAGAATAACGTTCCAGCTAAAATTTGCAAAGTACCCGAAGAAAAAAGTGTAAGATGAATAGGCATTGAACGTTTTATGGTAGGGCAAACATTTCCTGAAATGGTATCCAAATTAGCCGCAGTCGACGGAATGTCAATCCGCACCATAACTAGATCTTCGTTATTCGAGAAAGTTTTTATAATAAAAACCTGGCATTGCCAAAAATGGAAACCGATGTAAAGAACATTATATTAAATTACTACAATAATGTAAAAGATATCATGATAAAAGAAATATCGAGCAATATTTCTAACAATAGAAGATTTACTATAATCTTAGATGAATGCACAAGAATATCACAAAAGAGATACTTGAACATATCTATAAACGGAAATAATTCATTTTATAACCTGGGGTTGGTTTATATATCAGGAAGATGTAATGCTGTTGAAATAAGAAGAATTGTAGAAATAACACTACACCTTTTGCAACTGTAATTCAGAAAATATCAATTGAAATTCAGAATTTCCATTTGAAATTCAGAATTTCCATTTGAAATTCAGAAAATATCAATTGAAATTCAGAATTTCCATTTGAAATTCAGAAAAGATCAATTGAAATTCAGAATTTCCATTTGAAATTCAGAAAATATCATTTGAAATTCAGAAAATATCAATTGAAATTCAGAAAATATCATTTGAAATTCAGAAAATATCATTTGAAATTCTGAAAATATCAATTGAAATTCAGAACATATTAATTGAAATTTAGAAATTGTCATTTGAAATTCAGAAAATGTCAATTGAAATTCAGAAATTGTCATTTGAAATTCAGAAAATATCATTTGAAATTCAGAAAATATCATTTGAAATTTAGAAAATATCAATTGAAATTCAGAAAACATCAATTGATATTTTCTGAATTTCAAATGATATTTTCTGTATTTCAAATGATATTTTCTGAATTTCAATTGACACTTTCTGAATTTCAAATGATATTTTCTGAATTTCAATTGATATTTTCTGAATTTCAAATGACGGTTTCTGAATTTCAATTGATATTTTCTGAATTTCAAATGACGATTTCTGAATTTCAATTGATATTTTCTGAATTTCAATTGATATTTTCTGAATTTCAATTGATGTTTTCTGAATAATAATTGATATTTTCTGAATTTCAAATGATATTTTCTGAATTTCAAATGATATTTTCTGAATTTCAATTGATATTTTCTGAATTTCAAATGATATTTTCTGAATTTCAATTGATATTTTCTGAATTTCAAATGGAAAATCTGAATTTCAATTGATTTTTTCTGAATTTCAAATGGAAATTCTGAATTTCAATTGATGTTTTCTGAATTTCAAATGGAAATTCTGAATTTCAATTGATATTTTCTGAATTTCAATTGATATTTTCTGAATTACAATTGCAAAAGGTGTAGAAGTGATATTTGTCTTTGGAAAATAACATTGTGGCTACCATATCTAATGGGCCAAATGTGAAGAAACGGTTTGTTTCCGACAGTCCAGTAGTTTGTGCTTTTTGCTGGAATCATGTAATTCCTTTGGCAGTGCTTAGAGTAATTTATGTGAAATCAAATGTTCAACATTCTGATATTTTTGCTTTGAATTCTCACTACACAGACTGAATTTGTACTGAAATAGTGTTTTTTTTTTTTAACAAAAATTACTTATATAGGTGGTTTTCATTAACAATTTTGTTCAAAAATATTTACCGGGATTCCCGGGAATTCCCGGGAATCAAATTTTTTTATTCCCGTTTCCCGGGAAATAAAAAAGTCCGGGAAATCCCAAACCCTAAACGCAACGCATGATTTTGGTTATACTCACTTTTTTTCTAGTTTGTCATGTATTGCTTTACCATAGAGTAAGTAGGCTTTACTGAAAGGACAACAATATGCTAATTTTTTGTGATTGCATTCAAAAGCATAAAATAAGACACTCAAACTGTTCTCTGGTTCATATATTGCCTCTATCGTTTCTAACACATATAGATATACTCACTGTTGCCAATTTAGCTATTTTGTCGTCAAATCTAGCGATATTTCAACTCGTGTAGCTGGATAAAATATGATTTAGCTATTAGCAGAAAAACTAGCGATTTTTTTAAAGCCAGTCTTGACGTTTTCTTAGCATTTTTCTTACATTTATTTCCTTGACAGAATTTTGGAATCATTATTATTCAGAGACTTATCGGTAAATTTTTATGGAAAACTTAAAAAGTTCGAAAAATTTAGCGATGTATCGATAATTTTTTAAGAAAGTTTTGAAAATTTCGAAAAATATAGCTATTTTTGCGAAATTTTTCAAGAGAACCTGAAAAGTTCGTGAAATTTAGCGATTTATCGGCAAATTTTTTAAGATTTTTTATAATTTAGCTATTTTCTAGTGATTTTTTAGTTTGATTTTGCGATATTTTTAGAAAAAAAGTTGGCAACAGTAGATATACTGGCTGCAAGAGCTTAACCCGAAAGAGGTGAAAAACACTAAATAAACTTTTAATTTTAACTACAAATGCTTCTCTTTCTTCTTGTTTTAATATACTTATCTAATGGAACATTTTCATTCTTTTTCTTTTTGTTACAGTCTGAATCATCACTAGCACCAAATGATACATTTTCTGAACGTGTTAAACGTTTTGATCTGGAATTCACCGGTTTGCTAATTGGTCTACTTAAGCAAATAAATGATGTGGCATCAGATAATCCATCTGATCGTTTCATTAACTTAGTACATCGTATTAATTTCAATTCATTTTATAATGAACAAATGGATAAATTATGTGCTAAAGATTCAATGATGACAACAACAACACATCATTGAATGATGACGATATGATTATAATCATTAATTAAATACTCATACTTACACAACAATAAATCGTAATACATACATAATAATATAATCCTTAATGATATTTTATCTTGCCATTGAATTGTATTCATAATGGAGAAAAGGATGGAGATAGAAGATTTCGATGATGATGATGAATATGATTGTTTTGAAAATGTTTTTTTGTGTTGTTTGCTGTTCTGTTTTTCTGCACAAATAAAAATTTATTAAAACTGAAAAAATATCTACATTTAGAAATGTTTTTGGTGTAAAAAAGGAAAATAATTGCAAATTTTACATACAACGACACCCTACATATTCAAAATATATAGAAAATGTTTTAAATATGAATGCGATGAAACGAACAACATATACAGAATGATTAATGATGAATACTTATTGGTCTTTCACAAACATGCAAGGATTATTTGATTAAATTTTAAACCTTATGTTGGAGTGCAAAACTTAAAAGATAACAGAGTGGGAAAACTTATTAGGATTCTATTGATTTGCATCAATAAAGCAGCGGTAAAAAAGAAGAGATCTGTATCGGAAATTATCAATTGACTTGGTCGTTTCATTTTTAATTTTAAGGGATTCTGTCTTTAACAAATTCCATGTTTTTTCTTAAATAGCAAAAGTTTATATATATTTTTTTTGTAATCTTATTAGTGTGAAATTTAAAAAATATTAATTTTTGTACATAAACTAAATAAAGCCAAAAAAAAAAATTACAACAACAAAATATATCCGGCGCTTAAAAAATACGCATTTTGTTCAATTCCAAAATGGGGCATAAATTTTGAAAACTCTACTGCAATTGTCTGAAATGTTGCAAACATTTCTTCAACTTAAGTTTAGTATTTATCAAACAACTTACGGTGCTATCCATATTATACCATATATAAAACCTTTTGAAAAGTGAACATGATTACGGTTTTAATAATTCTCTTGCATTTTCCAAAATATTCGAAAATGCAAAATCAATTTGATGTTGTATGTTCTGTTCTATACGATGAATATTTAGTAAAATTGCCAATAAATACCACAGATACATCAAGGATTGAGGTTTAACTACATATATGTACATTAGACTGTCCCTTAAAATAGCGATTTGTAGATTTTCCTTCATTACATCGATTGGCCGCCTCGGTCGTGCGATTTGACGCCGTTGGACTATTTCCTGTGGGGCTACGTCAAATCTATGGTCTATGCCAACAAGCCAGCGATGATTGATGAACTTCGTACGAATATCGGCCGATTTATGCTTGAAAACCGTCGAAAATTGGTTTCAGCGTCTGGACTTCTGCAAGCGTGCCCGTGGTGGCCATGCAAAAGAGATCGATTTCCATACATAATGGCATCGAACGCACTTTCACAGGAATAAAGAATTTCATTGATATCCAAAACCGTTTTCGTTTTATTTAAAAAAAACTTTTGTAGCGCTCTTATTGAAGAACCCTTTATAAAACTGGCCATAGATTCTTTACAAAATAAATTCAACATCTTTTACGAAACAGTCGACATTGACAATTACTTTCGTCGCAAATACATGAAAAACTATCATTTTATAAATATAAAAAACATGTTATTTTGCATTAAAAAAAACTTGGTCACATTTGTCAAGTTTTATTTTTGTTTTCATCACATTTAAGAAGCTTTTTATAAATATGACGGAGGTTTTCCATCGAGTGATACTAATATTTAGTAAAATTTGTTGCTAATTTTAGCAAATAATTTTTAAATTACAGTTTTCAACAATTTTATTAAAATTTAGTAGTGGTTACTAATTTTTATACCCTACACCACTATGTGGTCAGGGTATTATAAGTTTGTGCTGATGTTTGTAACACCAAGAAATATTGGTCCTAGACCCACCTTATAGTATGCCGATCGGCTCAGAATTTTTTTTTATTTCGATTTAACGATGTCCGTCTGTCCGTCCGTCCGTCCGTCCGTCTGTCTGTCTGTCCATGCATTATTGTGCGCACTCTACAGGTCGCAAATATTAAGATATTTTGATGAAACTTGGTACACCGACTTATGTCGGCCCAAGGACGACGCCTATTGATTTTGGTAAACATCGGTCCATGTTTAGACCTAGTGCCCATATAAGGGTCCTACCAAAATTATATTGTTTATACGCTGCAGGTCGCAAATATTAAGATATTTTGATGAAATATGGTACACCGACTTATGTCGGCTCAACGACGAAGCCTATTGATTTTGGTGAACATCGGTCCATGTTTAGACCTAGTGCCCATATAAGGGTCCTACTAAAATTATATGGTTTATACGCTGCAGGTCGCAAATATTAAGATATTTTGATGAAATTTGGTACACAGACCTACGTTGGCCCAAGGACGAAGCCTATTGATTTTGGTGAACACCGGTCCATGTTTAGACCTAGTGTCCATATAAGGGTCCCCCCAAAATTGGCTTGGTTACAAACTGCAGGTCGCAAATATTAAGATATTTTAATGAAATTTGGTTCGCTGACTCACATTATAGAAAATTTTGACACAAGTCCCATTTTAACCCATTCGAATTTCGGATCCAAACATTAGTTGGCTTTTAACCAGACTGGTGTAGGGTATTGTATAGTCGGCATGCCCGACTTTAACCTTTTTACTCGTTTTCTACTAGTTTCATTTTACTACAAAGGCGCAAATTAGTTTAATTTCCAGTAATAACAACAAAATTTTCAGGAGCCATTATATACTTTTCTGTTGAGTGGGCGAGTTTTATAGTAATCACAAAGCACGAGTTTAAACTTAAATTTTACTTTAGTGAGAAATTTAATTTGAAAATGTATTACTCAAGTAACGATTTATTAAAATTCGTACTTAGTGCTAACTATAATACTGCCCCGCATTGGTCTGATTGAAAAAGTCGGCGATTTAATTTATCAAAAGCACTCAAATTATTGAATAAATCTTTAAGTTTGTAATCGTCGTTTAAATTAACCCTTTAGTGCGTAGTTCACCTTTAACCCTCTAACCGGCATACGCTTTGTTGCAATGAAATTTATTCCATGTATCCGTCATGAAAAATAAACAATAATTTGTTCTACAAAATTTTTTTTCGTTGCGTACTTTAGGCGATATGAGCTAAAATAGGTCAACAGTGAATCTCGAAAATTAGTCAGCTAAAATTAGTAGGAATACAAATTTTAGCATAAATAATTCCTTTTACTAAGATATAACTACAGAAAAAAATAAAACTTTTGACCTGTTACTTAAGTCGATGTAACGATTTCGTTACTTCAGAAAATACTTATTTTCCATCTAGGACATGGAGAAATAGGAATGGCAATTTTTTACTCTACTGTAAGTAACTTAATTAAATCTAATTGGTGAATATCAAATATGGCAGTGGAATATTTTAATTGTGTAGAATTATAAATTGAAGTGATGAAACTCAAAAGAAAGACGGTTTCTTGCTGTTTTATATGAAATATAACAAAAACATTAAAGTTACAATAAAATCCTGCGTCATTGTATTTATTACTAAAAATTAGGGTGAAGGAAGGTCGGATAGAAAAATTATTTTTAAATAGGTGGGAGCTAATTCTATCTACAGATCACTTTGAGAACTACTTTTTGGATTTATTAAATCCAAGTGATTAAAAAATGCGGTTAATGAATTCAGTTGTTAAGCAATAAGTTATAAACGTTTTATTCCCAGCAAAATCTTTCATTACCAAATAAGTGGTTATATAATGAAACTAAAATTTTTACTACTTATAATTCGGAGTCAGTACTTTAGTTTAATTACAAAAATAATGTGATATTGGTAACTATTTAACCACTAATAAGTTTACGAGTAAGCCTAATTTATGAACAACTTGTAGCCACTTATGTTTTAACTGCTTATCAGCATACGAATAACTACTTATTTTGGTGAATACTTATTTTTGATATTTTTGTAATGAAGCCGGTAAGCGGGTGCACAAATTTTGTGCGTTTTTTTTATTCATCGAATATGGACAATTACTTACAAAAACGACCTTGTCGAATAAAAATAATGAGGTTTGACACTGAATTATATTTAGTAACCTCTATTATTTAATTTTATTTATTTATTTACTAATATCCTGCACAACAAGATTGTCTCTTATAACACAGTACAACAGCCAATCTGGGGGGTGAGAAATTCCAAGTCAGGGTGATGGTACTAGGTCAGTATAGTAAAACCCTCAAAGGGTTTGGCGTTCGTATGTGTAATTTTTTTTTATGACCTTTTAAATTTTTTCCTTATCTTGATGTTTTTTCGCTTAGTTGTAACTCGAGAACCACTTGTCCGATTTTGATGAAACAAATTTAGAAAAATTTAGAATTACAATTTCTTTAATCCGTTCATATAACATTTTTCTTTATAATCAACAGTTTTGCCGGTAAAAATAAATTTGTGGAGAAAAAAAATATTTTTTTGCCTAAAAATTAAAATTTTTTATGAATTTAAAAAAAAAAAATTTTAATTTTTAGGCAAAAAAATATTTTTTTTTCTCCAAAATTTTTTTTCTAAAAATTAAAATTTTTTATGAATTTAAAAAAAAAAAATTACTAGGTTGTTTGTAGGGTATGTGGTAATGAGTTCCAAAGACCAATTGCATTTATATAAAATAGATGTTCTGAGATAGCGGAATGATGCGTCGGAGGTATTAATCTTTTACCCCTTTCAAATCTTCCAAACCGAATTTTATAAAAAAGATATTTTGGATTCTCTGTAAAAATTATCCTATGAAGAAACAAAAGAACTCTTATTTATCTTCATTAAATTTTCGAAGGACACGCCGAAGATACTATTTGAAAATGGTGATACATGGCTAAACTTCCTTAGACCGTATACATATCTCACAATGTTGTTGTATGCAACATTAAGACGAGGTGTGCTATTAGCGTCACATTTCGCAAATAGTTCGCAACCATATAATAGACCTGGCATAACGTAAGTCTTTGCAAGGAGCAATCTTACCTTCAACGGTGTAAAGGATTGTGTGGCCCACAGGGATCTTAGTTTTACATATGTTTGAGCGACTAAGAAGTTTATGTGATCAGGCCATGTTAGGGTACTATTAAAAACTATGCCCAAGTTTTTGGCTACTGGAACATTTGAAATTCTCTGGTCGTTTATAAGTATATTGTTACCAATATCTGGTTTAATTGACCTTTTGTGAATCATAAGGCATTTTGACTTTTTAGGGTTTAAACAGAGACCATTTGCCATAGCCCAGCGATGTATTTTACCTAAATCATAATTAAGTTTATCAATGTTCTCCCTTTATACTGCTTATTATTTAGATATTAGTAACGATCACCCATTACTGAGCTTTTGCTGGGTTATTAACATAGGCGTATTCCGGCTCTTTTTTTAATGTTATTGTTGACAGTCAAACTTAATTGAACAATAAAAAAAAACTATTTCAATAAAAACATTTTTTCGCACACTTGGAAATGTCTTTGTTTTGAATTTAAAAAAGAGGACTATGAATATCCTGTTGTGTACAATTAGGAAGCTCTTTAGTTTGCAAAAATTAAAAAAGGGATAAAATGAAGGTGTGTTTAAGCCACTACCCCCATCCACATAGAGAGCATTTGAATAGAATGAAAAAACGTGTGAAAGTATGTGGGATGTCAAATATGCATGTGACACAGTTTTATAATTAACTTTTGCCACTCTGTAGATTGTTGGTCTACTAAATTCATAAAGTGGCATACAATGTTTTTTGGTTATTCCAGGATGTACCTACTCGTATTTATTTAGAATGAGAGTGGTGTGATTGAGTAAAGTTTGTGTTTTTTTTTTGTAGTGTTTGTCCTACAATTGAATACACGTGCCAACAACAAATGGGTGCAAATTGTTGACACGTGATCATAAAATAATCTACATCATAAGTATATATTTAAAATTATACTTAATTAACTCGAACCTCAAAAGTTGTGAGTAAACAAAATAAATGTTTAGTAAATATTTGATTGCAAATTGTCGTACATCTAATGGCCCAACAATAGGTGTGTTTCTTTACTTTTTGGGTAAAGTTCGGTAAAATGAGAGTAAGCACAAAATCCTCTCACAAAACGACAAAATTACCCAATAGTACAGGAACGCAAAAAACCACTTTTCTAGCCCAAAAACTTATTTCAAAGAATAATGTTAAACAGTGATGGGACTTGAAAAATTTTGTTTTGTGCCAAGTGTGTGACTAAAATGTGCCAAATGGGCCTTTATTGTGCCAAAACTCAATTTTCACTTAGAAACCGTGTTTTCAACTTTCATTTTGTAAATGCATTCTTATGGAATTATATTGAATTCTTATGGAATTAATTATATTAGAATGAATTAAAATTTTCTTTCAATTAAAAGGTGAATGATAAATTAAATTCATCCGATACTTATTAAAGATTTGGGAATGCAGCCAATGAATGAATTCTTTAGTAATGGTTGCACGGAATGGTATACATATAAACATTTTCTAAAACTGAATTATTTTTTTATGAATTAAACTTAAATTAATTCTTTCGGAGCTCTGAGATAAATTTATAGCATTTGAATTTTTAAAATTCTATAGATTAAGCACCGTAAGTTGTTCAGTTTTCACGTGAAAAAACTGTTATACTCCATATAAAAAAATTATTTTTCATGACAATGAGTTTCACGCAAATTTAATGTACAAGACTATTATTTTTCTGGTGAAAAAGTGACATTTTGTGTTAATTGTGATTGTGGCTTTGTTATAAAATTAAAATATTGTTAATTTTTTTAACTTAAATTGCAATTTAAAGCATTTAAAGTCTAAGAGAAATTTTTTCACATGAAAAACAACTTACGGTGCTTTATTCGGTAATATCTTCGATGCCATTTTTTAGTTTTGCTTTATTCGAAAAGGTATTTTAATACCAATAAATGCTTAGAAACTAAAAATTAAAGAATTGTTATTTTTTAAATGCATTTTATTTTCTATTAAATTTTGTAGATAACCAAAATGTGCCAAAATAGTATCGGTTGTGCCATTGTACCAATCAATCTTAGATTGTGCCAAAAATCCCATCACTGATGTGAAAATACGTATAATTTCAGTTTGCAAATCGGCACAAATAGACATATTTATTCGCATTTAAAAGTTGTTTTTGATTTTATTCAATTAATTTTAGCAAAAAACCAAGTTTCTTTTGCTTATTTCTTTATTTAATTACAATTTTTAATTTAATTTCACAATTGTTTTTTGTTTATATTTACATCAGCTGTTTTACCAAACTTTACCCGAAGAAAAAGTCTGGGTAAATTTTGGTAAAAAGAGAAGCACTAATACACTCTCATTAGCGCTCTAATTTACCCAATTTTCGAGTACGGGAACGCTTTTGGGTAAATCTCGGTAACTTTGGGAACGTACGGGAACACACTGAATATTTAGCGAAGTCGGATTAAGGAAAAGAGCACTTCCATACAAATGTATTAACGTACCCATATTTAACTTAAATCAAATTCTACTCGAATCTCATCGTACCTGACTTTCGTGTCTATTCCTACGAAAAGTCTGTGACTCTTAAGCAGAGTAGGAAAATAAACTGTACACAACTTGTAGGGTAGGTTACGACTAAGGAACACATACCGTATCTATCGTTTTAGCGATTGTGTGTTTGTATACAAACCGAATGCGGTACACTACGATTGTCTGATGAACGCAAACGCTACGATCATGTACTGTACTTTCAAAACATATTCACACCCCGTAGCGTACCGAATTCGGGTTGTGTGTATAAACACAAACACTAATTGGAGAGAATAGCGTATGTGTTTTCTATGCAACCAATATGCTTGTGTACTGTGTTCGCGATGTGCGGTACGCAACCCTAAAAGTACGGTTCGTTAGAGTTTATTTTCCTACTCTGCTCTAAAGGCTCAACTATATTCAGCGAAGTTGAATTAAGGACATTGACGGACTTAGGCCGGTCTGGGGTGGGCTTTGCCCACCCTGGACTCCTTTTTGCCCACCCCAGAATTAAAAAAAAAATCTACATATAATTCTTTTATCTATGATTTTGATGACAAAAAGTATCACAACATTATTTTTTTTTATATCAATTAATCCTGTATTTTTAGTTGGGAAAATGTCTACTGGTTTCTTAGGAAGATAATTGGTTTGAAAAATTCTTACACAAGAAATATTTAAGAAACCAATCGATCTTAGTTCTGATTATAAAACTGGACCTTAGAGTTTTCCTTTAAGAAACATTATTACAATATAATCACGGAGTTGTTCAACAAGCATCTGAAGGTATTTGATACGAAAATGGAAAAGGATTTTTAATAGGAAAATATCGCAGAATCTTTTTCGGTGAGATAAATATCTTAGATTAAATAGTTTTCTAAACCAATAATTAGTGAATATCTAACAAGGAAATTACTTCAAACTAAACACTACTATTTTGATGAAATTTTTATATGTTGAAGAAACAAAAATTTTAAGATGAACATCTCACAGTTTTTGGCCACCTTGGTAATTTAACTGGTCAAAATATTAGAATGGATTCGTCCGAGGTCGACGAAAAAATGAGACAGGTTGATTTTAGATTTCTTTTCTCTACACTCACAATATATTTTCCATAACCGATTGAGGTTTATTTAAAGAGTAATGGTAAAGTTTGTTTTCAATTGAAGAATCAATTAAAATTTGTTTTCAATTGAAGAATCAATTAAATACATATTGTTTAACTTTTTTTTATCAATCAATAAAAAACAAACCACAAAAAATTTGTATCGTCTGTAGGAGTTGATATTTTCAGTCAAATATTCTATTTTTAGATTTCTATTTTTAGAAAAAATAATTTAAATAATTTCGTTGATTTCTGTTTTAAAACAAAAAATTCAAATATTTTCGGTTTTCTTTTTTTGTTAAAATATTTTGTTTATATACAAAATTATTTCCATTCAAATTACAAGAAATTCTTTACTCATACACACAACATAGCCAATAAAAATATGAAGGTGTGTGTTGGTGTGTGGTTTTTTGAAATTTCAAAAAAAAAAAACTTTCAAGTATGAAAAAACAATCCACAAAACCGTTTTTTTTACGTTTTGTCAGTTAAAAATTGATGATTGATTTAACAGACTCTCTAATTATTTTTATTTCTTTTATGGATTGTTTAAACAATGTTTGAAAATAAATAGCAAAATGGTTTGAATATAATGAAAAACGAGTAAAAAGGTTAAAGTCGGGCATGCCGACTATATAATACCCTACACCAGTCTGACTTAAAGCCAACTAATGTTTGGATTCAAAATTTGAATGGGTTAAAATGGACTTGTGTCAAAATTTTCTATAAAATCATAAAAGAAGAGAAAATCGAAAATATAGCCCATATGGGCGATAGGTCCAAATATAGACCGATCCTATCTAGAATCAAAAGGCTTTTTCCTTGGGACCATGTAAGTCAGCGAACCAAATTTCATTGAAATATCTTCGTATTTGCCACCTGCAGCGTGTAAAAGCCAATTTTGGGGGAACCCTTATATGAGCACTAGGTCTAAACATGGACCGATTTTAACCAAAATCAATAGGCTTCGTCCTTGGGCCGACATAGGTCTGTGTACCAAATTTCATTGAAATATCTTCGTATTTGCGACCTGCAGCGTGTAAAAAAGGCAATTTTGGGGGTACCCTTATATGGGCACTAGGTCTAAACATGGACCGATTTCAACCAAAATCAATAGGCGTCGAGCGATTCCATACAAATATACTGAAGTACCCATATTTAGTGTAAGTCAACTTTTGAATACTTCCAGCTCTATTAATTTAGTTAACTTTCGATCGAACGCATCGTACCCAACGTACTGCCTGTTTTTATAAAAAGAATCGGAGAAATTCGTTAAAACGTTTGTGTGAAAAACACAAACTTTAAAAGGTTTATCTTAAAATTTTTTGAGCCTCATTTGTTCTACATAGAAGTCCTAAGAAATTTGTGCTAAAGCTTTGAAATAAAAACGTTTTTAATTTAGTGTTTTTCACACAAATTTGTTAACGAATTCGTTTGATTATTTTTATAAAAACACCCAGTTAATAAATTCAAAACATGTCAAAAAAATATATTAAAATAAAAATAAAGTAATACAAAAATGAAACAAAACAAATTAAAATTCTAAAAAACCAAAAAATATTCAATTGTGCGAAACCAAACTACATAATTGTTTTAAGCCAAATATGGGGCGCCGTGTAATTTGAACAAAACTTAAGCCAACTTTTGTTTATCGGAAAATTAATATAAGGTTGTGACTGTATTCTTCTTGTGTATGTTGTTGCAAAGTCACAATAAATTATATTTATTAAACTTTTTGTTTAAATACTTCAAAAAAACTAGACCTGTTATCGACACAATCATAATATTGAGAAAAAAATTTAATTTTTAAAAGTTTATTGTTGTTTTGTATGAAAAGTTGTAGCCCCACTCATTAAAAATTGAGAGCTTGTCCCTATCTCATGTAGTTGTAGCAGTGTTACCATATATTTTTTTTAGAAAAACTGTAAAAAAAACTGTTTCTTTATAGAAAAACTGTTTTTCGAAAAAATTAAAAAAATCGGAAGAAATTCTGGAATCCCGAAGTATAGTGGGATTAAAATATTATCAAAGCGTCTCAATTTTCACAATATCGAGATTTGAACAATTTAATTGCGTTTGGCATTTATATTAATCGACTTTTTGCACAGCCTTCTAACAAAACTTTTTTAAGAATTTTGGTCTCCTAGGCCCGAATCTGAAGTTAAAAAAAGTTCATCGAATCACCCTTCCGAGATGTGAGCCTTTTTTTATTAACTCCTGACTTAGGATAGAATACTTTACTGGTCAATGTTATACTTCAAAATATTTTTTATGGATTTGCATTCTGCATAAAATTACCTTTTATTCGATTGAGTATTATTATGTCGGGAATTGTTTGACGGCGTGTAAAAACCCCGTAAAAATCTCAAAAATCGCGTTTTTTGGAATAGTCCTTGATCATAATTTAAAATTAAAAAAAAAATTGATTAAATTGATTGATTAAATTTAAAAAAGTAGTAAACTGTTATCCAGAATTGGCAAATATTTATTTAAACAAAATGAATTTCGGACTTTTTTGATGAGACATTGTTTTAAAAATCCTTCATTTAGAAATGATCTGAAAAGTTCGGCTAAAAAATGTCCATGTCAGATGTGGATTAGCTAATTTTATTCCATGCTAATATTTGATAAAATTTGTTAAAAGTGTCGTTTTTTCAGTAAGCATATTTTGTAGTATAATAATGGCATTTTTAAATTTATTTATGTTTCGATTTGTACCTAATTTTTCAGCACAATATTAAAGTTTTATTGTAATTTTTGGGTCATATGCATAATTACTTTCTAAGTTTATAAATGGCTTATAAGAAAAATATTTTATATAAAATTCATTTTATAAACGTGTTATAAGGTTTTCAAATTATTGTGCATAAGCACTTTTATATTTGAATTCTTAATTTTTAGTTAAAAAATTAAAAAAAAATTGTAAATGAAACAAATATGCCGATTTTATATGAAAAAACTGTAAAAAAATCCATGAATTTAAAAAAAAAAAACTGTTTTTTACATGCAAAAACTGAAAAACTGTTAGGCTTCCCAAAAAACAGTTAAAACTGGCTATATGGCAACACTGAGTTGTAGTGGTATTAAGAACCATCCCAGCAAACAAGGCAATACGAAGACGTTGCCTTAATCGTATTGCCTGGAAGAAAAATTTTATTGCGGCGATAATCGTCTTCGTATTGCGGAAGATACCCCATTTAGTAGAAAACGTGTCCAGAAAGCATTACTTCACAGCACTACGAAAACCATTCTTCTAGAAGATAAATTGGCGATATTGCTAATTTATCACTTGGAAGATAAAAAATATAAAGGGTTTTCACAAGGGGTGTACTATTTGTTGTATCGTTGTATCGTCCTAACAAAAAACAGAGTTGTTAAAAATTAAATTGAAAAAATACAACATTTGAGAATAGCACGATACAACATTTTTACGTATGTTTAGTGTCCTATGTTTGAGTGTGCTAACCGATAGAAAACTGAATAGAAAATCGTTGTTAAACACAAATAAAAATTTTAACAACTCTGTTTTTTGTTAGGACGATACAACGATACAACAGATAGCACACCCCTTATGAACAACCTAATAGTATATATCGCCAATATATCATCTGGAAGTTAAAAAAAGATATCGCCTGATAGTCACCCGAAATATAAAAATACGTCTTTTATTTTCAACTTCATTTTTATAAGCAAATACAACAAATAGAATTGTTTCCACCAATATTAATTTTTCGAATTCGTAATTTTTATATTAACTAAAATGACAGATCCATTAATACATCCATCAGTAAGCCATTTCCTAACAATATACAAAAAATAATAATAATAAATTAACATAATATTTGCAATATAAATTGCAAAAGTTATTCTAAATCCATCGGAAGCTCGAAAAAAAAAATTCTACTAAAACAAACAAAAACTAAAAACTATATTTTTTTGACTTTTTTGTTCAATATCGCCAGTATGGTAAAAAGATGTTCGAAATACTAATTAGATTTTCTTTTAAGGGATAAATGGATGATAACTTTTGGATGATATTGTATTTCTTCCAAATGGTTATTGGGATATGTACAAGGAAACTTACAAACCATAGTATAATACAGTAGCTTTACTCTTTTTCTGTCATTTGAAAAAATTAAGTAGTATTTGTAATTTTACTTGTACATATGGTTCTTAATACCACTACAACTACATGATATAGGGACAAGCTCTCAATTTTTTAAAGAGTGGGGCTACTATAGTATACTATAGCTGTGTTTGTGCGGCAAGCTATCAACTTTGGCTTATGTCATTCCCATACAAATTTGACATTAGTAACGTTTAGAGTTAACACTAAATGTTGGGTTATGTCAAATTTATATGGGAATGACATAAGCCAACGCTGATAGCTTGCCGCACAAACACAGCGTATGTTACAAACCCTACTTAATTTTTTCAAATGACAGAAAAGGTGTAAAGCCTCTATATTATACTATGGTTGTGACTTCCAGCATAGATTATATAGAAATCTTTCTCTTCTTCTTCTTTTGTCAACAAACAAATTTTTACGCACACATTCAAATATTTTTTGTATAGGTAAAGAACGTATGCCCAATACATTCTCATGAGTTACGTTCACTGGCAGCGAATGTCATAGAGTTAGAGATCTATGTAATCTATGACTTCCAGTCTTAAAGCTAGTCTTATGACAGTCACAACTAGTCACATGTAGGAATAAGCAAAAAATAATTGGAAAACAATTGCAAATTTAAACACTAACAGCATAATTCATAAACTTTTACAACAGTCTTATTGCAGTATTCTAAGGTATTTTATGAAAAATAGTATTCACATTTGCTTAATAGATTTTTCGCCGCTACCAGTTTCCGTCGGCAGATTTTGATAAAAATTTATATCAAAGATATTCTGATTAATGTACTTCGTAATATCATTAGAAATATGTTTTATAATGCAGCTAACATCAAAAATTGATTTTTTAGCCTCAACAAAAGTAAAAAACCTTTTTTTCTACGACAATCTACAAGAAAGGACAACATTTTTATGACAGCGCCATCTAGCGTGAGTTTTATATAAAAATAAATATCAAAAATGGATTGCTCGACCCCAAAAAACAGTAAGATACCACAACTTTCCAGGATAATAAAAATAAATAAGCATTATTTTATCAAATTTTTGATGATTTTTTCTTGTTAGACAACGTTCCAAAATCACCAACTTCAAAAGCGTGTTATGGAAAATGTCAACTTTCATTTGCTTTTGGTTTCATCCCATTCTGATTCTACTGAAAATTTGTAATGGCTACTGAAAATTTTGCTATTATTACGGGAAATTTAACTGTATTGAGCCCAGTGGTATGTTTTACTAATTTTAGCAACACATGTCTGCTGATCTGTAGTACAATAAAATTAGTAGAAAAAATTAGTAGCCGCTACTAAATTTTAGTAAAATTTATGTAAACTGCAATTCAAAATCGATTTGCTAAAACCAGTTAAAAAACTTACTAAATATCATAATTTTAGTACAATGAAATTAGTATAAATAACACAGTACAACACTAAAAATGCATCGGGAATGCGACATATCAATTCTGATAGATTTTAGGATGAACATCACGATTGTGAACATCAAATTTCAAAATTAGCTCTAGTTTTTGAAATATTTGCAAATTTTACTTTTAGCAAAAAGACAGTTTTTTTGTTAAAATTTCTTATTTATTCATACACCTGACTGAACCATGGATAATTTTTAATATGGTTTAAAAATATAGACTATAGGCTTTTGGAAACATATCAATTTATTTTGATTAGATAAAGGATCTAGGATATAACTGCAATTAAAGTGAAAACTTCACTTATTTTACTATTTTGCAAATCTTATAAAATCCCTTAATCGGATTTGCAAAATTTTTACATATGACGCAAATTCATATTCCACTAAATTCTTTTTATCAAAAGAATTACAACTTCTGCATCAACATTTGCAGAAAATTCAATCTAAAATACACATTTTACATCTTTTTTATTTCAAATAAATTTTATATGAATTTACTATGGCAAAAGGAAATAAAATACATTTTTGAACATGCATATTTTAAAATCGTTATTTTTTCAAAATTTGCACTTCAATTATCTAAAACTTTGTTGAAATTAAGTGTGTTTGCGTACCCGATAATTTGTACAAATTCGTACAAATTTGTACAAGTTTTTACTGGAAGGTGTTTGTTTACACAATTACTCAGTAAGGAGAGAGGAAAAATAGAGGGTAAAGTGACAGTTCAATACCAGAGAACTTACAAGTTTTTACTGGATGAATTTTTGCTAGTAAGAATTTGTAAGAAAAAAAAACATATGATTTAAAACATATGATTGAAGAAACAAAACATTTGTCTAAATAATTTTGAAATATTTTTTTGTAAAAATAAAAAATATTTAAATATAAGCTTATTTACGATGGAAGGAGTAAGTAAGTGATCATTTTATTAGGTTTTATTTATTAATCCAATAATTTGAATTGGTTTATTTCGCAATCAGCTATTTTAATAATTGTTGCCAATTTAGCTATTTTCTCGGCAAATCTAGCGATACTTCAACTTGTTTAGCGGGATAAAATATAATTTAGCTATTAGCGGGAAAACTAGCGATTTTTCTTTTTAAGACAGTCTTCACATTATCTTAGCATTTTTTTACATTTATTTCCTTGACAGAATTTTGGAATCATTATTATTTAGCGATTTATCGGTAAATTTTTATGGAAAACAAAAAAGTTCGAAAAATTTGGCGATGTATCAATAATTTTTTAAGAAAGTTTTAAGAAGTTTGAAAAATATAGCTATTTTTGTGAAATTTTTCAACAGAACCTAAAAAGTTCGTGCAATTTAGGGATTTATCGCTATTTAATTTTTTTTATAATTTAGATATTTTCTAGTGATTTTTTAGTTTGATTTAGCGATATTTTTAGGGAAGAAGTTGGCAACAGTATTTTACTAATTCTTACAATTTTTCTGTTTGCGTACATTTTTAGATATTTTTCTTTTTGAGAGTAATTTTTACCTTACTCTCTTTAAATTTGTTACTGAGTAATTTTTACTGGACTTTACTGGAAAAGTACCCAAACACACCTATTGATTGGAAAACATATGTTTAATATTTCTGAATGGTTTTATCTGGGTTTTATATTTTAAGATTTGTTACAGACTCCTTAAATTTTAGGTATTAAAAAAGTCAGCCTTTTTCAGGTTTAGTCAATATTAACTTAAATATTAGCTTTAAATTAAAACAGAAAATGGGAAATTTTTTTGATAAATTAAGTAACATGAGATGTTTACTAAAGGTACAAATTCAAATATTGGATATTCCTTTCATCGGGGATTATTTATTAACGAAATCGTGAAAAAAGAGAAATTTCAATTTTAAATGCATATATAGGGAATATTATCGCAGCTGTCAAAACGTGCAATATATCAAATTAAAGGGCATATTTCATCATTTTAAAATGTTGCAATAATAAAAAATTAGCGTTATTACTTTCAATTTTATACTGTGTTATTTATACTAATTTCTTTGTATTAAAATTATGATATTTAGTAAGTTTTTTAACTGATTTTAGCAAATCGATTTTGAATTGCAGTTTACAGAAATTTTACTAAAATTTAGTAGAGGCTACTAATTTTTTCTACTAATTTTATTTTAATACAGATCAGCAGACATGTGTTGCTAAAATTAGCAAAAAATACCGCTGGGCAGTTAAATTTCCCGTAATAACAGCAAAATTTTGTGGGGGGGCGGGGGTACTCTTCCGCTTTTGAATAATAACAGTTATAATTAAATTATTTATTTTTATTGTAGGTCTTTTTTTTTAATTAATGATAATGATTAGTGATGGGCACGTGAGCAGAATTTTGCGGGATTCACGTGAATCACGAGTGAATTTATGTGAGTGTGAGTGAAATTATAATTTACTTATATACGTCAACGTGAGTGAGTGTGATTAGGAAAAATTTCTTCATGGGTGAGTGTGCAACAACAACTCTACACAATTTCTATATTTAAATTTTCAGCTGTACTTGTAGATAAATTAATGATTTTTATTTATTAATTTACAGGTCAACAGCAAAAAAAGGCTTGAATAACCACTATATAGATTTGATGCATCATGGTTACCTACCCAGGAAAATATTGGTAATGACACCTCATTACTATCTGCATTACCAAAAATGATATATCATTACCTTTTGCATTATTTTATAATATAAAATAATGACTTCCTAATAACGGCCTATTGTATTCATTGTTTCTAAATATAAAGTAATTACTTACTCGTAATAGTTTAAATAAGTACTTTTTACACAATTAAATTTAATACATTTTTATTTATTATATGCAAATATGTTTTATGTTTAAAGTTTTATGACGAGTCCTAAAATTACACACTAGAGAAAACTTTAATTTTTGTGAATGTATTTCCTTAAGCTAATAGTATTTGCTTAACTCCTTATTTTTAAAAGTCAAGTAAGCAATCGGATAACCACTTATAATTAAAGTTTTTGTAAGCAAACCACTTATTATTCAAAATGTCATAACTACTTATTTGTCATTTTTTCGTAAGCGATCGGGTAAGCGTGACTACTTATAAAAACGACCACACCAAACAAAAATAATGAGTTTAGACGCCAAAAAATAAGTTGTGCGGAGCTATGAATTTCTATTATATAACCACTTATTTGGTAATGAAAGATTTTGCTGGGGTATGTATGTTTGTTTGTTTGTAGGAGGTAATCTCCGTAAGTACTCATCTGATTTCAAAAATATTTGATCCAGTATTTAGAAGGATCCTTAAGGATGGACATATGCTTTATATCATTCCATTAAAATAATTAATAAAAAAGTTATGAGCAATATTGTAATATAAAATAAAAGAATAACGTGACTGACTGACTCAACATCGCCCAGCTCAAACCGCTGAAGCTAGGAGGTAGACGTACGCTAAGACGGTATTTTTGGAATTTCCTACCGGAACTGGCAAAAAGGGGAAAAGGCTCCCCCTTGACGGCCTGCCAAAACCCCTTTGGCTAGAAACCTGAAATTTAAAATATGTGTTCCTGGAGTAAGGGCTAACTCACCGACATGGTACTTTTTCGATTTTCGGACAGGAACATGGTAAGAATGGGGGAAATGTCCCCAATAATGGCCTGCCCAAACCGCTGAGGCAACGAAGTTGAAATTTGATATGAAGGTTCCTCCTCTATCGTACACAGCCGCGAATATGAAATTTTTGGAAATTCCTACAGGGAGGGGCAAAAGGAAAGTCTCGAGGGCTCAAAAAGGGAAAAAGACCTCTTAACGGCCTGTTCAAACTGCTGGAACTAGGAAGCTGAAATTTAGTATGTAGGTTCCTCTTCCAACGTAGACGTCCGCTAAGACGGCATTTTTGGAAATTTCTACCGGGGGGGATAAAAAGAGAATAATTTTTCCCTTGATGGCCTGCCCGAACCCCTTTGGCTAGAAACCTGAAATTTATAATTAGGTAGTTCACAAGGAGTGTGAACATAAGTAGACAATTATCAATTATTAACCCATTTCAAGACGAATGACACTGATGATGGCTTTGTAGCGAAAGCCGAAAATACGTATTCTGTCTTGCTGGCGTTATAGAATTCTTTCAAAAAATTTTTATTCTTTGTAATTTACTTGTGAAAATTGTATCATCTTTCTTTAATTTGGAAAATAATTTAAACAGAAAGTGATATTAATTTATGATCTATAGTCAAACTAAAGAACATTCATTTACCAAAATAACAGATCAAATAAACATTCCCCTCATTAATCATATATTTTAACAATAAATTTTGTAAAATTTAACGAAAGTGTTCTTAAAAATTAGTTTTAAATAATTTTGAAAATTACAGGCAGATTCACAATGATGGAGTATTCCACTCTGCAGAGTGGATTTTGTTGCTTTCTTTTTCACACTTACATATTTTTTGTATCATGCCATCTCTATTTTAGTACACTCCACTCTGCAGAGTGGATTACTCCATCATTGTGAATGTGGCTTAACACTCAAAATTACTTACGGTGGGTCTCATACTGTATGTTTAACTTTAACTTAACTAAAAACAAAATAAAATGTCAAAAAAATGTACACAAAACAACAACAAATTTTTGGGTTAACTATTAACCTCAGTTTAAACCTGCAGTATGAGACACACCGTTAAAGTACTGAGGATTTTTAGTATTGTGTTAAATGAATATAACTAAAATCTGTGCTTAAATCAGTGTTTCAACTAAAAATTTGTTAAAAATTAGTCAAATAGATTTGAAACCGGTTTGACAGATTTTTCTACTGACGTATTATTTTAAATGTACTCATTAACTTTAAACCTTTATTAAAGTTTGGAGTGAGGAAGTCACCATTTAATTGTAAATTATTTAATTTTCACAATTATAAAAAAAGTTAGTATAAAAGTCTGTTACGCGTTTAACAGACTGCCACAAATGAACTGATTTTTCTGTTATTTTGTCCCAAATTTTAGGGTTGAATTAATATTTTTGTAAATCCCATTTAGCATAACAATTAGTTTCATCCGTATTTGAACTAACTTTGCATCCTAATTTTTAGTAATTTATGTATCTTAATTTTACAAAATTTGCAGCTAATTTAAGCCCCGATTATTTTCCAAAGTTTATATTTTTGTGTCTCTGCTATCAATATCACATAGAGATGGCACTAACTAATGCGGCCTATAGACTACTCAAGTTACTGGCACAATAATGAGTTTGTACAGGTCAGTTGAACAGTGTGTGGCCTGGTTTGTGTAATTTTACAAGTATATTTTTAGACTTGAGTAAAAATCAAAACGATTTAGATTTTTACGCAATATTTTAGAACTTGTGCAAGTCATTTGCGCAGTGTATGCTGAAATTAGCAAAGTTCAGCAGTAATTTTTGAAGAGTGAACATTATAAATACCGATTAAAAAAATTTAAAAATATGAATAAACGTAAAGTAAAAAATGTTAATATAAATTTATTAACATCACCAACGAATTTCAGCTATTTTGGCATGCGCAAAGTGTAAAATAAAGCTTTTAAAGACTCATATTGCCTCATAGCAATCAGCTACATGTTTCTGCTGATACGTGTAAATTAAAATTAATATTGACCAGTTTACTTGAATGGTGTGTGGCGGGTAATGTGACTTGAAAAAAATCGTTATTATACAAGTGACTTGCAAAGTCTATTTGCCGCATAAGCGAGATAGAGCAAAATGGACAAAAATTCGATAGTTATCATTCTTTATAAGCTACCTATACTCCCAAAAATAAATATGGGCCTGTCTCGGGACAGATCCGTAGAGCCCCCCCCCCCCTGTAAGCGACATTTTAGCATAAATTTTCAGTTAAATCAGGTAAAGTTTCTGTTAAATTTAGCCTAAATTTCTTAGCTACCCAGTGTCGAAAATCATTACCAGATATGTGGTTATGTAACTACATACTTGGTAATGGTAACTACCCAGGTAGAAAAATACAAACGGCACAATGTCGGCCCGGTATTGGAGATGGTAGTACATGTACTGGCAATGCGTCGGATTTTCACTTTCACTGTACTGGCATGTTGTCGAAATGATAACACCAATAAACGCTTGGCCGTAGTTATTTCCCAACGTTGGCGAAGGCTTGCGATTTTATTTTTTTGGTATTATCCCAGTACATTTAATAACAAATTTAGTAGTTTGCTAGTACTTTACTGTCCTTTTAGTATACATCACAGATTTTTAATGTATTCTTTCGAAACTTCACAAGAAAAGAATGGCTATGTCTCTCTTACATAAATAATTGGGTAATAGATGCAAAAATACATAAAATTGTTAATTTTAATAAATTAAAAAAAGGTCGTTAATTTTCAGAAAACGGTACTGGCAAAGCACGTTTTAAGTAGTACCGGCATTTCGTAAAAAACAGTGCTCTCCCAGTACAATTTTTGTTGCAACGTCGGCAATTTCTACCTGGGTAGTTACTTTTGTTATTACCTTTATATGGGCATGTCGCGAAAAATAATGAGTTATGCTTACACACCAGCATACGAAAAATCAAAAAATATATCGTTACCTATGTGCTTACCAGTACTGACAAAAATAATGAGTCTAAAAATAGATTTCCAAAAAAAATAAATTATATAAAAAAAGTATTTTTTATTGTATTTTGTTTTTTTAAATAAAATTTACTGGTGCGGGAATCGAACCTGGGTCTACAGATTGCCAGTCAATAGCTCTACCATCTGAGCTATATCGACATGTAATATTTAATAGATAAAAACATAATTGACCTGCTGCTCACAAGTAAGCTTACTCCCCAACATACAAAAAATCAAAAAATATGTGGTTATAAATATCCTTACCAGTATTTAAAAAATATTGACTCTAAAAATAGATTTCAAAAAATTTTCAAAAAAGTCTAGAAAATTATTTTCTATTTGAAATAATGATAAAAATAAGTAATTATCAGTAACTCATTATGATATATTTTAAAATAATGCAGAAGGTAAGTGGGTGTCATTACTGGTAGTCCAAAAAATAATGATATGTCATTACCGTTTCTACACTGGGTAAGTTAACTATAATTCTCTGTGTATAATTTAGCTAACCTAAATTTAGCAGACTATAATTCTCAATTTCATTGAAAATTCTGCTGGCGCAAATACATCTGTATTTTTCTGTTATTTTAGCAGAATTTTGAACTATTTGTAATAATCGCATAGCTAAAGACGTTTTTAAAAAAAAAATTACAAAAAAAAATGTTAAAAGAAAATTAAAAGAAAAACAAAACATAGTGATGTACAGACTATCAAAACATTATTAGGCATTCGATTACTTTTTGTATACTTCGAATAATATTTTCTATAAAATAGTTTTTTTACACACATTTCAATATATTTGCTTTACAAATAAAAAGAAATGTTTTAGTCACTTTTAAATTTATCTTAGCAAGTCATTAGTTCTCTAATTTAAGAATAAAAATTTTGATTTAGGCTTGGTTGCTGAATAGGGAGGGTCAATTTCTGAGACAAAAAACCGTAGGGGGGGGGAAATGATTCCACGAAGAATTCTAAGCAACTTTGCCCTAGAAACCGTAGGTCTAAAATGGATTTCGAGCTTGCGGAAATTCGAAAATATGTTGTAAGTGGTGCTTTATGAGTTTGAATAATGAGTTTTATTAATTATACCCTACACCAGTACATGTACAGGGTATAATAAGTTTGTGCTGATGTTTATAATTCCAAAAAATATTGACACTATCCACCTTTAAGTGCACCGATTGACCCAGAATAACATTTTGTTTCGATATAACGATATCCGTCTGTCCGTCCGTCTGTATATCCACATATTATTGTGCGCATGTTAGAGGTCGCAAATATTAAGATATGTATTTGGTATACCGACTAATTTCGGCCCAAGGACAAGTCCTGTTGATTTTGGTTCAAATCGGTCCATGGATAGACCTAGTGCAAATATACCAATTTTCGGGGTACTTTATATGGGCACTAAGTCCAAACGTGGACCGATTGCAACCAAAATTAATATGCTTCGTCCCTGGGATGACATAAGTCGTTATACCGAACCTTAATTAAATTTAATTTCAAAATATCTTAACATTTCCAACCTGTAGCCTGCACTCATTTTTAGGCTGATTTATGCCATCAGCACAGCAGTTTAATCAAAAATAAAAAAAGTTGGAGATTTTTTTTCTTATAAGGAAAGCCGATGAAGACTCCTAACTAAAAAGTCCAGAACTATTATCCTGGTTAACAATACTTACATGTGAACGCAAATTTTACACAAACATTGCAGTGAAGCACTACTAACAACATATTTTTGAATTTCCGCAAGCTCGAAATCCATTTTACACCGCCCTATTGCTGAACATTGTCTGTGAAATCCGAATTTCTTCAAATCGTGGCGGAACCATAATATTTGATACAGGAGGCACAGAGTATACTGGTGATGTTAATTGGTGGGTTTTATCATTTTCACAATTACACATGTTAAGCAATTCCATAACTTCTTTTTAAAGGACTTCGAAATATTAATCCATACTAAAATAGCAATATATTTTTTTTTCACTTCTCTCCAAAATGAGCATTAAATAAGAAAGGATAATCTCCCCAGTTCGATAATGTAAATTTTGACAAAAAATTACGAAGAAAATATTTTTTGAAAATTTTTAGTAGAAAAAAAAAAGCTTTTATTAAAGTGTAGAAATTCTCCTCTTTCATTTGATCCTCATATCAGCATCATGGAATGTACAAAATATCCTTAAAAAAGAGTTTGCCAAAAACCATGCGTTGAAAATTTAAAGTCCTTTTATAAGGACTACTTAGGTGATCATGAGAAACTGAGTACGCAGTTTTACTAAACGTGGTTTTTTTCTTTCACTTGTTAATCGATTTTTCCAAATGAGCAAAATTATTTTAAGCACAAAACGCGATATGCAAACTACTTCGCATGGTAAGAAAAACAAAAGAAGTAGAAATCGAAACTCGGTGCAAAAATTTACAGCAACAACAAAACCAAAAATGCAACTATTTCTGCAAAAACGAAAACATAACACACGCCAGCAGAAATTACTGCTTGCTTGGAAGCAGTTTTTTCAGGGAAAGTTGAGCAGTGAAGCGATTGCATTATTGATGCTATCATGCCTGATTTTTGTTCGAGATAGCTCGCGTGAAAGCACTTGTTTCGAGATCCAAAAAGGCATGAATTCACCGCTTTTAATTAGTGCTCCTGTTTTTCTTTTAAAATGTCGATAATTCATGCCTCCTCGGAAGTGCATATTATAAAGCTTTTCAACTATTTAAAATCATGCCTTCTCAATAGCACAATATACCTGAATATTTTTCTGTGAAGAGAAAATACCTCTTTTTTTTTAGTAAAACCTCTTATTTTCATTAAAATAACTTTTTTCCGCATTTTAAAAAATTATGATAAAAGAACCGCTAAAATATTTAAGCAATCAAAATGTATTGCTCTTTCATGCCTTTTTGAAAAGCACAGCAAACAGCGATGTAAACAATTAATCAACTGAGGCCTTTCATTAGTGCTGTTTACGAAGCTATACATTTTTAGAAGCGGTAAAAGTAGCAGTAAGGAAACGTTTTTACTGCTTCCACATTTTTGCTGGGACTATACTCGCTACGAGCAGATTTAGTTGTTCACAAATTTTTACCGTTGACGACCAATGGGATATATTTGTCCCATGGATTTGTTCGATGCAGGAGTTGAAAAAAAATATATTTTTGACAACACTTTTGTTTAGAAATTTTGGGTCGATTATCATTAATCCGCAAAAAATACAAATTTCCCAGCAGTTTATGTTCGGTCATCAATTATACATATCTTAGTTATGTAAGAGTGTAAAATAATATTTTAAAGGCAGTTTAATACTACGAATACTGAAAGTTTTCGGATGACGAATACACTTAAAATAATACGTTAATAGAAAAATCTGTCAAACGGGTTTCAAATCGATTTGACTAACTTTTAACAAATTTGTAGTTGAAACACTGATTTAAGCAAATATTTTAGTTATCTTCATTTAACACAATACTAAAAATCCTCAGTACTTTAACATTAATTTACACATTTGTTTAAACAAAAAATGTATAAAACACTGGCAACAAATTCATATTGAATTGTGTGATATACAATTTTCTTGTTGTTAAAAAATGCATCAAAATCGTTGTTAGTTGTCCCAAATGATTAAGACTCAAATTACAAGTTGGTTATTTGAGGTCCAAGAGCAAAACTACAACAAAAATGTTTTATTGTGCGTAGATGTGCATTAGGGTGGTTCAAATTGCAAGACGTTTGAATTTTCTAGCTCGTCAAAGACCTATCAATATGACTAGTTTATTGAAGATTATGCTATCAAAAAAAAAACATAACATTTTCATCTTAAGGTCCCTAAATGGCAATAAAGTTACGGCTATAGATGAACAAAAATGTAAAATTTTCAAATCTAAAAAGTCAAGTTTAATACTGTAGAACGCGATACATCAAGTCTATTAAATATTTTGGCGATAATTACGAATATGAAGTCTAAATTTTTTATAGAGAAACGGTTTTCGCGATATCGCTGATTAAATATTTTCCAATGGAAATATCTTTTTTCCAAAATTTTTTCAGTTTAGCTGGAAATATTTCACTGGGGAAATTTTATGCTCCCAAAACCGTTATCTATATGGACTCTAGTTTTTAATGAAATTTTGAATTAAAAATTTGACCATGATTTTAAAAGTTATTAAACAAAAGGCAAAAAGTCCGATTTTATGAAAAATTGCCAGGATAACTTTATCCTTCCTGCAATGGTATTCTAATTAATTTTGAATTATATTCTTAAGAAAGACAATTAAATTTATATATTAAAATATTTTTTTTTCGTGCAGGCTGAAACAAAAAAATGCAAATATTTCATTTAAGAGATTTTATTTCATATTCCCAAAATATATAAAATTGTGCACTCTCAAAAAAATTCCATTGTGATAACCGAATTTTTTCCAACCGAATTGAATCGGTTGCTGCAGTTGTGGGAACAGATAATTCGGTTGTCACAACCGAATTGTAAGCCACAACTGAATTCGGTTGAGGCAACCGAATCAATTGGGTTGGAAAAAAATTCGGTTACCACAACGGAATTGTTCTGAGAGCGTGATTCAAAATTTATGGAGAAATCTTGAAATCTTAAGTGATAACAAAATTGATTTAAATTTTTTTTTAATTTATATGTAAATCTCCATACAAAAGGTTACACCCAGAATGAGATTCGGTACTGACAACCCAATTTGTTGCCAATCGAATGGTTCTGTTGTATCAAATTAATTTTTCGGCTGCGATTACCAAATTATTCTTGATACAGCTGAAATTCCGTTGTCACAGTCAAATTAGTACTATCTTAATTGGTTTTCTGTTGTCACTGCTGAAAAACTCGGCAACCACAACCGAACCATTCGATTGGCTACAAACGCGGTCACCAACACCGACTCTGTTTTCTAAGTGTAGCAAAACCTGCGATTTTTAAGGACCCCTAAACGTGCTCCAATTTCTTTCAAATCTGGTACAGATGTTGCCGTAGTCTATTCACCACGATGCGGCCTTGAAGAGCAAAACTCGGACTACGTCTAATTTCCCCATACGATTTTGAAGTGCCCTAGTGTGCATTAAAATTGTATGTACTTCTTTTGCTGGTCTGGTGACACCCTGAGGTGTTTGCAGTCATTTGGAAACACAAAAAAAAAACAGAAAAAAATAAATAAATGAAAGAATGAAATAAATTTTTGGTATTGTTAAACAATAGGCATATGAATAAAACAAATGATGATGTTGATGAATAAATTGAAATTCAGGGTGGAGGGTTGCTTGTTCGTTGGTTGAATTGCTGACGCTGCTGCTCTTATGATGTTTGTAACCATAGTGTGAATAGGATAGTGGTCTATAAAAGTCGATCGGATTTTCTCTGCATACCGTATGTTGGTATTTTTCAACAATGTTACCAGTTTATAGACCAATTTTTGAAAACATGTGTAGTTTTCTACAACTACATACAGACATACATACACTACGTTTAACATCAAACGCCCTCTCCTTATGTTAGATTCTATCCATCGAAACATTGAATTGAATATGAATACTATCAAGTGGACTTGTTGTAATCATTTGCAATTATTTTGCCAATAATTACGATTGTGTCTTATGTCTACATTTCTAATACATACATTTTGCTGTAGGGGGTCCCCAAACATTCATTTTGATGTATTTAGCAAAGAAAATGTAAATGAGACTGATAACTAAGGATAGAATATTTGAAAAAATTTGGGCTTCCGAAAGTTGTGGGCAGTTGAATTCGGAACTGCAACCCGAATAAAACAAAAAAAGAAAAAAAAATAACTTTTAGAATTTAGAACTTTGCAAATAGCGTTTTGAGCCAAAGCCCCGTATTCTGTTGGTACTTAAATGAAAATATCTGGAACCTAATTATGTATATTTTTAACGACAGATGGTAATGAAATGATACCTAAATCATTATTGTTTAAGCCATGTGAATTATACACTTTTAGTTGTTTCAGTGTCATACGACATTTAAAAATTATGAGATTTATATGTAAATAAAGTGAGTTCCATCATCAAAAAGATAATTATTTAGGTGTCATTTCAATATCGTGTGTCGTTAAAAAGATAATTAATTAACCCCTGGCAAACTCCATGCAAAAAATTTGTTTTCATATGGAATTATTGCAAAATTGCGCTAGATATGTTTTAGCATCAATTTAATATTGTAGACATGAATATTAGAAAATGTAGCTAAAATGTAGCATTTAGCTTTGTTATGATTGTGGCTTTATAGCTTGTCTCAGAGCTTTAGGGCCTAAATGCTGTACTGAATAGAATCTTGGGCATAAATAGTGAAATATCTGAGTTTGGAATTAAAATTTTATTCACGGGATTAATAAATATTGCTTGAAAGACATTCTGTAGGCACATTAAAATTTTTTCGTAAGTGAGTGTGCGTGAGTCGAATTTTATCAAAAATATTTTATATTTTGGGGTTTTTAAAATAAAAAAGTAAAATAAAGTCAAAATTACATAGTCATAGTAATTTTTAGTTTAACATTCACAGTTTATCTCAATTTTTTTTTGTAAATTTGCGTGATTCACGCGCATCACGCGTGAGTGTGAGTAAAATCTGAGTGTGTGGGGAAAAAATGCTCGTGAGTGAATGTGCATTATTAGAATTTATCATGGTTGGTTACCGAAACGAATAACGGTAAGGGTAACGGTAACGGTATTTAAGACTACTTCGTTAACGGTATACCGTTATCGAAACAGCAATACCGGTACGTACCGGTATTATAAATTATGTTAAAAACATATAAAAACAAGTAAAAACTTAACGTATGTTAAAGTTTACGAGTTAAAAATACAGATTATAAGCTTTAACTTCAATGCTGTTAGTTTTAGTAACTAAAATTATTATCCATAAATTTTTTGTAGAAAAAAAGACTGAAGATTATTACAAAAAAGTCAAAAAATTTTAACTTTATATAAATTAATAAATACCGGTAACTACCATTAAAAATAACGGTATCGGTAACAATAACGGTATTTTGAAATTTTTTTTAGAGGTTTTGGTAAGGGTAACGGTATTCAATTTGAAACGGTATTTTAGCGATAACGGTATTTTAACGATAACGGTAACCAACCTTGGAATTTATCAATTTCCCAGAGGAATTAACTCAACTAAGCTTTAGATTTCTTTCAACCCATCTATAAAATATATTATTTCTATTGCGCCAATATCTTTTTTAGTTTTTGTAATGTCAGCAAACTTTAATTTTGACGTTATTGTTTTTTTAGTACGCTTAAAAATTTAAAGCAAAACATCTGAACAACGTGAATCCTGTTACAGATTTGCTCCACAGTGTTTAGATAAAAGGCAACAAAAAAAAAAAAAAATAGGATAGTTTAGAGTGGAGTACTTTCCTTTTAAGATATTCTCTTTAGCTCGTATGGTATATCCTAATTGATACTAAAACGGGGCTCTTCGGCGTTAGCTTGTCCATTATCCTATATATTCATGCTAGAAAGTTACCAATATGATTTTCGTAGAAATCATTCTATTAAATATTCCCATTTCAATAATGTTGTCCCCTCTATCACATATCGAAATTTCATCGAAATCTGAGGGAATCCATCGGGATAATTTCATTGTAAGTCGAATTTTTCACCCTATCCCCTCTTTTGCAGATGACATCAGCAGTAATGAATTATTTTCATTCGGTCGTAGGCAAAGCCTCTTCAAGACTGTGGAAATGGCAGTTTATGAATAACACAAACAACTGGTGTTGCGCATTTATAGTCGTTTTTAATGTACGTTAGATCCAATGCATGTTGGCATATTTTGCTGTGAACTCTACAATGGCATCTGTACATGTATGTGATACCTTAATTGGGGGATGGCATACTTTTGATATTTTCTGCATAAGAATTCAGTGTGATACTAAAGTCTATATGACAATTTCTAGTTTCTAGATTCTACTCTTTTACATCCTCAATGCAAATCATATCCATTTGACAGTTTGATAGTTTTTCGATATGGTTGTTCTATTCACACACATTATTTCTCACATAAGGAAATTCGTACTGTCTTCTATTTTGGATTAATTATACTGAAAATAGCAAGTGTCATATAGGCTTAACTATTTATAACACTTTTATTCTACCAAAAATGGAATAAAACTTTTATATATGGGCAGCTGAATCAAAGTCGGCGTTATAACTTTTGGACAGTGTACAGTAAAATATTTAACTCTATCCATCATCCCGGAGTATTCTCGGAATGTGCCTTGTTTCCCACTATTTCAAATGTGTTCTGGTGAGATAAATGAACTTACCCTACAATAAAACTGCCTTATCGCAAGCTTGTAGCTGAGTGACGAGTAGGGTAGAGGGGGATCCTTCGCCACTTTTTTCAAAGCACTGTCATTTCTTAATCCCTAATTATTTTTCAAAAATTATTTTCAAATTGAAGATCTACATATCTTTGCTTTAATTTCTATGATTTTCATTCTAATTATTTGCATATTTTCTATTACTTTTTTAATTATTTTCAAAGTAACCCAAATCGGCATAACTACCCCAAACTTGCGGTATATTCACCAAAAGAGCTAGATACAATTTCAACAAAAAAAATTTGTTAATACGACAAAGTTAATCTTTTAATGACTGAAAGAAATAATTTAGAATAAGTTCTTTAAGATATGTGATTCTTTTTAATCAATAAATCTCCACTACACTAAAAAAATAATATTTTAAAACTATAATATAATGATTCTTCAAAATTACAAAAAACTGAATAGTTAATATAAATTTAAGAATGAACACGATTGTTCTAATTTATATATTTTAAACATATAGAAAAGTCTTATAGAGTATCTTAGGCAGGAATGCACCAACACTTTGTGGCTCCAGGGACCATCTGGTGATTGTGCCCCAGAGACAGACACTAACATAAAATTAATATTTTCACACTTTTTGAGCATTTATTAAAATCAAATTATTATTATTTGAAAGCTTAGGATCATAGGTCTAACATAATGAAAAATTATTTTCTTATCACACTCCCGAAACAATTCCGTTGTGACAACCGAATTTTTTCCAACCGAATTGGGTCGGTTGCGGAAACCGATAATTCGGTTGTAGCAACCGAACTGAAATCCCACTCGGTTGCCATAACTGAATTCGGTTGCAGCAACCGAATCAATTCGGTTGGCAAAAAATTCCGTTGCCACAACCGAATTGTTCTGAGAGTGCACACGATTTGAGGAAGTTATTGCAAAATGTAGTTACTTTTAATTATTTTTTTGGCACCCCAAAAAACACAAAAACACGTCTGTCTGTGACCACATGTGATGTAAGTTCGTCAAAGTGGATGTCAAGGAAATGTAATTGAAAAATGCACAAAATATATTTTTTACAACTTTTTATCTTCCTTAACATCGGATTTATTAAATCCAAAAGTTAGTTCTCAAAGTACTCAATATAGATGGGGTTAGCTTCCACCTATTTTAACAGAATTTTTCTATCCGACCTTCTTTCACCCTAATTTTTAATAATAAATGCAATGATGCAGGATTTTATTGTAACTTTAAATTCTTTATTATATTTTATATAAAACAGAAAGAAACAGTTTTCCTTTTGAGTTTCATCACTTCAATTTATATTTCTACACAATTAAAATATTCCACTGCAATGTTTAGTATTCACCAATTGGATTTAATTAAATTACTTACAGTAGCGTGAAAAATTGCTATTTCGATTTCAGCTTTTTTTCCATGTCCAAGATGGAAGGTAAATATAAAGAAAATTCTTTTGTTTTTTGGTTTTACAATTTTTTTGTTCCTCTTTTGACTTTCATTCGTATTTTTTATGACATTAAATTAACAGAATGTTTCATATATTTGTGTTTTTATTGCTATGTGTAAACCCGGATAAATAAATCCAACTTTTTTTTGGATATAATAAATCCACTTTTTGTATGAAAAAGCTAAATCCAGGTGATTAAAAAATGCGCTTATTATCTTCATGTTTAACCATCTATTATGGGAAACATATACTAGTTATCCAAATGATGGATTATTAAATAATAAAAAAAATAATGAAACCCGCCTATGGTGGGTTACTCGGGCTGGTAGCTTAGTTTGAGAATCACTGTACCCTTTTGCCATAAATACTCAACAGACAAACAACATTTTTTAACTCACCCCTTGTGTTTACAATGTTTTGTACATATTTTGTATGTTATTGTCGTCACCCTCTTGACTTAATGAGGCTTTTTAGTATGATCGATTTTAAATTGATGTTAACACTTGTGAAGCGGCGGTATATTTTTGTGCTAAAAAGAAGAATTCAACGACAACCTGCTGTTTAAGTTACTGATGCCTGCTTGTCTGTATATTTTATTTAACGGTATTAAGGGTATTTGGTAGATTTGGTTTTACAGTCACTGAATTCATTTTTGCTGTTCTTGTATATTATGGATTTGGAATGTTTGACGTTATTTTCTGGCTTAATTTCAAATTTAAACATTTACACTGAGTTTCACACTGAAGAGTTAACTTAAACCTAACCATAAAATGGAATGTTAAAAAACTTAATGCAAAACAACAAAAAGTGTTTGGATTAACTAATAGTTAACTTTAATATCTTCTGCATGAAATCCACCGTTATATTTTTTTTAATAAGTATGTATGTATGTATTCTTTACATTAACAACAAATTTATCAAAAGAAGTAGAGCAAAAAGTTAGTTGTGTATTATGATTTCATTTCTAAATGTTTTTTCCATTAATAGTATTTAATTAGTTTCATTCCAAATTAGAAATTACATCTATTCGTTGTAACAACAAAAGATAAACAGGTACGGATACATTAAAGGGGAATTTAAAAAGGAAAACAAAAACGCAAGCGATTCAAATAATGTCCTTAAAAAACTAAAACTTTGAATATTAGTCCTGTGAAAATAGATATTTCAGTTGACATTGATTCGCATAGAGCTGAAATTTGGTACAGGTCTTGAGTACACTATTATAAATAAATAAAATGTCCCCATCGATCCCACATCTGCCAAAAAATGTATTAAGCTGACAAAAGTTGTAGATTCTAAAAAATTTTAAAACACTTTTTCTCCTAAGGATCACCATTCCTGAGATATTTCGATTCAAAAATTTAGAGAAGTCGTATTATGCATAACATGCACACTAGGGTGAACCTTATTTTTACACTTGCAATTTAAGGCCGTCGCACAGTGCTTCGTCCCCATATAGCAAATCGGCAAAATTAGAGGAGTTATCGTAGAAGAATGAAATTCGGTTTGCTGGTTCAGAACATGTAAATTAAGAAAAATTCGAAGTTTCAGCAAAATCGGTGCAAGGACATGACTACCTCCCATACATCCTTAATCTAAAATTTTTAATTTAAGCTACAATTATAAACAGAATAAATCGAAAATTGGTTACTACAGGTCAAATTATGTCCTTCAACTCAGTGGTTAATTTTGTTTCATTCAGGGCAAGGACATGAATACCTCCCATATATCCAGAGACCCAAAATAACTGTTATATTTCTAAAAAAGTCACCACACAAATTTATTTAATTGTAATATTTCAATAATGCACTATATTTTATAAATCATATTGCAAAAAAAAATCACAAAGTTTGGCAAAGATTTTAATTTTTTAAATTTTTATATTTTACTCATTAAATTTCTGTTGTTTTTTGATTTTTATTTTAAAACTTTTTATAAAAGTTACAGAATGATTTTTTTGAAAAAATTAAGCACTAACTTTTTTATTTGATAATAAAATAAAAATTAAAAATTGACCTAAATTGAATGCCGGAAGTTGCTGGAATATACATATTTACTCACTTTAAATCACTGTTCAATCTTTTATTAACACTAGTTGACATCATCAGGATATTATAATTGGTGAAGTCATTGGTTCCATGGCTTTTGATTTATATTCTTAATTGTTATTTTTTGATAAAGAAAAAAAATCACAAAATAACTTTTATTATTTTTGAAAAAATAAAAATCGTGTTTGGATTGTTTTTGTTTGAATTAAAAATATAAATCAAACAGAGCAAATAAACAGAAAATTAAAAATACTCAAACAGGAAATAATTGTAAAACAATCACTTTTTTGAATAAAAGTTATAACTGTTACGCCCCTGCATATATCCTTTTTCTAAAAAAACAATATTCTGGCTTAATTTATGATCAGAATGCACTAAAAGCTTAAAATAGTTTGTAAAATAATACTTTTTAGCTCTTTGGCAAATTTTGTTTGATTCGGTATAAGGACATGACATACCTCCCATATATCCTTTTTCTAAAAAACTATATTTTGGCTACATTTATGATCAGAATGTACCAAAAACTTAAAATAGTTCCTAAAATAATACTTTTTAGCTCTTTGGAAAATTTTGTTTCATTCGGTGTAAGGACATGACTACCTCCCATTTATCCTTTTTCTCAAAAACTATATTTTGGCCAGATTTAAGATCAGAATGCACTAGGAACTTACAATAGTTTATAAAATTATATTTTTTATCTCGGTGGCAAATTTTGTTTTATTCGGTGCAAGGATATGACTATCTCGCGTATATCCTTTTTCTCGAAAACTATATTTTGGCCAGCTTTAAGATCAGAATGCACTAGGAACTTACAATAGTTTATAAACCCGGTGAAAAATGTTCATATACGCTCAAACATGTTCATATATGGTTTATGTATGGACACATATGAACAAATATGGATTTTTTATGAACATATATGGATTTTATATGAACACATATGGAAGTATATGTGATTCCATATATGGAAAAAATTTCATATACAGACATATATGGAAGCATCTGTTATTTCATATTTGGAAATGGCACTCATATATGGACAAATATGAAAGTATATGTTATTCAATTTATGCAAAAGGGACTTGTATATGAACATATTTCGAAGAATATATTTTTCCATATATGTAAAAGGAACTCATATTTGGATAAATATGGAATTATATTTAATGCCATGAATAAAAAAAGGAACATATGTAGCGCCTAATTTGAATGTCATACATAAATTTATATCTATCTATCGTACAACCTTATAATAAAGGACAGCAACGTTCGCATGTATTCGCATATATTTAATAAATGTATTTGTTCATATATGTCCATATATGAACATATACTTAGGTGTTACCTCATTTTTTGAATTTCTTCATATATGTGCAAACCATATATGAACATATACGAACATTTTTCACCGGGAAATTATACTCCTGACTAAAAAAGATGTTATATAATCATATATCACCATATATAAACCAATATATACGTCCATATCTAATTTGATCCTAATATTGGAATATATAATTATATCAAGCGAGATAAGCATGTTATCTCACCTGATACAATTTGATCCGAAAAATGGGTCTATCTAACTGCATCAAATTATATATAAATACATATAATTTGATGAAGATTTTCAAAAAAATTTTAGTAAATATTATTGAGATCACTTATTTCATTCATATTAAATCTAATGCTTAATGTTTAGAACAATTTTTGCTAATAAATTTGGAAATAGGTGACAAAATAAAACATTACAAAAATTTGTCGGAACAACTTTTTCTAGATTAGAGTTTTTATCTTTCTTATAAAATAAAAAATTAACTAATTAGAAATTTATTAATTCAGTTCGAGGCCAATTTCCTTATTATGAATTAATATAATAAGTACTTTTTTTTTTTTAAACTGCTACTTTTCTTCATCAGGATAGTCTCCTGACAAATACTTCACAGAGTTTTTGCTTTCAAAAAACCTCTACACTTTCAGGAATGAAAAGGCGATCGTTTCGGGGATTACGCCACCACTTTCTAAAGAAAACTGATGTAGGGGACCTGGAAAATCCCCGAAACGATCCTCTTTTCATTCCTGAAAGTGTAGAGGTTTTTCGAAAGCAAAAATTCTGTGAAGTATTTGTCAGGAGAGTATCCTGATGAAGAAAAAAAAAACAGTTTTTGAAAAAAGTACTTATTATATTAATTCATAATAACAAATTTTATTTTTTAAAATAAAAATTAAAAACCAACATGATAAAAAATTAACTTTCACAATTAATTTTTTTTTACGGAAAAATAAATGAACTTAAACCATATTTATTTCAACATATGTTTGTCTAATTTTTAAATTTAAAAGTAAAAATAATTATTTCGACCTTTAATTCCACAATGAAAAAAAAAAAAAATTCCTTTATTTATTTCTTTAAAATAATTTTGAGTTTAATAAAGAGTATTTCGCCAACTATTTGGAAAATATATGTTAAATTCAATTATAAACATTTATTTATATGTCAAAGTGCAAAATTCAAAACCAGATCCACAATTTCGGAGTTTTTTTTTAATTTTTATAGTGCAATTAAACTTTATAAAATTTTGTATAATTAGATATCATGTCAGATAAATTTATACATAAAATTAATACAATTTTATATTAATTTTTTTATATATTTTGATATAAGATTGTTTAGAGAAGCTTATACGCCATTATATATAATTATGTATAAACTATATTTGCAGATCTCTTAATATATGCCTGGAGACCAAATCGCATATGATTATATATAACGTCATATCAAACATATTTATAAAACCAAAGTGTTAATATAAATGTATATGGTCATATAAAGCCACACATATAAACATTTATAATTATATCAAATCATATAAGATTATATGAAAACTTTTTTAGTCGGGCTTTCTATCTCTGTGGCAAATTTTGTTTCATTCGGTGCAAGCATGTGT
This sequence comes from Leucophora obtusa, assembly GCA_949987735.1. Taxonomy (NCBI): domain Eukaryota; kingdom Metazoa; phylum Arthropoda; class Insecta; order Diptera; family Anthomyiidae; genus Leucophora; species Leucophora obtusa. The sequence continues at coordinate 85,278,850 of OX465297.1, read as the reverse complement.
CTATCTCCCGTATATCCTTTTTCTCATTCATTATCAATTTTAAGAGCGCCACAGACGAGCAGTATTATTGCTCAATTTTTACAAGTTTTTTTATGGTGCAATATTATTTTATTTTAGCAAAACCTTTAATATGACACACACATGGTCAAACATTTTGGGAACTTGCTAAAATTTAGTGAAAACAATTTTTGACAAAATAAACAATTTTCATAAAATGTCCTGGAAAGGACAAAACCTTCAATATGACACGCACATGGTCAAAAATATTGGGAACTTGCTAAAATTTAGTGAAAATTATTTTTGACAAAATAATCGATTTTCATAAAATGTCCTGGAAAGGAGTTGCTCCCCACACAAAACCCGAATTATCATTTTTTCAATTTATTATTTTTCTATTATGTTACAAAAATAGCTTTTGACATTTCCAAATTATATATTTAAAAAAAAAAATTTGACAAATAAATAAAAAAAGCCGTTTTTTTAATTTCTATTAATTTATGGGCATTTCGGTTCTAGGTTAAAGTGGGTTAATGATATCCAGCGAAACCAAAATTCCGTATCCGAATAATTTTAAGTATATTTAATGAACAAGTTAAATAAAAAACTAGTGTTTGCAAAAATTTCGAATTTTGTGAATTTTTAATTGATAGGCTATTTTTTTTTCAAAAATGTGCCATTTTCGGCCGCAATTCAGCAAGGGTTAAAGTTTTCTAGGAAAAAAATTAAATTCTTCAATTTCGAACCTACTCGATGAAAACTCGGCAGTGCAATGAATGAAAATCGACAAATCGTATTTTAAGGGACATCATATATATCTACATCCATACATATATATCATACATGGGCAAATGCGGCCCCACGGGCCGCATGCGGCCCGTCACCCAATTTCGTGCGGGCCTTCATTAATTTTAAAACAATAAAAAAAATTTTTTTTTAATTAAAAAAAATATTAATTAAATAAAAAAAAAATAAAATTAGAATTTAAATCAACAAATATCGACTTTTTTGCACAGACGTCCTATAAAACTTTTTAAAATATTTTCGCCTCCAATATTAAGTGGAAAATTCCTTCTTCTTTATTTAAACCTTAAGCCTGGGAAAAATACTTTATGGCTCAATATGACGTAGAAATACTCTCTAATTTTTCATGAGTTTGAATTCAAAAAAATTACCTTTCATTTAAGGAAATGTTTAAGGCTGTTCTACAGGCCTCGTAAGGATCTCTAAAATCTACTTGTGAGAATTGTCCTTCAAGCACTTAAATTTAGTAAAACACTTAGACACAATAAAATTTTATTTATACACTAACGGAAATAAAACTGGGAAAATAGCAAAACAATTAGTAGCTTTTTCTGCTATTTTTACAGGTTTATTATTTAAAAGTAACTTTGCAGCAAAATTTTTGCAGGTTTTTGCTAAATGTTAGTAAGATTATAAGAGCAAAAATAAAACAATTAAAAATTTTTTGAGTTTTTTGATTCTACTAATATTTAGCAAAATTGGTTGCTGATTCTAGCAGAGTAAATTTTTATTTCAATTAACTAAAATTTAGCTCAAATAAAACTAAAATTCCATATATTTAACAGCTTTATTTTTGCTATTCTTATCTTAGCAAAGAAAATCTGCGTATTTTAGCAGTTTTCTATTCAAGGTAATTTTTAACTAATTTTTAGCAGCTTTACGAGATATACCGCTTTTTAAAGCGGTATAATCGAATTTTTATCTCGCTTTTAAAGCAAACAATTCCGCCTTACCCCAATTTTTTAATATGATATTAAACTTTTGAATAAAGTTTTTATAATTAATTTTTTATAGAGCTCTCAGCCAACAAACGAGCCCAAAAATTAATCAGAAAAGTGCTCAAAATATATTATTAACTATAAATATATATTAACTTTCACTTGTATTAAAGTGGTGCATCCAAAAGAGCCTTCTTTTTGATTCAAAAATGGCTCAAAGAATTATTTTAAAAAATTCCTTGGGCTAAAAAATTAATCTTCTTTGAGTCATTTTTGAATTGAACAAAATATTCAAATTTATTTACATTTCTGGGTCGTTTCTGAATCATCTTTGGATTTAAAAATTTGACTCAAATTGTTGTGGCTTTCATGATTCATTTTACTAAGAGTAATATTTTCATCCAAAAAATGCGTAATTTTTGAGAAAGAAGTTTAAAATATAAAAAAAATATGTGCTTTGCTTGAATAATTTTCTTTTGACTTACCAAATAAGAACCCTCATAAAAGTATCAAAATTTTCTGCCGGGGTTATCAGTCAAGGGATCAAAATCCAATAAGTAAATTTAAAAATATTTGAAAAATTGGTAAAAACCTTAAACCAAATTTTTTGAAATAACGAAAACTATATTTTCGAAGATAATTAGACAAAGTTTTTTGATTTCAGATTCGTATTATGGAGGGCAAAATATTTTAAAAACATTTATTGAGCCTGTGCCTTATATTTTTAAATATATTTGGATCAAAAATATAAAAAATTACAAAAATATAAAAGATTTTGATGTACTTCTCCGCAACATTGAATTATAAAGTTTTTTCCTGGGTGAGGGGATAAAAAAGAAAGACTCACAACTCGAAGGCTATTCAGTGGACCGTTTTTGACTTTAGATCCGGGCTTAGGAATACTCAAAAAAAGATTTTAGCAGAAGGCTGTACAAAAAATTCATTTTTGTCGAGTAATGTATTAATTGGTGCGGCCCTCGGTAAGTTTGTGAAATGCTAAATTTGGCCCGTCAAGCCATTTGTGTGCCCATACCTGATATATATCTACATAAAATTGAAAAATTGGGATATGTAGAAATTACTTGTTTTTTTATATCTTTTCTAAATTTCTCTAAACTTTATAAAATTTTAGGTTTTCCGCAAAAAAAGTGTTATTACTTAAAAATTTTTTTTTTAATTCTTTAAGTTTTACACCACATAAAACCGAAGCTTGTGTTTTAATTTTCAGGTAATTTTTTTGTTTAAAACGTTATTATTTTAATTTTTGGTGGTACCTTAAAATTTAGCTCTTTCTAACTTTGTTAAAACTCAGGTAAAAGGGTTTGGAAAATGTATAAAAATTTTAAATTTGCGATTAAAAAAAAACAATTTTTTTTTCCAAATTCTATTAAAAAGCTGCAAGGTGTCCTAAAATCATAAATAAAAAAAAAACATGTTTTTCCATATTTTTTTTTTTTACTGTACTAAACTTAACCAACTTTGGGATTTCTAGTCAAAAAATGTCTAAAATTTTCGATGCCACCAAATATTATTCTATAAAAAATTTTCACTTAAAATAATTTTAGCTTATTGCGAATATAGTAAATAACAAAACTACCATGTTTCAAAGATTTATCTTTAAAAATGAATTTTTGCCAATTTTTATTTTGTAAAGCATTTAAAATTTGATTTTCGTTTAACTATTTTAGCTCAAACTTTTTTGACTTTAGCGCCCTCTGTTGTTAACAAAAAGAGAAGGTATTGAATTCCTCTTTCATATTTATTTATGGTTATATGTCACCTCTTCAAAAATGTATAAATCACTAACGTTCCGCACACATTTTTTTTTTATTTTTCCCTTTGGGACAAAGCACTGTGCGTCGCGCCCTTGGAAATGTTCGCTTGTTTATAAAAATACATCATGGAAAAAATTAAAAAATTAAATTAAAAAATTAAAATCGTAGAATGGGAACACGTGACGTATCGGCCCTGAAGTCAAAATTACTTTTTCTGCTTTTTTTGAAAATACTCCCTCTTAGGCAAAGGTTTAAAAGGCTTAATTCTTCAACTTACTTTTTAAAAATGAACGAAATTTGGGTTAAATTTCATTCCGTAATAGTACTCTTATGGAATTAATTCGATAGCTTAATTCTCGATAGCTTTAAATTATATGAATTAAATCTCTTATTATTGCATTCAAATCGAATGAAACCAAATTAACCTGAATTCATTTAGTAAAAAGGTGAATGATAAGTAATTTTCTTCATTCATTTAGACAAAATAAAAATTTTAATTTGCAGTTACAGGCTGAAATATTGGCATAATACAAATTAAAAACAATTATAATTGATCTAACATAAAGAAATAGAATTGTATGATTTGTTATAGCTTGTGTGCTTTGGTTTTGAATATGTGTTAGTTTCAAACTACACACACAGAAAAAAAATTGCCAACCGAATTGCTAAGCTTATTTTGGTTGCTACAACCAATAAATTCGGTTGGTGAAACCATATATGTAACCGAATTTCAGTTGGAAAATGGCAAATTCTTTCTCTGTGTGCACTTCACTAAGTGAATGGTAATAAAATGTCTTCATTCAATTAGTAAAATGGTGAATGAACATGCGATTTGAATGATTCAAGTTGGGAATTCATTCAATACTTCTTAAAGTTTAGGAAATGAAGCTTATGAATGCATTATTTACGAATGGTTTAACGGAATGGTGTATGAACATTTTTAAATTCTGAATTCAATTTTTCGTGATTTAAACTTAAATTGAATTAAGTCCTTCGAAGCTGCTGCACGTGTTCCCGTTATTCGATCACCTTAATTTTTTGCATGATGTATTTTATAACCAAACGAAGATTTCCAAGGGGCGACGACCTAAATTGGAAATTAAAAAGTAAGGTGCATCCTAGTGTGCATCCTGTGTATAATATGACTTCTCCAAATTTTTGCATCGAAATATCTCAGGAATGGGGGTCCTTAGGAGAGAAAGTGTTTTAAATTTTTTTGTGTACAATGGCATAATATACAACTTTTGTTAACTTAATTTTACGATAGCACTTACCGTTTACGAGAAAAATTAAGAAAACGATGTTTTTGGCCTTTGACCTTGACTAAATTTTTTAGCAGATGTTGGATCGGTGAGAACTTGTGACATTTTATTCGTAACGGTGTATTTAAGACCTGTATTAATATTCAGCTCTATGCGAGTTATTGTAAACTTGCTCCATTTTTGGTCTTTTTTGGTTTTTTGGATGGTAACCGAAACGATACGGTTATCGGTAAGGTAACGGTATTTTAAGGGTAACGCTATTTTATTTATTTCGGTACCGATATTTTAAGGAAATTTCAGTTATTTCAGTAACCGTATTTCAGTTTTCTTGGTGTCTGTATTTTAAGGCTAATGGTAAATATTTCAATTATTTGGATATTTTAAGGGTAATGGTAGTCAGTTATTTTTATGCATACCAATTTTTTTTTCCAAAAAACAGAACAAATTAATCAGCTTAATTCATTTAAATACTCAATAACCACGTGGAATTACGAAGAACAGAGAATTAAAAATAACGGTAACGGTATTTTAAGGATAATGGTATATCATTTATTTTGGTAACGGTATTTAATGGGTATCGATATTTCAATTATGCGGGTATAGTCATTTTAAGGATAACAATAAAGTCAGTCAGTTAAAGGGGTTTTCAATCAGTAATTGTATTTGATCGGTTTTATTAATATTGAAAAAACCTTTTATTTAAAAGCAATTTAAAATCCTCCCTGTGAGTAAAGTCCCTGTGGGAAAACAGGGGTCAGTTGTAGTGAGTGTACCTGTCCCGTGACCGGTGAAAACAGGACCGGTTTGAAGGAACCTGCCCTGTGACCCGTCTCGTGACCGGTGACAACAGGACCGGTCTGCATTGACCTGTCCCATGACTAGTGAAAACAGAACCGGTCTGAAAGTACATACCCGGTGGCCTGTCCCGTAACCGGTGAAAACGCAACTGGTCTTAAAGTACCGGTCCTGTGACTGGTGAAAAGAGTACCGGTCTGCAAGTACCTGTCCCGAGACAGTTGAAAATGTGACTGAACCAGTGGTACAAATATTAGAGTTGTCAATTATTCTTATTTTTATTTTGATCAATTAACCCTTACATGCCTGACCAAACTTCGTGGAAATATAGATCTATGCCAAAGAAATATTTTTGTTATTTTTATAGCTTTGCAGCAGCCCCTAGCGGAGTATTGGGAATTAAAGTTCGAACGTTAACATGCTGCCGAATCCGAGCGGGTTAAGATTTTTTTAAATTTTATTTTTATATTATTTCCATAACTAAACTCTACATAAAATTTTTAGAGTTTTTGAATTTTATTAAAAAATTTTATTTTGCTTTAAACTTTAATGTGAGAAAATGTGAAAAACAGCTCGCAAACAAACACTAGAGTTGGGCTTAATCGTTCTTTTTGGTGACTCGGTCTTATCGTTCAATAAAATTCATTGAACTAGTTCGTTCAATCGTTCTTTTTTGGTATCATTCTTTTTTGTCATGAACTGTGTTTGAACAGTGATTCGTGAACGGTGTCGTTCGTTCGACAATTTATTGGCGCACTACATGTTACATGTTTATATTAATTTTATTGTGCATAAACTAATAGTGTCAGAAAATTACAATTTTATTAAAAATTTGAAATTATTAAGAAAAACATTTAATTCTGTAATAAAATTAATAAGAAAGGGATACAAATTTTCTAGGACTAAAAAAAGAACAAAATTAACGAAAAGAACGAATAATGGTGAACGATGTCATATCCTTCAATGAACTGAACCGTTCAAATGAACTAGTTCATTCATGAACGACACAACTCTAATAAACACTATCAAAGAATATGATATAAAAATATACATACGCATTGTGGAGCTGCAATGCTATTGAGTAAAAAAATCGTTATAAAAAAAGAGTAAAAAAGTTAAAGTCGGGCATGCCGACTATATAATACCCTACACCAGTCTGGTTAAAAGCCAACTAATGTTAAAATGGACTTGTGTCAAAATTTTCTATAAAATGATAAAAGAAGAGAAAATCGGAAATATAGCCCATATGGGCGATAGGTCCAAATATGGACCGATCCTATCTAGAATCAATAGGCTTTGACCTTGGGACAAATGTGTACCAAATTTCGTTGAAATATCTTCGTATTTACGAACTGCAGCGTGTAAACAAGCCAATTTTGGGAGACCCTCTCCACGTACTGGTGTAGGGTATAAAAATACTTAAAATTTTTTTGTTAGACACAATATTATCCTAAAAACTAAAATTATTTTTAACTAAAACTTAAAAAAATATTTTAATTTTTGCAAAAATTGATTTTTAGATTTTCTATATTTTTTTAATTTTTAACTCTACAATTTTCTTGAGCTTAAGGTTTGTTTTTTATTTTCGATATTTCGCTACTCCAATGTGTAGCATCTTCAGGAAATAACAATTAAATTAAAAATAACTCTACAATTTTCTTGAGCTTAATAAAAAGATAAAAAACTTTTTATAAATAAAAAACAAACCTTAAGCTCAAGAAAATTGTAGAGTTAAAAATTGAAAAAGAAGGTTAAATAAACGAAAGAATATATTTTTTTAATTTTATTTTTTTAAAAATTATTTGAATTTTTGCATTTAAAAAATACATAAAATTTTTTTCCGAATTTCTATATTTTCATATATTTAGTTAGAAAATCTAATATGATATTGTCATGTTAAATTTTATTTGTTGTTCCAAAAAGATTGCAGTTGTCTACAATAAGAAAATGATGGTTGGAAAACTCAAACTTGAGGTAGAAAAATTTTTCATCTAATTATATAAAACTTAAAATTTTAAGGACCAGATTCTTTTAAAGAAAATAAAGTCCTGTGACAGGTTCTTTTGTGTCAGTCCTATGACATGTACTTTTGCGTCACTTCTGTGACGTGTTCATTTGCACCAGTCCCGTGACAGGTTCATTTGCGCCAGTCCTGTGAATGGTTTTTTTGTATCAGTCCTGTGACTGGTTCTTTTGCGTCGGTCCTGTGACACGTCACAAGGGGCAATTGACCCCCTCCTAGGACAAGCCCATGTTAAAGTTACCGGTCCTTTTCATATAAAAGAACCGGTCCCAGTAGCGGTCCTCGTCCCCAAGGACCGGTCACATGACGTGTCCCGTGACCGGTTCCTTTTCCCACAGGGGTAGCTTGCTTTTTTACTTCAGACTATTACTCCGGGGAAGCCCTTGTGAGCCATATATCATCCTGCCAACTAAACCCTCGCCGCCGTTAGATCTGCAGTGCTAAGCTGAGTGTAAAGAAAGATATTAATGTGTTTTTAGCAGGGTTGGCAAACGTTTCATAAAGTTAGTGATAAGTGATAACGTTATATCAACAGTATTTCGTTAGGTTATTTTAAGGTTATCGGTATTTTAAGTTATATCGTTAAGTTATTTTAGGGTTAACGATATTTTAAGTTATTTCGTTAAGGTATTTTAAGGTTAACGGTAATTAAAATAATTTCGTTAGGGCATTTTAAGGTTATCGGTCTTTTACGTTATTTCGTAGTATATTTTAAAGATATCAGATTATTGTTTTTACCCTTATTAATAAGTTATTATATAACACAATATCAGTAATATATTATTTTAAAGCCTCCAAATAAGTAATGATATATCTCTATATCGGTAACTCATTATTTCATACCTCCCACATAAGTATTGATGTATCACAATATTAGTAACGCATTACTTTAGATTTCTAAGTAAAACCTAGGTAAAGGGGTACCCATTGCCAGGCAATGCGTGAAAAAGGTCTAACCCATTACCAAGGTTTTGCTGGATGGTTTTATACGTTGCCGGTATTATGAGCATTTTTACCAATTTTTGATAATTATTATAATATAATTATTTGTTTACTCTCATTTTACCAGACTTTACACAAAACTACGTCGAACAAACTTATTATTACGACCGTACGTATAGTTAACAATACCATTTGTTATTAATCAAAACAAACTCATACAAACTTATTTTTTTTTAATTTAATTTTTTAATTTTTTAGAGAAAAAAAACTTAACGTAATTCTTTTTTGTTAGGGTATTTTAGGGTTAACGGTATTTTAAGTTATATCGTTAGGGTATTTTAGGGTTATCGATATTTTAATTTATTTCGTTAGGTTATTTTAAGGTTAACGGTATTTTAAGTTATTTCGTTAGGGGTATTTTAGGGTTAAAAATAGTTCGTTGAAAGGGTTTTGAATCGTTAACGGTATTTTACGGTTAGTGTTTGCCAACCATGGTTTTTAGCTATTAGAAAAATTTTTGGCTCACCTTTGGGCTTTATGAAGAGTAGTTGGTATTGGGCATTTTGGAACCATTTACCTCCAAATTTCAGTATACCCAACCGAATTGGGGATTGTATTGATAACAGATGGAACTAATGATTGGAATTGTTAACGACTTTTAGACTTTATGTGTTTTGTTAACAAAATATTTAAATTTAAAATTAGCACTCCAAATTTATAAGTGCAGTGGGTGGATTGGTAGACTAGTTTTCGAATTTCCGAGCTCGAATCGCAGAAGACAGAAAAACTTAAAATAGGCAAAAAAAATTAAAAGTAGTTGTAATGAAATGGGTCAAAGTGTGAACTATGAATATGAATGGCCTGGCCCAATACCTGACGCCTATTCCAAAATCAAAGAAAGTCGTACCTCAAAGTAAAAAATTGTTGTTATTTCATATGTTATTTATGTCTAATTTGACTGACATACATCTAAGGCCGAGGCCACGCAATGAGCGGCAAAGCGGCGAGCGGTAGAGCTGCAAAAAATTAAAGCATATGAAATACTATTGAAGTGGCCACGCAATGAGTGGCATCTGACCGGCTAAGCGGCGCCGCTCAGAAATAAAACTTGTTCTAATTTTTAGTTGGTTTCTGTGCGGCAAATAATAAAGATGGCAAAAGTGAATGTAGAGATCTTACTTTCATCTGCGCAAAATCGAACGCTCAGAAATAACGCTCAGTATAATAAGCCACTTTCTTATTCAATTCGCCGCTCACCGCATTGCCGCTCATTGCATGGCCTCGGCCTAACGCCGACATACTGATTTTACTCTGAAAATTCAATAAAGATTTATAATTCCGATAAAAATATGTGGGGCGCAAGAATATTATTTGGATCCGAAATTCGAATGCGTTAAAACGGACTTGCATCAAAATTTTCTATAAAATGATAAGAGAGAATCGAAAATATAGCCCATATGGGCGATGGGTCTGGACCGATCCTATCTAGAATCAATAGCCTTTGTCCTTGGGACCATGTGAGTCAGGGAACCAAATTTCATTGAAATATCTTCGTATTTGTGAAGTGTAAACAAGCCAATTTGGGGGTACCCTTATATGGGCACTAGGTCTAAACATGGACCGATTTTAACCAAAATCAATAGGTTTCGTCCTTGGGCCGACAAAGGTCCGTGCACTGAGAGAATTATCTGCATGACATTAATGAATTTCTGCACAAAACCAGTGAAGTTTCACTGGAACTCGTCCATTGAAACTTTTCATTGAATTAATGGAATTTTTCATAAAATGTTGTGAAAAATTTCATTTTATTTATTAAAAATTTCATACACTCAATGAAAAAGTTTCATTAAAACTATATTTATATTCATAAACTATATGAAGCTTTTTCATCAAATTTAAGAAATTTTTCCTTTACATTGTGAAGAAAACTACATTTATTTATTGAAAAATTTCATTAATAATCGTCCAGCAAAATTCTCTCTGTGTGTACCAAATTTCATTGAATATCTTCGTATTTGCCACCTGCAGCGTATAAACAAGCCTTAATACTTGCGACCTGTAGAGTGCGCACAAAAATGCATGGATAGACGGACATCGTTAAATCGAAATAAAAAGTAATTCTGAATCTATCGGTATACCATAAGGTGGGTCTAGATCCAATATTTTTTGGTGTTACAAACATCAGCACAAACTTATTATACCCTCTCCAAGTATTGGTGTAGGGTATAAATAGTTGTCGTGATCTCCAGAATTCGATTGCCAACAAATTCGGTGGCCACAACTGATACTGTTTTCTGAAACCTAAAACTTTTAAGGAATACTTTTCCTGAATCCACCTCTGTCTTAAAACAATACTGCTTAAATGTTTTATTTCTCAATAAAAAACACAAGATTCTTTTTTTTTGTTATAAAAACAAATTCATAATTACAGTATTTAACGACAAATTCATTAGAAAGAAGATGAAACCCAAAAACAAAAAAAAAAACACCATCATAACATTTCCCCCCATTAATTTTTCAATTATGCAACATTCAAAGTAATCCACTGAAGCATCATTGTGAAACACTTGTGACAAAAAATCAAGTGGAGTATGAAGTATGAAAGCAGTTAAGTACGCAGCCAAACACAGTTTGAAAAAATGAAAAGTTTTAAATTTCTACTGCTCTGCACAGGCTGACTGCCCCTTGCTGTTTAAGGAAAACATGCTTCAGGCGCACATATGTCAACTTTTTATTTATTTTCTGCTTCCAACACTTTTCAAAGATGTCTCTCAACTTTTCAAAATAGAAATAAAATACACTACAAATGACAAACAGCAACAAAAAACGTATCGCCGACGCACTACTGTTATGAACAAGAATTGCAAGTTTCAAAAAAACTTTAGTTTGAAAAAAAAAACACTTGAAATTGGAAACTTTTTTGAAATGTCCTCTTATCAAAATCGTATAATTTGAATGTAATTTGCAACTGCTTGCCTTTCAGTCCGTCTGTCTTTTGGTTGTTTCCCCGTTTGGTACTGCAATGTAAAAAGAGGGTTGGGGTAAGGAATGAAAAAACTTTCAAGGATAAATGGAATTTCAGTTAATATTTAATGCAGAAAAACCTCCAAACACAGGGTTGCATACAGTAAATACAGCAATACTTGTTTAAATTTTGTTTTATACTTTTAGGAATGGGATATTGTTGATAACAGTAGATATAAAGATAGCAAATAGGTTTTTTACGTAATATGTTTTGTTTTTTCAATTTTTTTTTATTAATATTGCTGTTGTTGTTGTTGCTTTGATGTTTAAATGCGTACTTTAGTTGTATCAAATACTTTTGTTAGTGATGTTTTTGTTTTGTTGTAACAGGATATCAAAGTTTTGTAACGTTATCTATACCGTTTTTTTTATTATAATTGAATCAACAACAATTTTGTTGTCATTTTAAAGTTTATGGATTTTAAAACTTTAATTCAAAAAGGGAAAAGTTAATGGTTTTAACATATGATGTCAAGTCTTAGGATATTATTGTTACGTTTTTAGCCTGAAAAAGCCTAAAGGTTTTACGATTTCGTTTGTTAAGAAAAGCTTATGCAACGGCATACCACCATATGCCCGCCACTGTACTGTCAATTAAAGTAACTGTAATTGTTACAACTTTTAAATACAGTAATTTTTCACAAATTAAATTCAAATTAAAATGTTAAAAAATTGGTAATTCAAGTAAAATTAGCACTAACAAGTTGGCAACATTTCCTTATAAAACAACTAACCAGGCACGTAGCTAGGGGGCTCGAGCCCCCCCCCCCCCCCCCCAAAATTATTTGACAAATTTTTAAACGTAACAAAATATGTCGAAAGCAACAACGTTTTTTAAAAAATGTAATTAAAAATATTTATTTTTTGTTGAAATCGAATAGCAAATGGTCAAGTTTCTTAAGTTTTCATAAATAAAATAGACTCTAAATCCAATTTCGAAAACTGCTTTCTAAAAAAACTTTTAAGCTATTTGGTGCCCATACAAGCTTTTTTTGTTTATGGGGTTTTTTTTGTAAAAATCTCGAATAGTTATGTGTGCTAGACATAGTCAAAGAGGTTATAAAATAAATGGAATGCAATCCTCCCTTTTACTGAGAAAAAAATTTTTAAAATGTGGCTGCAAATAGGAAATAAATTTTGTTCGCACCTTTTAATTGATAAGTGGCTATTTTTTATTGTTACTACTAATAGATTTTGTCATATTAATTATAAAATAAACATAAAATTGATAAATTAAGCTTTGGTTTTCCTAAAAAATTACAGGTTTCCAATTTGCAGGCACAAGCTTTTACTATAGGGTGATCATTTTGCATAATTAGACTTTTACAATTTTTTTTCCACCCTAAGTTAAGCGTTATAATGTTGGCTTTTCATAATTTTTTTAAAATTAAAATTATTAACTGTCCATGAAAAGCGTACTTTAGGAGAAACAAGAAATTTAATCTGGAAGTGACTGTAAATTAAATACATATATAAATTCGGATTTATCCCAATAAGCTCCTTGCAAATTTATTTAACAAAAATAGATTCTGCGGTTTTAGAAGATCTTGCAAAATAATCATCGCGGTCAGCATCAATGTTTCAAACGCGAAATTAAAGTACACTGTTGCTAAAACAAAACCCTTAAAGGGTTGATTTTTATTCAAATTATTTATTATTAGAAGTTTGGTATTAAAAATTGTCGAATTCTATTTTCCTAATTCTAACACAATGCACTCGCATAAGTAGGGGCATCCCCTAAGTGTTACGGTGGGTCTCATACTGCAGGTTTAAACTTTATCTAATATTTAACCCATAAATTTGTTGTTTTTTTGTGTACATTTTTTTGACATTTTCTTATTTTTATAGTTAAGTTAAAGTTAAACCTTAGTCTATCGTAAAAAAATTAGAAATTGTAAGTAAAAATGTGAGGACACCCGAAAATATTCACACAAAATAAAATATTTTGTACAAACAAACAATCGGAATAAAAATTACTTGAATTTGGCATTATAGTTCACAGTTCATTTCAATAATTCTTTTTTTGAACTAGTGTGTCCTTCTAGTTGACTCGTTCATTTGAGAAATTTTTTCAGTTGTTCACACACTAATATAAAAGTATTTAAACGGTTTTGCTGAAAAAACAGCTGAATCCAGTAGAATCTGTTTGCTAAACATTAGAAAGATACAAACAGCAAGAAAAAATCTGTTAAATTTACAAAATTTCAGCTACATTTTAGTTAATCGAAAATGATAATTTGCCCTGCTAAAATCAGCAAAAAAATTCTTGGAAATTAGTTGACTAAACCATTACAAAAAATTTTAAATTTTTAGTTTTTTTTCTGATTTTCTTAATTCAAAAAAAATCTACACCACACTAATAAAAAACGAGTAAAAAGGTTAAAGTCGGGCATGCCGACTATACAATACCCTACACCAGTCTGGGTAAAAGCCAACTAATGTTTGGATCCGAAATTCGAATGGGTTAAAATGTGGCTTGTGTCAAAATTTTCTATAATGTGAGTCAGCGAACCAAATTTCATTAAGATATCTTAATATTTGCGACCTGGGGTTTGTAACCAAGCCAATTTTGGGGGGACCCTTATATGGGCACTAGGTCTAAACATGCACCGATGTTCACCAAAATTAATAGGCTTCGTCCTTGGGCCAACATAGGGCTGTGTACCATCATCAAAATATCTTAATATTTGCGACCTGCAGCGTATAAACAATATAATTTTGGGGGACCCTTATATGGGCACTAGGTCTAAACATGACATAGGTCGGTGTACCAAATTTCATCAAAATATCTTAATATTTGCGACCTGCAACGTATAAACAATATAATTTTGGTAGGACCCTTATATGGGCAGTAGGTCTAAACATGGACCGATATTCACCAAAATCAATAGGCTGCGTTATTGGGCCAAGATAGGTCTGTGTACCAAATTTCATCAATATATCTTAATATTTCCAACCTGCAGCGTATAAACAATATAATTTTGGTAGGACCCTTATATGGGCACTAGGTCTAAACATGGACCGATTTTAACCAAAATCAATAGGCCGATATAAGTCGGTGTACCAAGTTTCATCAAAATATCTTAATATTTGCGACCTGTAGAGAGCGCACAAGAATGCATGGACAGACAGACGGACGGACAGACGGACATCGTTAAATCGAAATAAAAAAAAATTCTGAGCCGATCGGTATATGTACTATAAGGTGGGTCTAGGACCAATATTTTTTGGTGTTACAAAAATCAGCACAAACTTATAATACCCTGACCACATAGTGGTGTAGGGTATAAAAAGTTAGTACAAAATCTGTTAAACGCGTTCTGGCTCAAATGAACTGATTTTTTCAGTTATTTTGTCTTAAAATTTAGGATTGAACTAATATTTTTGTAGCTAAGTCCCATTTGCCATAACAATTACTTTCATCCGTATTTGAACTAACTTTGCACACAGAGGGAATTTTGCTGGACGAGTTTTAATGAACATTTTCAGTGAACAAATGAAGTTTTCTTCACAAAGTAAATGAAAAATTTCTTTATTTGATGAAAAAGTTTCATATATTTTATGAATTCAGTTTTAATGAAACTTTTTCAATGAGTGTATGAAACTTTTAGTAAATAAAATGAAATTTTTAACAACTTTCTATGAAAAATTCCATTAGTTTCAACGGACGAGTTCCAGTGAAACTTCATGATTTTATGCAAAAATTCATTAATATTATGCGGATAATTCTCTCAGCGCATCCTAATTTTTAGTAATTTAAACCCAAGTTATTTCCCAAAGTTTATAGTTTTGTGTCTCTGCTATCAATATCACATACACCAATAAAAAAAATCCCGTACAAATAGGTCAAAGTTGTGCTGGCGCAAATACATGTACCATTTCTTGTTATTTTAGCACAATTTTTACCTATTTGTACGGGCTTTTTAAGATAAAATAAAAGAAAAATTAGTTCAATTTAATCAGAACGCGTTTAACAGACTTTTGTACTAACTTTTTTTTATGAGTGCAGAGATGGCGCTATAATAATAATATAATAATTTTTTATTGAGTTATCACAAAATGGCTTATATCTCGGAAACTAAGCAAGATAGAGCAAAATGGACAAAAAACCAAGACTGTAAGCGACATTTTAGCAGAAATTTTCTGTTAAATCAGGTAATGTTTCTGTTGAATTTAGCTCAAATTTCTTAGCTAAGTTAACTAGAATTGTTTGTGTATTTAGCAGTGTGTAAAATTTAGCTTACCTAAATTTAGCACACCATAATTCTCAACTTCATTGAAAATTCTCCTGGGGCAAATACAGGTACAATTTCCTTTTATTTTAGCAAAATTTTGAACTATTTGTACGGGCTTTTTTTATGAGTGTAGTCTACTATTTTCTAGCAAATATTTCTGTTTATTGTAGCAGGATAGACCGTTATTTGTAGTTGAATACAAATTAAATTTAAAGATAAATTAACTTTTGAATATATAACAATTTTTTTTACTGCTTTTTGTCTACTAATATTCAACAATATTTTTTTGCCAATATTAGCAAGGTAAATTTGCAATTCAATTAAACGAAATTTAACTCAAATATTACTAAAATTGCGTATATTTAAATGTTGCATTTTTGCTATACTTACACTCAGATAAAAAAGTTAGTAAAAAAATTTGTAAACAGTTTCCAATCGAACTTCACTATTTTTATACTGATTTTTAGCACAATTTTTTTTAGTAATCATTTTTGCTATTCTCTTATTACAAATTACGGATTTTTTTTACTAATTCTCGCTGCTGATTTCAGCAAAACATTTTATTAATTTTTCAAAACCGAGTGCTAAATTTAGCAGAAAAATATACTAATTTAAAATTTTTTTTTTGGATTTTTTACAATTCTTGTTTAGTTTATATGTGTTACTATTGATATATTCTTAGTTTGGAAATAACACTCAGAAAATTTTATTGTATCTGCAATGCATAAAAACGTCATAACTGGAGAACCGTTTGCAATTTTGACTCCAAATTTCAAGTACGATGAATTATTATACGCTTGTTACAATCGAAAAAAAAACATTTTTTTAGATTTTACAGTTTTTGCTTTTTTTAGTACAATTTTTGCTAATTTTAGCATATAGACTCTAAATTACAGTTTACAACAAACTTCTGAAATTTAGTAGCTGCAACTAATTATTTATACTAATTTCATTGTACTAAAATTATGATATTTAGTAAGTTTTTTAACTGCATACAAAAAAATACTAGAGGGTATATTGCCTTGGTTGGCATAGGTTTCCTATTTTAATATGAAATTGAAAAAATAAGTTTTATTACCTATGCCAGTATGTAATTATTTTACCTATTGGCATTGTAAATTCAACTAAATTTTACCTATTGGCATTGTAAATTCAATGAAAAAATTTATAAATATATTTTTTAATCATTTTTAAAAACAACTTACAAAATCAACATGAGGAGGTAAGTTATTTGTACTTATTATGTTTATATATGTATTATACAATACATTAATCTATTGTATTATAATTTATGTTTTGTTTTGTAATGAGTGTTTAGCTGCTTTTACACATTCAGCCTAAATATTGAAGTTTATTTTGGATGTTGCTGAATGTTATACCAACGCTGGTCATTGACATACACTTTTCCTTGAAGTGGAGAATTTTGCCTTTGTTTAAGAATATCTTTCAAATACAATAGGAAAACGGAAGTGAACGTTGTAAAGCTCTATGGATCTATTTTCTATACACACAAAAAAATTATTTTCGTATTTGAATAAGAAAATCGCAGATTCAATAAAAAAAATTTTTGAATTTCCTGTGATTACGATTTTTGCAGAATTGATAATGAAAATTTTAAGCACGTTGTTGAAATTATTTTGTTTTTTTGTCAATAAAGAAAGTTGTTGATTTGATAAAACGCAATTGTTGAATTTTTGTGATTTTTTAATGAAAGAATGTGTTGATTTAACAAAAAGTTTTAATAATTTTTTAAATAAAAAAACATGTTAAATTTAATTTTATTAATTAAAAATTTAAAAAAAAACAACAAAAAGTATAAAAGGTGCAATAAAATTCTAAATCTTTCATATTACTATTATTTAGTAATTTATTATTTATAATTTCATTAAACTTTTCCGGTTCACACATAATATGTGCAACCGCATCAAAGTCCAAAGAGCAACTAAAATATGAAACTACAGAAGTAATAGACAAACTTACAAAAAGAAGAACAAAACATAGCATGCTTTGAAAAAAATCAAAATAACGGCCAAAATTAAAAAAAATTGATTTTTACTTTGATGCAAGTATTATGTTTATTGAAAATGAAAAATTATTCAATTATTTGTTTATCAATGCATTTTGTTGAGTGTTATTTTTAAAAGTTGCAATAGTGATAAACATAATGTTTGAATCAAATTCAAAGGGTTATTGTATTTAACTTTTATATCAAACAAACGAGTTTGTTAAATTTTTTTCTGGTATATTTTTTTGTGTGTAACACTATTGTTTTATAGGACCTTTCCTTTACCAAAGGTAAGAATCATGTTAATTTACCTGTTTTTCGCCTATATCAAAAGTAATTAAATAAATTTCACCTATAGATAAGTTACTGTGTGATATGAATAATACTCCTCAATTTTTGGAGATTGCCCTGAATGCTATAAAATTACACAAACCGAATAGGAAAGCGTGTTTGTCTGCTTTAATTTAGATTATATTATTCCTGCTGTGGCAACACTTATGTGGATGAGGCTTTTTGTGCTGCAGAAGTTTGTATTTAAAACTGGATTCATATATCCAATACTGGGAAATAGTAGCTCTTAAGTCTCTAGTCTCAATGTCTGAATTATGATTTTTATGGGTAAAAGTCCCCAGCTCCTAAAGTCTTTTTCATAGAAAAATTCCTCAGAATTTAAGTTTTCTTATAGAAAAACCCTCTAAATATGGTAATATTTCGATAAAAAAATTAACCAGATTCCGATGATTTTGCGAAAGGGAAAAGAAATCAGAAATCATAAGGGGTTTTTTGCGAAAAGGTTTTCACTATCTGATAGAAAAGGTTCTCAAAATCTGAGGGGTTTTCTATAAAAAATGTCCTAAATAGAAGGGATTTTTGATAGGAAATATCCTCTGCATCTAAGTAAAACTGAAGTAGCTTCTCAGGTTCTTAGAGCTTTTTTTGAGATTCTTACGACTTTTTCCTACAGTAAAACCTTCCGTTTTTCTGAAATATTTTCTATCGAAAAATCATCAGAAAACTGCTCATAATATAGTACTTTTTTCTATAAAGAAACTTAAAGATGCTAGGGACTTTTTCCCATACAAAAAGACTTAGAAAACTCTAATTTTTCATATAAAAAAACCTTCACATTCCTACAACTTGTTTATTTAAAAAAAACCCTCAGATTTATCTATAGAAAACCGTCAGATACAAAATTACCTAATATCAAAGGTTTATTACCAATATTTTGCCTACATTAAAATTGGTAATACACCAATTTTTCATGAGTTAATTTACCAAAAATTATAGGTGATTTTTCGAACATAAATGTCAAATAGAAATTACCTATTTTTTAAAGTAATTTTGCCGTAAAACATAGCAAACTCTATGTTGCCTTTGAAAATAGGTGAAATCATCCTACAATTTTAGGCAATTTTACCTATAGATTTTTTGTGTGTGATTTTAGCAAATCGATTTTGAATTGCAGTTTACATAAATTTTACTAAAATTTAGTAGCGGCTACTAATTTTTTATACTAATTTGATTGTACTACAGATCCAGTGGCGGTTCCAGCTTTCGATTTGGGGGGGGGGGGGGGGGGGAAATTAAAAAATTTTGTTTATTACTCATACGTCACATGTAATCAGCAGGGTTGCTATATCAGCCGAAACATTTATCATTAACTACTTGTCAACCCATTTTTGCCCACTTATCGTTCCAATGAGAATATTCCCAGCAAAAATGTGGAAGCAGTAAAAACGTTGACTGCTTCCTTACTGCTACTTTTACCGCTTCTAAAAATATATAGCTTCGTAAAGAGCACTAATGAAAGGCCTAAATTGATTAATCGTTTACATCGCATTTTGCTGTGCATGAAATGAGCAATACATTTTGATTGTTTAAATATTTTTGCGGTTCTTTTATCGACATTTTTTAAAATGCTGAAAAAAGTTATTTTAATGAAAATAAGAGGTTTTACTAAAATAAGAGGCATTTTTTCAACTATGCGTTGGCGAGGTATTCAAGCAAAGTTAGGCTGCGTTCACACCTGATTCTTAAACACGTGTTTAGCCAAAACGAGTGTAAAGGAATAAAGAACTGTTGTAATAGAATAAAGAGCTGAAATACACGTTTTAGCTAAACACGTGTTTAAGAATTAGGTGTGCATTACATTTAGCAGAATTAGCAGTGGTTTACATTTAGAAAAATTTTAATTTTTGCTAGTGTGTAATTAATGACCGTCATAAAAATTTAAAATCATAACATATTTACATATAAAAAACGAGTAAAAAGGTTAAAGTCGGGCATGCCGACTATACAATACCCTACACCAGTCTGGGTAAAAGCCAACTAATGTTTGGATCCGAAATTCGAATGGGTTAAAATGGGGCTCGTGTCAAAATTTTCTATAATGTGAGTCAGCGCACCAAATTTCATTAAAATATCTTAATATTTGCGACCTGCAGTTTGTAACCAAGCAAATTTTGGGGGGACCCTTATATGGGCACTAGTTCTAAACATGGACCGATATTCACCAAAATCAATAGGCTTCGTCCTTGGGCCAACATAGGTCTATGTACCAAATTTCATCAAAATATCTTAATATTTGCGACCTGCAGCGTATAAACAGTATAATTTTGGTAGGACCCTTATATGGGCACTAGGTCTAAACATGGACCGATGTTCACCAAAATCAATAGGCTGCGTTATTGGCCTAACGTAGGTCTGTGTACCAAATTTCATCAAAATATCTTAATATTTGCGACCTGCAGCGTATAAACAGTATAATTTTGGTAGGACCCTTATATGGGCACTAGGTCAAAACATGGACCGATGTTCACCAAAATCAATAGGCTGCGTTATTGGGCCAATATAGGTCTGTGTACCAAATTTCATCAAAATATCTTAATATTTGCGACCTGCAGCGTATAAACAGTATAATTTTGGTAGGACCCTTATATGGGCACTAGGTCAAAACGGACCGATGTTCACCAAAATCAATAGGCTGCGTTATTGTGCCAATATAGGTCTGTGTACCAAATTTCATCAAAATATCTTAATATTTGCGACCTGCAGCGTATAAACAGTATAATTTTGGTAGGACCCTTATATGGGCACTAGGTCTAAACATGGACCGATGTTCACCAAAATCAATAGGCTGCGTTATTGGCCTAACGTAGGTCTGTGTACCAAATTTCGTCAAAATATCTTAATATTTATGACCTGCAGCGTATAAACAATATAATTTTGGTAGGACCCTTATATGGGCACTAGGTCTAAACATGGACCGAAGTTCACCAAAATCAAACTTGTTCGTCCTTGGGCCAACATAGGTCTGCGTACCAAATTTCATCAAAATATCTTAATAGTTGCGACCTATAGAGTGCGCACAAGATTGCATGGACAGACAGACAGACGGACGGACGGACATCGTTTAATCGAAATAAAAAAAAATTCTGAACCGATCGGTATACTGTAAGGTGGGTCTACGACCAATATTTTTTGGTGTTACAAACATCAGCACAAACTTATAATACCCTGACCACATAGTGGTGTAGGGTATAATAAAAAATATATTTAACTGTATAAAAAGTACAAATTTAAACTAAACTATTCGAGAGAGTCATTATTTTATATTTAAAAACAATGACTACACTAGGCCTGTATTTGGAAGTCATTATTTTATATTATAAAACAATGCAAAAGATAATGATATATCATTATTGGTAATGCAGATAGTAATGAGTTGTCATTAAATTTGTTTGACATACAATAAAAATAGATCAACTTTAGTTACACTGTGCACGAATCGTATACATTTTTTCTACAAGCGGGGCACCCAGTCAGTAAAACTAATTCGGTAACGCTGAATCCAGCGGAGCTAGCGTTTTTCTAGGTTAGTTCATAAAAAAAATATATGAATTTTAAAATTATGAAACCAAGGATCCCAGATCACGCAATTTTTTAATTTGTTTACCATAACTTTTAGTTAGGTTGTTTATTATTCTCCGATATTGATAAATTTTAACCCAGCGATGACTGGTGGAATAGCAAACAACCCGAGTAAAAATAAATGGTCGAAAATTTAAAAACAATCGAGTTTTTGGGGTCTTTGGAACAATAATTTTTAAACACAAATATCTTTTTTTAAGAGCTAATCTAGAAAAACGGATTCAGGGTATTAGAAATAAGTTTATCCACCGGGTGTGTCGGATTTTTCAACTAGCACAGTGTTATTAACCCATAAGGGTGAGGATGGTTGATGGTTTATAGCGAGACCGAAAATACATATTCTATCCTGCTGGCCCTTATTAAAATTTATTCTTTATAATTACTTGTAAATTTTATCATCTTTCTTTTATTTGAAAAATAATTTAAAGATAATTTTTAATATGTGATCTCAAATCGAGCTTCATTCACTTTTAAGAAATTTTTATTAAACAAAATCGAAGTCTATAATGCAGTCTTAATGCATAAAGTCATAATTATTTCGCTGCTATTTTACACTCAGAGAATTATGTCGGTAAAATTAACTGCAATTGCAGTTAAAAAAGTAAGATCTGGAAGCTTTTCGGTATCTTACATTTTTGTTAGTTGTTGAAAATCACTTCTGTGGAAGCGGGAAATATACATACTTTGGAAGTCAAGTAGAAGTGGTTCTTTAAGAATGACTTTATTGTATTTACTATATTAATCTAAGACACCCACATGTACAATATCAATTTACTAACTTTAAGTATTTCTTTTAGAAATTTTATGTTTTAATTTTTTTTGTTGTTATTAAAAGACAACATCAAGGATAAAGTAAAAATGTGTAATTTTGCAAATGGATTGTTGAGAAAACGTAATGGGCGTTTTGTTTCTTTTTTACTTTCGTCTTCATTTTTTTCTTTTTACTTTGTCATGTCATACTACAGACACTACTTAAGGTAAAAGGTATGGGTTGGACGCCATTATGAGTATAGTACTTACATACATACATTATTATTTTTATTTTTTGTGTTGTGTTGTTTTTAGATGGAAGTAAAAGATCTTGTTTGTGGGAAAAAAAAATGAAAAAAACTGTATAAAAAATGTTTTAAAAGATGCTTTTAGCGGTAAATAATGAAAAGTTAAAAAGCCACATCAATGATACACTTACATATATACAAACAAAGTACACACACAAACAAATATAGACAAATATGCTATGTACATTCATTATTACTTAAGTGTGTGTGTTCACTGTGCTCGAAAAGTACCTAGATGTACATGTTTTTATTTAGTAGCCAACAAAATTAAATTTTACATATAAAGCTGCCTACACACTAGGGAACATGGTTGAGGGAACAAAAAATATCAAAAAATTTTGTAAACACGAAATGCACGCTCTCAACACGCACACACACACAAACGCACTCACACATTCACAAAAAATGCTCTCTTTTTTTAAGTATGTTCCCTAGTGTGTAGGCAGCTTAAGAATTATAGTTGAGAGTAAAAGAGAAACTTAAATATTCATAGTTTGTATTGTTACGTTTTTACCTTTTAAAAACGTTGGTTTATTTCTTTTAAATTAACTTGGTTTTTGCTATTGCAATCTAAATAACCAATTTCACTACTGACACCAATTATTATGTTTTACCTTCAAAAACGTACGTCTTTGCAATGAAAATAACACACACACTTTTGTTTGATTTTGAGCTTACGCACTTATTTATTTAACACTTTATTACTTTATTACATACAACAGTATAAGCACAGAAGTTTACCAACGATTTACTGATGTCCAACTGAATCACACAACTGACTATACAAACTCTAAAGCGCAACGACAATTATAGCATTGTTTGTCTGTCTGTCTGTTTGTGGCGACATCAGGCCCAAACGGCTGAACCAATTTTCTTGAAATTTTCGGAACAGCCATTAAAAACTATCAGAATTAAAATAGGCTATATGAAATTTTGATCGGGCAAAGGGGCGTGGCAACTCCCATACAACACTAATATTTTGATGTGATATTTCTCGGCACTGTTCAACTGTTTCGAATAAAATTATGGCCAGCATCTTATAAAAAGTTTCCAAAGCAGTGTGCTAAAAGTGGGCGGTATATAATAAGGGGGCGTGGCACCCTAATATAATCTAAATTGCTTTATGTAGGCTTCTGTTGAACATATTTGAGCAAAATCTGCCAGAGAGCTTCAAAAAGTACATTTTTCCAAAAAACAGTACATTTTCAAAAAAGTACCTTATTTGAAAAGATTAACTTTTTTTTCAAAAAATAGCTCTTAATAAAGTACCTTTCCTCAAAAAGTACTTCTTATGAAAAAAACTAAAATTTTCAAAAAAAAAAAAAATACTTTTTTCAAAAAAAAAAAATATTATATATATACCTACGTATGTAAGTATAGCGCATGCTGTGGGGACATATTTTTAATCCACAGTTTACTATGGAGACATTTGGTTAGTTTAAGAACTGCCCTCAAACTTTTTCTAGGTCAAAAACAAAAAATGTTATTTTTCCCAAAAAGGACTTTTTCTAAAAAAAATACCATTTTCCAAAAATACTTTTTCTGAAAAACAAGTATTTTTTCCTTAAATGTAGCTGTCAAAAAAAAGACAATTTCAAAAAAAATCATTTTTTTTAAAGAACTTCTTCAAAGGTCTGAATGTGAACACAAACTTTAACAACAATACGATAGAACATACATGGAAATGTTGGGACATTCCTAATTTTACCTTTTGATATAAGTTTCTCTTGGCTCGTCTCAATCCGATTTCTATCAAAGTAATCACGGCTCTTTATAAACAATATTGCTAAACAATGCGATAAATGTGGGTGGTATGTGACGATGGGGCGGCACAAACCAAATTTTTTTTGCACTGCGTTTTTTAAACTTTCCCAAAAGTGGACGGGATCAGTGAAAGAGAACGTGGGGCATTCAAAATATCCTAAAATTTTAACGATATCAAAATATATTGGACGATATTAAAATACAATGCATACCTTAAAAGGGGCTGGGATGGCAAAACTGGTAGTGGCCCATATCATATAACCCAATATTTTTAAAGTGCAATTCCTCCTTTCCTATTGAACGATTTCGGAAAAAAATTTGTACTTTGTCTTTTAATCATGGTTGGCAACCGCAACGAATAAATTTAGATTAATGGATTTACATCAACATTTTAGTGTCAAAGATTCTACATATTTAAGAACATTTGGTTACTTATAAAAACTAATTCGCACAGCCTAAGAATATACACCGCATAAATTCTCTTCATCCAATCAAGTCGAGTTTAATTTCAATACTATGGTGCTAAATGCATTTAAGTATAAACTTGAAAATCAACTCTAATTCGTTTCAGTTGCCAACCCTGCTTATAAATGAAATTCGTCTAACTCAGCTACTGTTGAACCTTTTTGAGCAACATATATATTTTAGCGAAATATACAACATTAGACTTAACAAGTCAAAAAATTATAGTCGGTCAAGCCCGAACATGAAACAACCTATACCATATACAATTTGGGTCATATTCCAAAAAGTGATCTATACTTATTAAATGGGCAAAACATTAAGGAAACAGAACATGTAGAGAAAAATCTGAATGAAATGTCACATCAGCTCAAACCCATAACACCCTTTCCCCATGGTGGTGTAGGGTAAAAAATGTTTAACCTCGGCTTCTGCTTAACCAAAAAATAGAAAATTATAAGCCTGAATCTTAACTTTCACAAAATTTGTGATCATTTGCCACCTGGGGACTCCGGGTCCTAAGACCGCTTTTTTATATTAGCTTCTAATAGGCATTCACATCGAAAGGGGCTTTTGAAGATTTATACATTAACAAAAAATATTATGTTTTACTTTCATGGAATAGTTTTACTATCCAAAATAAATTACATTTTAAACTTCAAGATGTGCTAATTAATAAAGTACCGGGCTTGCACGATACGACAAAGTTCGTTTTCGGTTTAACTGACTTCCAAAAACTAGGCCTAAGGCACGTCGCTAAATACTGAATGCACTTAACATTATAGCATATGCTGCGATGTATACTTAAATGTAGTGTTTTCGGATTAACAGGTTTAGTAAATCCCGTTTCCCGGGATATCTTTTTTCTAAACTTCCAGAATTTTCTATACTAGTCTAATACCTCATTCATACTGAACCCAAAATAGTAGTTTTCAAATTTATTTCGTTTTCGGTTGCCAAATCCCATACAAATTTCAAATCGAAAACTTCAAAAAAACGAAAACTTCTAGTTTTGGGTTCAATATGACTGAGGCTTTATACCATTTCGTAACAGTATTGATATCCCGATAAAAAATGTTCAAATTCGTTCATATGTGAACATTAGGGGCTACAAGCTTGTATGGAGGAAAATAAATTTTGAGTTATTGATCAGGCTACCCCCTGGAAATATTTATTTGGGTGTTAAATTACGTCTTCCAAAAAATTAGGATAATCGGATATCGGAAAGATGTGTCGCATCGGCCCTGACTGAAGTTTGAAAAACGGATTACAAGGGAAAATAAGACTTTTTCTAAATTTTCTCAAAAACAATAATATTTTAAAACTAATTCAAATTAAAAACATTAAAGAATCCTTATTCGGAGTGAATTATCTTTGTAATAAAGTTATTACTAGGGCAAGGAATTTCATGCACTTAAAAATAGAAAATATGCGCCTAAAAGTATGGCTAAAAAACATAAATATGCATTAAAAATAAAAAAATATGCACTAAAAACTATTATTTTTGCAAAAGTAATGCACTTAAAAACATAAAAATATATTTAAGTTATTTATATTGCAACCAGACTCAGAACTCCAAGCTTTTCCATAGGGCAATAAGGTTTTTAAGAATATTAATTTTTAAAAATAATGACAAAAAATAAATATTTTGATTCAATCAATATATGAAGATGTATCAATTTTTTATATTTTCCTACAAAATAAAAAATGGTCCTAAAAATTAAAAATATGCACAAATATGCATTAAAAGGTACACAATATGCATTAAAATGGCACCAAATATGCATTTGAAGTCAAAATATGCAAAAACATGAATTTTTGTAAAAATATGCAACTACAAATCGATGCCATTTGATGATTCGGATAAATATTTAGTCCATATTAGTTTTGGACTATCGGGCGCTGTGGTGCAATGGTTAGCGCGTTGGACTGTTACACGTGAGGTTGCGGGTTCGAGCACCAACCAAGGCAACATCAATTTATGAAAAAATAGTACATAATATGTATGAGTTTTTTCTATCCCTCATACATATCGCAGCGTCCTCCTTCGGTGTTCCCATAGCACTTAACCCCACCGAAGTAAAATAATATAACGGGCCTATGAACTAAAAAGCTTCAACAAAGTTCGCCAACTCACCGTCAGATGGTGCGAAACAACTGTTCTAAAAATTCAATATCTCGCGCAATTACAGTGTTGCCATATTTGAAGCCCTTCATATTTCACCACCTTTCACTTCTTCTCTATCCCCTTTCCAAAGGAAGCAACACGTTAATTAATAGGAAGAATTTCCTGAGTGTTGCTTCTCTTAAAAAAAAAAAAAAAAAAAAAAAACATGCATTTGCATGGTATTTCTTGGCCTAGATATTACAATTTCCTCCGTCAACTGATGAGTCGCAGAACACTTAATCAAGAAATTCGGGTCCAAATTATTAAATTTGTTGAAATAACCTACTACAGAAGCATTTTTTTATTTTATAAGTTCCAAGAAAGTAAAAAGTACTTTTTATATTTGTGTTTTGCTAACTTGTTTTAAATTAGTGTCAAAAAGGTCAGAATTTTGAAACACTGTTTTGAAATCTACAATTTTAAATTTTTTATAATTTTTTTAAAGAAATTTAAAAAATCAACAATTGGACTTTAATTTAAGGTTTCATTAAGAACACATTAAGGATTAAAAATATCAGAAACTGCAGGAATTCCTTTTTCATTTGCCTAGGACAAAGATTTTATTTTAGCGGATTTCGAGAAATCAGCGATTTTTGGTATTTATTTAGCTTCCAGGTAAGGGTTTTCTTCTTTTTTCTAAATTCCATATATTTTTGGCCGGAATATTACAACATAAGGACAAATATTTCCGAAACTCAATTGATGAATCTTCTTGATGGTATTTTCTTTCGTCTGAAAATAATATTCTTAATTTAATTTCAGAAAATTAACCCTTGAGCGCTGTTGGGGCCTATATGCCCCACTGAGAAAATATTACAGGGTCATATAGGCCCCAACAGCACGTAAGGGTTAGTTTTGTGAAATTAAATTAATAATAGTGTCTTCAGCATAGATTACATATGTAGATCTCTTACTCTGTCAGTGGACGTATCTTATGAGAATGTGTTGGACATATGTACGTCGCATACCTATACAAAAAATAATTGAATGTGTGTGAAAAAATGTGTTTGTTGACAGAAGAAGAAGAGTAAGATATCTATGTAATCTATGGTCTTCAGACCTATGACTAATAATGTCAGATATATTTGTCATATTAGTATTTAAAAAAAAAAATTCATAAAATTTGACATTTGACCTTAAACAGGGGCTATTTATTGCATCTCTATTTTGCACTAATTTAGAGACTTCGAGTATTTGTCCTTATGTTGTAATATTCTGGCCAAAAATGTAAGGAATTTAGAAAAAAAAAGAAAAAACCTCAAATAAAAGCTAAATAAGTGACAAAAATTGCTGTTTTCTCGATATATTCTTAATAAAACCTTAAAGTCCAATTATGGAATTTCCGACCTTTTTGGCACTAATTGAAAATGATTAGCAAAACACAATATAAAAAATACTTGTTATCTGAGTTTCTTGGAACCAATAAAGTAAATATGTAAATGTAAATGTCAATAAATTTTAAAATCTGAAAAAAAATTACAAAAAGTCGTATTTTCCCCTTGTAATTCGTTTCCAAACTTCAGGGCTTATGCGGCACGTCTATCCGATATCCGATTATCCTAATTTTTTGGGGACGTAGTTTTACACCCAACAAAATATTTCCAGGGTTTAGCCCGGTCGATTATTCAAACTTTTTTTTTGTGGTGAAATCTAATGAACATTTATGGTTCAACCATATATGTATGTATGGATCCGATAATAAAAAGGCACTTTTTTCTGTAAACTGACACTCTTTTTATACCCTACACCACTATGTGGACAAGGTATAATAAGTTCGTGCTGATATTTGTAACACCAAAAAATATTGGACCTAGACCTACCTTTTAGTATACCGACTGACTCATAATCACTTTTTGTTTCGATTTAAAAATGTCCATCCGTCCGTCTGTCTGTTTGTCTGGCTGTCCATGCATTCTTCTGCGCACTCTACAGGTCGCAAATACGAAGATATTTCAATGAAATTTAGTTCGCTAACTCATATGGTCCCAAGGACAAAGCCAATTGATTCCTTGAATTTTGACAGAATTGATTCTAGAAATTTTGACAGAAGTCCATTCGAATTTTGGATCTAAACATTAGTTGTCTTTTACCCAGACTGGTGTAGGGTACTATACAGTCGGCATGCCCGACTTTAACTTTTTTACTTGTTTTCTGTTTGAATTTAAATAATAACAAAAAAAAAAGAGTAAAAAAAGCATGTACATTAGGGTTATGACTTTTTGATTTTTTTTGCAAATATCAAATTTTACATGCCCTAACCGAAAAGCACACAAAAAAAAATAATAAGGAAACGCAATGTTACTTTTTCGCTACTGTCAAAAAAGTTCCCGCACCAAAAGGGTTGAAATTTGCTCTATATGGTTTTAGTTTAATTAAAATATTTCTCCGAAGTTTTAAACATATGAGAATGAAATGATGTTTATTAAAAGCTATTTACGGTAAAAATTACTAAACGTTTTTGGAGGGACTTTTGGATACATTTTTTGTCGTTTACAATAATTTTTGTAATAATTCGTTATGTAAGTTAAACAAAATCCCCGAACAAAAATTATTTTTAGAAAATGCATTTGGTGCGGAAGGTTTTTTTGCCGAAATGATCCGCAAATACGATTTTTAATATTAATTTAGTATTGCCTATCACGTGGTGATAGGTAAAATTTTTGATAAAAATGAGTCATAGCCTTAATGTACATATAAAATTTTTGTATTCGAACATATTTAGCGCTTGTTTATTTAATTTTGTGCGGTTTTCAACAATTTTGAGTTTTCAAATATAAGCTCAGCTGATACTAAACTGATGCTAAATATTTGCTCAGGTTTGCTCTGGTTACATGTGTTCAGATAATAGACATATATGGGTCCTTTTCTCATTTATGGTATTAATTATACAGGTCGCAAATACGAAGATATTTTAACGAAATTTAGTACTCTGATCCACATAGGTTCATTAAAAAAGCCCATTGATTCTAGATAGGATCAGTCGATATTTGGACCTCACGCACATACGGACTATATATACAGTTGCGAGCATAAAAAATGCAACACTACGTTAAATCATCTAAGTATGCTTTGATTTTTTCTAATGGTTTTTTATTTGCCGTTATCTTTTGTTAATATATTCGTTGCTGTGTATTTTCATATTTTAAGTTGCCTATTTTGGTTGCTACAATCAATAAATTCGGTTGGTGAAACCATATTAGAATGTGATTCATAAATATTTTGGTTATTGCAACTGAAATTCAGTTGTATAAACCAAATTTTGTTATGAGAACCAATATTCAGTTGTACCAACCTATTTTAGTAGATGCAATAGAATTTCAGTTGGAAAATGGCATATTTTTTCTCTGTGTGCATTTATTTATGTAAATTAGTTTTTACGAACTTTTTTTGAAACTATTGGCTATTTTGTGAGAGCAAAAAAAATGCAACGAAAGAATAATATGTATCAGGTAAGTATAAACATTTTATTAATTCACGATTAATTGTAATAATGGCCGTGCACGGACGCGTTTTGAATTTGTCTTTTATTAAATTGTTAAAGTGTTATATATAAATACTAGCGGGCGTAGCCCGCTACGTTGTTAGCGTGCCTTAAAGTTTAGGGGGGGGGGGCTGCGCCCCCCACCCTACAATTTTTTTTAAATTCGCTTTTTATTTAAAGTACAGTTTTTATATAGTAAAATCCTTCACCCAGTCACCACAAACGAATAATTCTGCACAACAATGGGTTTAAAATAAATAAATATTTGATCACTTTTTCTCATGAAAGTGGATTGTTAGTAATGAATCCATAATAAATTGCAATATACGTGAGTATGTTAAGATAATTTGGTAAAGTGCGAACTTAGGTAGATAGACCCGTAAGTAGTTTTGTTCATTTGTGTTTTGAATGAAAATAAATAACGTAAAGCAGGGTTTTTACCGTGCCTTAAAGTTTTTTTTTTTTTAATTCCAGTTTATGTAAAGGTAGACCTGGCAATTCAAGTAAATTCACAAATTCAGTTGGAAAATTTACTGCGTCGGTTTCTTCCACCGGTGCTTCGTTACATGAAGTTTAAATATCGGAATATATAAGTTCCATTCCTTTTCTAAGGTTTTTTCTCTTTTAGAAAATATGTTTAACTTTTTCGAGAGTACGTTTCAATGCTACATAAGTTTCATATTCCGTGGATAGTGTTTGAACAGGTAATTCCCTCTTCCAATCAATTTGCATTGTCTATAATTTCAATTCCACTCGTTCAACGTTTATATCCATTTCGTTCCACTTGTGAAGTGTTTCAATTCCACTCGTTTCCTATTTAGTTTCTTAATTTTAGTGTTCCATATACACTTGTTCTTTAAGTTTTAGGTTTCTAGCTAAAGACGCAGACGTTAAGAGGGGGGGGCAATTTTCCCCTTTTGAACCACCATTTTTACCACGTTCCAGTCCAAAGTCCTAGAGATGCCTTGTCGATAAGTTAGCCCATACTCCAAGGAAAACATATTATATATTACAGGTTTCTAGCCGAAGGGTTCGGTTAGGCCATCAAGGGGGAGATTTATTCCGTTTTTACCCCTCCCGGTAGGACTTTCCAAAAATTCCGTCTTAGAGGACGTCTGCGTTGGAGGAGGAACCTACTACATGCATAATTTTAGGTCTCTATATCCAGCAGTTTGGCCAGGCTATCAAGGGGGAAGTTTTTTCCCTTTTTACCCCTCCCGGTATGAATTTACAAAAATACCGTCTTAGGGGACGTCTACGTTGGAGAAGGAACCCAAATACCGAATTTAAGCTCCCTAGATCCAGCAGTTTGGCCAGGCTGTTAAGGGGGAGACTTTTCCTGTTTTTGACCCTATTTCCAAAAATCTCATCTTAGCGGATGTCTACAATAGAGGAGGAACTTTAATACCAAATTTCAACTTCCTACCTCCAGCGGTTTGGGCAGGCCTTTAAGCGGCACTTTTCGCTTCATTAATCCCCATTTTTGCAATGTCCCTGTCCAAAAAGCACCTTTCCGGTAAGTGAGCCTATACTCGAAATAACATATGTTTTACATTTCAGGTTTCTAGCCAACTTTTACTATTTGTGCCCCTCTGGGTAGGAATTTCCGAAAATCCATCGACAGGGAATTTCAGCTTCCTAGTTCCAGCAGTTTGAGCAGGCTGTCAAGGGGGACACTTTTTCTTTTTTTGTCCCTCCCGGTTGGAATTAGGCTGGAAGAGGAACCTAAGTACCGAATTTCAGCTTCCTAGCTCCAGCAGTTTGGACAGGTCGTTAAGGGACAACTTTCCCTTTTGAGCCCCCATTTTATAACGACCCTGTCCAAAAGTCAAAAAAGTATCTTTGTAATAAGTTAGCCCTTACTCCAGGGACCCACATTTTAAGTTTCAGGTTTCTAGCCGAAGGGGTTTTTACAGGCCCCCAGGCTTTTCTTCTTTTTGCCCCTCCCTTAAGGAATTTACAAAAATTCCTTCTTCACGGCTATCTGCGATGGATGAGGAACATTCATACCAAATTTCAACTGCATTGCCTTAGCGGTTTGGGCAGGCCGTTAGTGGGGACATTTTTCCCTTTCAACCACCATTTTTACTATGTTCCTGTTCCAAAATAGAAAAATTATGTTACTGGTGAGTTAGTCCTACTCCAAGGAATACATATTTAAAATTTTAGGTTGGCCAAAAGGGTTGGGCAGGCCGTCAAGGAGGAGACTTTTCCCCTTATTTCCCCTCCCGATAGGAATTTCAAAAATTCCGTCTAAGCGGACGCCTACACAGAAGGAAGAACTCACATTCCGAATTTGCTTTTGGGATATCCTATAGGGAACTAGTCGATGTCTACTACAGTGGAGGAACCTTTATACCAAATTTCAACTTCTTACCTCCAGGGGTTTGGGCAGGCACTTTTCCAATTTGTGAGACTGTTTATTGGGAGACTTTTCCCCTTTTTGCCCGTTCCGGTAGGAATTTCCAAAAATCCCGTCTTAGCGCATGTCTATGCCGAATATCAAGAAACCTTGTTTTA
Organism: Leucophora obtusa; assembly: GCA_949987735.1. Taxonomy (NCBI): domain Eukaryota; kingdom Metazoa; phylum Arthropoda; class Insecta; order Diptera; family Anthomyiidae; genus Leucophora; species Leucophora obtusa. The sequence continues at coordinate 85,245,668 of OX465297.1, read as the reverse complement.
GTGGAGATATCGGTGGGGGGAGGAAAAAAAGTAGTTTTTTTGAAATTATACATATATTATTTTAAATGGTACTTTTTGGAAAAACGACATTTTTTGGAAAAAGATACTTTGTTTTTACAAAGTACTTTATTTGTACTTTTTTTAGAAAAGGTATTTTTTTTAAAAAGGTATTTTTTTTGTAAAAATATATTTTTTTTGGAAAAATGTATGTTTTTTGGAAAAAGGTACTTTTTGGAAAAGGTACTTCTTTTGGAAAAGGAACATTTTTTTAGAAAAAGGTAATTTTTTTGGGAAAAGGTACTTTTTTTGGGAAAAGGTACTTTTTTTTGGGAAAGGTACTTTTTTTGAAATAGGTATTTTTTTGGAAAAATGTATGTTTTTTGTGAAAAGGAAAATTTTTTTAGAAAAAGGTACTTTTTTTGGGAAAAGGTACTTTTTTTTGGAAAAGGTACTTTTTATGAAAAAGGTATTTTTTTGGAAAAATGTATGTTTTTTGGGAAAAGTTACTTTTTTGGAAAAGGTACTTTTTTTTGGAAAAGGTAAATTTTTTTAGAAAAAGGTACATTTTTTGGAAAAAGGTACTTTTTTTTGAAAAAGGTACTTTTTTTTGGAAAAAGGTACTTTTTTTGGAAAAAGGTACTTTTTTTGGAAAAAGGAATTTTTTTTGGAAAAAGGTACTTTTTTTTGGAAAAAGGTACGTTTTTTGGAAAAAGGTACTTTTTTTGGAAAAAGGTACTTTTTTTTGGAAAAAGGTACTTTTTTTGGAAAAACGTACTGTTTTTGGAAAAAGGTACTGTTTTTGGAAAAAGGTTTTTTTTTTTGGAAAAAGGTACTTTTTTTTTGGAAAAAGGTACTTTTTTTGGAAAAAGGTACTTTTTTTGGAAAAAGGTACTTTTTTTGGGAAAAGGTACTTTTTTTGGAAAAAGGTACATTTTTTGAAAAGAGGTACTTTTTTGGAAAAAGGTACCTTTTTTGGAAAAAGGTACTTTTTTTGGAAAAAGGTACTTTTTTGGAAAAAGGTACTTTTTTGGAAAAAGGTACTTTTTTTTGGAAAAATGTACTTTTTTTGGAAAAAGGTACTTGTTTTGGAAAAAGGTACTTTTTTTGGAAAAACGTACTTTTTTTGGAAAAAGGTACTTTTTTGGAAAAAGGTACTTTTTTTTGGAAAAAGGTACTTTTTTTTGGAAAAAGGTACTTTTTTTGGAAAAAGGTACTTTTTTTTGGAAAAAGGTACTTTTTTTGGAAAAAGGTACTTTTTTTGGAAAAAGGTACTTTTTTTTGGAAAAAGTACTTTTTTTGGGAAAAGGTACTTTTTTGGAAAAGGGGACTTTTTTTGTCCCCTTTTTGCCCCTCCCGATAAGAATTTCCAAAAATGCCGTCTCAACGGACGTCTACACCGGTCGAGGAACCTACATACCAAATTTCAACTTCATAGCTCCAGCAGTTTGAGCAGGCCGTCAAGGGGGAGACTTTTTCCCCTTTTTGCCCGTCCCTATAAAAATTTCCAAAACTCCCGTCTTGGTGGATGTCTACGATAGTGGAGGAACCTTTATACCAAATTTCAACTTCCTACCTCCAGCGGTTTGGGCAGGCCGTCAAGGGGGGCCTTTTTCCCCTTTTTAACCCCCATTTTTACAACGTCCCTGTCCAAAATTCCAGAAAGTACTTTCCAGAAAAGTTAGCCCATACTCCAAGAACACATATCTTAAATTTCAGCTTTCTAGCCAAAGGGGTTTTGGCAGGCCGTCAAGGGGGAGACTTTTCCCCTTTTTGCCCGTTCCGGTAGGAATTTCCAAAAATCCCGTCTTAGCGGACGTCTACGCCGAAAGAGGAACCTACATACCAAATTTCAACTTCCTAGCTTCAGCGGTTTGGGCTGGGCGATGTTGAGTCAGTCAGTCATTCAGTCAGTCAGTCACGTTATTCTTTTATATATAGAGATAAACTTTTTAAATAAGAACTATATGTGACCTTCTCCGAGAAAAGGGACCTAGTGTGTCAAAAACTTGGGAAAATCGATAAAAATGAGAAAATATAGATTTTCCCAAGTTTTCGACACACTAGGTTTTTTGACACACTAGGTCGCTTTTCTCGGAGAAGGTCACATATATTGAAAATAAAAAAAGCGAAAGGACGCTAAATAGTCCTAAACATTTTCTTTTAATTTATTAATATTCAATAAACGAAAACTTAAAAGCTATTATTATTTAATAAAACATAACAAAAGCAAAAAATAATTTAAATAAAAGGTTGGATAAACAGAGAATGTTAAAAAAAATGATAATTATTTAACAGCTAAAACAAACGATCGGCGTATATCATTATCACCCAACGTGATAGTACATTCTGAAGGGCCATATAAACGATCAAGCATGCTGTACATGCGCGGTTTCAAGGGGGGGGGGGGGGGGGAATGGGAAATCCCCCCCCCCCAAACCGAAAAAGAAAAGAAAAAAGGGAAAAGCAAAAGGAAAAAAATTAAAACAGGTAGTAACATACAAACAAAGTGTTTCCAAAATCCAAAACTGTTCTAAAGCAATTTAACAAAAATCTCCTCTATACTCTAATTTTTAGATCCTGCAGATAATCAGAAAATAATCAAATACGAGAAAAAGAATACACAAATAAGGAGGTCTTACGAAAGTAAATACTTTTTTTTGTGCAATTTTCCATTAAGAAAAAAACTGAAAATTAATATGATTATGTACATTTTCCAAAAGAAAATTTGAGATGTTTTTCTTTCGGGAACTTTTTTTTATGAAAAGTTTATCAAACTGTAAAAAGAATATTTTTTAAGAATAAACTTTAATTAAATATCAGTTGTGATATTGTTTTCGCAAGAACATTTTTTTTATAAAATGTTATATAAAGGGTTCTTCAATAAGAGCGCTACAAAAGTTTTTTTAAATAAAACAAAAACGGTTTCGGATATCAATGAAATTCTTTATTCCTGTGAAAGTACGTTCGATGCCATTATGTATGGAAATCGATCTCTTTTGCATGGCCACCACGGGCACGCTTGCAGAAATCCAGACGCTGAACCCAATTTTCGACGGTTTTCAAGCATAAATCGGCCGATATTCGTACGAAGTTCATCAATCGTCGCTGGCTTGTTGGCATAGACCATAGATTTGACGTAGCCCCACAGGAAATAGTCCAACGGCGTCAAATCGCACGACCGAGGCGGCCAATCGACTGGACCATTTCGTGAGATAACACGTTCTCCAAACTTGGTTTGCAATAAATTGATTGTGACATTCGCTGTGTGGCTTGTGGCGCCGTCCTGTTGGAACCACATGTCCTCCAAGTCCATATCATCCAATTGGGGCTAAAAATATTCGGTTATCATTGAACGGTAGCGTTTCCTATTCACAGTAACGTGCCGGTCTTGATCATCACGGAAGAAGTACGGCCCAATGACGCCGCCGGCCCATAAACCGCACCAAACCGTAATTTTTTCGGGATGCAATAATGACTCATGGAGTACGTGTGCATTGCTGTCTGACCAATAAAGCATATTTTGTTTATTGACGAAGCCATTCATCATGACGACCATAAATTGGACGTAGCGCTCTTAACGTTGAGGCCACTGACTCCGAATGTCGGTAGTAAATTTTAATAATTTCGACTCGTTGTTGGCTCGTATATCTTTCCATCATGAAATGGCAAACCTTACTGAAGAGAAATGTCAAAAGAGCGGCAAGAAATATGGCGTCGTTTGCTGTCCCTGTCTTTCTACTTTTGTAGCGTCCCTGTTGAAGAACCCTTTAGTTGTAAAAATTAAAGATTCCATATTTAGTGCGAACTCTTAAAAACCTTCATATTTACAGGAACCTTAGAAATTTGTTCCCTTTTCCTAGAAAAAAATTCGCTCGAACTTGAACTTTAAAGGTCTCAAATGCTTATTTAAATTATGAATCAAACCATTTTTTATTTTATAAGAAATATAGATACATTTTTTTAATGAGAATTTGATCGAGATCTGAGTATTTTCTACACACAAAAAAATTCAATTAAAACTCAATGAGGTAGAATTTAACTATAAAACGTTAAATATTATTTATGGTCTTGGAATCTACCGAGGTTAAGCTTTCATTCAAGTATAATAATGTATTTTTATGTACAAAGATTTTTTCAGGATTCAAAAAGTACTCATATTATAGTTTAGTCACCATTTTTCCAATTTTACATTATACAAAAGTAGATACTATAATGAACAATATTTTGTATGAAAATAGCAAAACAAAATTTCAACCAAACTTTACATTAAAAATAGCGTTTTAACAGTTAACAACAGTTTTTCATGCACTCATAGAAATAAATTTGTAAAAATAGCAGAAATAATTCACTAAAAATTGGTTCAAAATGGTGTTGCAGAAAAAAATGCTGAAATTAGCAGATTTTTTATCTAAATACTAGTAAAAGAAGAACAGCAAAATTAAAAATATACAGAATTTTAGTTATATTTAAGTTAACTTTTAGTTAATTGACAATGACAAATTGTACTGTAAAATCTGCAGAAAATTTTGCTAAATATTAGTAGACTGAAAATAGCAAAATCTGGTATATCTACAAAAGTTTTGCTTTTTCACCTAAATTAGTTGAATGCAAGTAGCAGTCTATCCTGCTAAAATCAACAGAAATATTTGCTAAAAAATTGTAAACTGCTGTTTAAAAAAAAGTGAAAGAAAACTTCGAACATTTCATATTTTTTTTGGATTTTTAAGGCTACTAATAATTTAGAAAAATATATAATTTTAGCAGATTAATTTGTTATTTTCTATTAACAAAAATCTAACTCAAATATTAGTAAAATTTTGTATATTTACAGTTTTATTTTTGCTGTTCCTATTTTATTTTTATGTTTTATTTTATATTGCAAAAGTAATCTGCAACATCATTTTTCCGCAACATCATTTTTAACTAATTTTTAGTAGTTTTAACTAAATTTGTTACAGACTTTTTCTATTAGTGTATAAAGGAATAATTAAAATTTATGTAAAAATTTCGATTTGTTTTTAAATATTTTAGTACATATCTAATGTTTACACAATTTTGATATAAAATTTTGTTCACTAAAGATAAAATATAAACCCACAATTCAAGAAAAGTAATAGTCTTGAATAATAAATTTGCGCGAAAAGAAATTCTACCCAATTTTTAAAGAAATTGATTTTGTGAAAAATATTTTTCTTTTTATGAAGCACACAGTTGCTTCACATGAAACACGAACCAGTTGCCGAAAAAAATTTATATGCGGTAACCACTCGACAATCTGAATACCGTTCGTACTTCAGATCTTTAATTAACTTCACGGTTCTCGAAGTTGGTGCTTAAACCAGTGTCGTCTTAAAAAATTACATTAGAAAACTCTCAGTTAATTTTAATTCGAACAAGTTCTAAAAAGCCTCGTGGTTCCTATAACAAAAACTCTTTAGATAAAGCATTTATTCTAAACAGAGAGAAATTTAAGTTTTAATGAAAATTTTTACTAAACCCAGCTAAAACTCGACATATATGAATACATACAGGTTAAATGTATGTTCATGCATGCTCATAAACATGCATTCATGACCATACATGGGTACATAAATCTCCATACATGCATCATGTATGTCCACACATGTGCATTAACGAAATTTGAGGCAATATCTACATGTGTGTACATGTATGAACACACATGAACACGCATGAACATGCATGATCATGCATGTAGATATTACCTCAAATTTCGTTGATGCACATGTGTGGACATACATGATGCATGTATGGAGATTTATGTATCCATGTATGGTCATGAATGCATGTTTATGAGCATGCATGAACATACATTTAACCTGTATGTATTCATATATGTCGATTTTTAGCTGGGAACTAAAGAAAATTTTCACGAAATGAAGGAAAAATTTCTTAAATTTTATGAAAATCTTCATAATTTTTATGAAACTCTTTTTAATCAAACTTTTTCATTTGGCGTATGAAATTTGTTTTTTATAAATAATATGAAATTGCTCTTAAAACTTTATACAAAACTGCATTAAATCAATGAAAAGTTTCAATGTACGAATACCAGCAAAATTGGATTGATTCAATGTAGAAATTCATAGAGTGTTTTTATATAGGAAAATGTATTTTAAGAATCAGGATGATTTCCTATACGGTAAAGTTGCCAGAATTAAACGACTTCTGTAAAATAAATATTGTTGAAAGTGATTTTCTAAGGAATAGTCCTCACAATTCGTGTAATATCCCTACGGGAAATTTTAACAAACTGTCACCGAACTGGCCCCTTTATATGAAATAGAGTGGTCACTTTTACATGACGTTGTCAAAGGAGGGGGAAATTGACCCCTTGTGATATGTCACAAGACAAATCCCAGAAGAGGTCCCTGAACTTTGTTTTTTATGAGAGTTCAGTAACTTGTCCTGTCATTTTGTTAAAATTTCCCATAGGAATATAATAGGTGTGTTTCTTTACTTTTTGGGTAAAGTTCGGTAAAATGAGAGTAATCACAAAATCCTCTCACAAAATGACAAAATTACCCAATAGTACAGGAACGCAAAAAACCACTTTTCTAGCCCAAAAACTTATTTCAAAGAATAATGTTAAACAGTGATGGGACTTGAAAAATTTTGTTTTGTGCCAAGTGTGTGACTAAAATGTGCCAAATGGGCCTTTATTGTGCCAAAAATCAATTTTCACTTAGAAACCGTGTTTTCAATTTTCATTTTGTAAATGCATTCTTATGGAATTATTTTGAATTCTTATGGAATTAATTATATTTGAATGAATTAAAATTTTCTTTCAATTAAAAGTTGAATGATAAATTAAATTCATCCGATACTTATTAAAGATTTGGGAATGCAGCCCATGAATGAATTCTTTAGGAATGGTTGCACGGAATGGTATACATATAAACATTTTCTAAAACTGAATTAATTTTTTTATGAATTAAACTTAAATTAATTCTTTCGAAGCTCTGAGATAAATTTATAGCATTTGAATTTTTAAAATTCTATGGATTAAGCACCGTAAGTTGTTCAGTTTTCACGTGAAAAAACTGTTATACTCCATATAAAAAAAAATTATTTTTCGCGACAATGAGTTTCACGTGAAAATTGTGCAAACTTAGTTTTCACGCAAATTTAATGTACAAGACTATTATTTTTCTGGTGAAAAAGTGACATTTTGTGTTAATTGTGATTGTGGCTTTGTTATAAAATTAAAATATTGTTAATTTTTTTTAACTTAAATTGCAATTTAAAGCATTTAAAGTCTGAGAGTAATTTTTTCACGTGAAAAACAACTTACGGTGCTTTATTCGGTAATATCTTCGATGCCATTTTTTAGTTTTGCTTTATTCGAAAAGGTATTTTAATACCAATAAATGCTTAGAAACTAAAAATTAAAGAATTGTTATTTTTTAAATTCATTTTCTATTAAATTTTGTAGATAACCAAAATGTGCCAAAATAGTATCGGTTGTGCCATTGTACCAATCAATCTTAGATTGTGCCAAAAATCCCATCACTGATGTGAAAATACGTATAATTTCAGTTTGCAAATCGGCACAAATAGACATATTTATTCGCATTTAAAAGTTGTTTTTGATTTTAATCAATTAATTTTAACAAAAAACCAAGTTTCTTTTGCTTATTTCTTTATTTAATTACAATTTTTAATTTAATTTCACAATTGTTTTTTGTTTATATTTGCATCAGCTGTTTTACCAAAGTTTACCCGAAGAAAAAGTCTGGGTAAATTTTGGTAAAAAGAGAAGCACTAATACACTCTCATTAGCGCTCTCATTTACCCAATTCTCGAGTACGGGAACGCTTTTGGGTAAATTTCGGTAACTTTGGGTAAATTTCGGTAACATTGGGAACGTACGGGAACACACTGATTATAATCTTACGTTTTCATTAAGTATACGCACAGGAAAAAAATTGCCAACCGAATTGTTAAGCCTATTTTGGTTGCTACAACCAATAAATTCGGTTGGTGAAACCATATTGTAATGTGATTGCTAAATATTTTGAGTATTGCAACTAAAATTCAGTTGTATAAACAGAATTTTGTTGTGAAAACCAATATTCGGTTGCACCAACCTATTTTAGTAGATGTAACCGAACTTCAGTTGGAAAATGGGATATTTTTTCTCTGTGTGTATGGAACTTTTAATCAATAAAAGAAAATTTTTCACACTTTATAAAAAATTCCACTAGTTCAATGAAAAGTTTCAATTGACGAGTTTTAATGAAACTGCATTGGTTTTATGCAAAAATTCATTAATATCAGGCAGATAATCTGTTCGCGTATTGCTGAAGGTTCAGAATAAATTATTGGGTTCTGCCCCACAATCGTTTGTTCTAAAAAAGGTAGTCACAAAATTGTCAGTGAAACAACAAGTGGGCAAAAATGGGTTAACAGGTGGTTAATAACAATAATGTTTCGACTTATATAGCAACTAGGGATGCCAAACGGGAAATCCCGAATCCCGGGATTATTTCTCAAAAATCCCGGGATTTTCTTATTTTTTAATATTAATATAAACGCAAATAAAGAAAGTGAGCAATTTTAAATTACCTACGTTTTTCTTGAATTTTCTCATATTGACAAGAAATTGATGCCAAGATATTGGTAAAATTATAAATTAAGTAGATTATTCGAGTAAACTATGCAAAGACTTTCCAGAAAAATTTGAAATTTTGGTTAACAATATTAAGTTTTTGAGTAATACATGCGAAAAATCAAGTTTGTTTGTCATTTTACCGATTTATTCTTCCAAGCGAAATTCGATTTTTGAAACCTAATTTTGGCTGGGACTGTAAGTTTGAATTCTTCCATGAAAACATTTGATAACTATAAGCAAATAACTTTGTTGCTGTAATTACACGATTTAGTGGGCAAGGTTATCGCAACGAATCTGTTTTAAAATCTGCTTACAAAATACTGGGCGCAAGTGTACTTAATGACAGGCCTTCATATATTATCCCAGCCAGAAAAATACAAACGGGAAAGCGATGGCAAGGTATTTTAACAGGTGGTACAAGTACTGACAAAAATTGGTTTCCCATTACCAATATGATAACGTTAATAGAGAAAAGGACCGGCAGTTCAAAAAGCGCCGGAAAAGTATAGGAGAAACAAAATTTTTAACTTTGGCAAAACGCTGCCAAAACCAATAAATATGTATGTGGTTGGGAATTATATTTTCCAAAATAAAATTTAAAAAAAGTTCATATGTATCTTTTTTGGCCATGTTTTGTAAAACAAATACTGGCAAAACGATTTTTGCAAAATGGCAAAGCGTCCCAAATGAGTCTTCTTCCAGTCATTTATTTTTAACATCGCGGTTACCCTGTGGTATGCAGGTACTTGATTTTTTGTACCACTGTCAATTTCTGACTGAGATGTTTCAATATTTATAAAATGTACCACATTATTAATTAACAACTATTAAATAATTATAAAACGCTTTATTCTATAAAAAAATTAGTTACATAACATACAAATTTTTACAAATAAATAAAAATTTAAATCCCGAAATCCTGTAAAATCCCGGGATCCCGAAAAATTCCGTAGTCCCGAAAATCCCGGGATCCCGATCTCGGGATCCCGGGATTTCATGCAAAATCCCGAATCCCGGGATTTTCAAATATCAATCCCGATTGGCATCCCTAATAGCAACTCTATTGGTTATACGTGACGTATGAGTAATAAACAAAATTTTAAAATTTCCCCCCCAAAATCGAAAGCTGGAACCGCCACTGATGTTGTACAGCTTGGCTTGATGATTCCGTATATTTGTTTTTGTAATTTCCATCAAACGAGGCATTACACGATCAAATGCTGCACATGTTGTACAGTATGCTTGACCGTCTATAGGCCGCATGATGTACTTTTAAAAACAACACCATCAGCAATTTTTAAAAGTAATGTAGACACTAAAGAAACAAATAATAAAGGTTTATATAGCGCAACTAGAGAAGTTTCAAATTATTTAAATTTCAATAACAACATAGATTTGAGCGAAAATACGAGTGTGGCTAATGCCGAAAAAAGAATAGAAGACGCTAAAAACAATAAAATTCAAACGGCAATGTATCATTATATAACGATAACAAAAAGGAAGTCTAGCCCTAGATCTTCTCAACTAGAACCTTCAGCGAAGCATTATAAAAATTATTCAGGCTCGCAGCTGGATAAAAATATGGTAAGTGAAAATAGATTTTCAATCCTTGCCAGGGCTCCCTCCCGCTAAAGAGCAGAAACATCCTCCAATATATTTACGTGAGCAAACGTCGAACGCTTTGGTTAATCAATAGGCCAAACTCGTAGGCAAAGAAATTTTTTACGTCGCCGCCTCCATACAAAGGGGATAAATAAATAAAACAAAAATTCAAACGCATACTGAGAAGAGTTACAGAATAATTGCGAATCATATTGATGAAGAGAAGAAAAGTTTTTATACTTACCAATTGAAAAGTTCAAAAGGATTAAAAGTAATAATCAAGGGTATAGATAGCTCTGTCCCAGTCGAGGAAATTAAAGTCGCTTTGGATACACTACATAGAGTAGAGATTGCGTTTGACGCTTCTATTTTAAAAACAAAAAAATTCAACTCACCCCATACAGGATATGAGGTATCTTCTAAATAGGCGTATTAGAGTTGGAGAGCCAATTAAATGTAGAGATCCGCCACAGTGTTTTAACTGTCAATAATTCGGCCATACAAAGGCATACTGCAAGTTGCCATCTGTGTGTGTTAGATGTAGCGACGTCCACAAATCATCGGAATGTTGTTATTCAAAATCCGATGAAAAAGTAAAGAAATGTAGCAACTGCGGAGAAAACCATACGGCTAATTACAGAGGGTGCAAAGTATTTTTAAATATAAAATCAAAGACAAAACCCAGTCAACAACGTTCATATCCCCGATATAGGGCTGCTAACATTCCTACCCTGCAAGTTTCTACCAATATTGCCCAACCAGATATTCCACCAATCACAACAACAAACTCGTACGCTATAACAAAGCATTCCAGTAGTTAATGCCACTGAAAATTATATTAACGCAAACTCCCAGAACTTTTCATACGCTAACATACTAAAGGAGGGTCCTCTATTCCAAATGAAAACTCAATCGATAAGTAAAAAATTAACAGTCTAAAAATATGTTTTGGAACGCAAACGGGTTGTCCTAACATAAAGAAGTCGAATTTTTCCTGCGAGAGCAGGAAATTGATATACTTTCAGTATCCGAAACACATTTTACCCTAAAAAACTGCTTCGAGATAAACGGTTACTTCACATAAGCACCCAAGTGGAAGAGCTTGTGACGGTACTGCCATTATCGTACACAAAAACGTTAAACATTTCCCAATGCCATAATTTAAAGAGGAATTTATTCAAGCTACTTCCATAAATCTTAAGGATTTTAAAGTTACAATATCGTCTACATATTGTCAACCCAGGCATAAAATTGAACAGGAAAAATTTTTTAATTTCTTTTTCACATTGGGAACAACATTTATAGCAGCCGTTGCACCGCGGTGACTACAACGCCAAACATACTTTTTGGAGCTCCAGACTGGTCAGTCCAAGAGGGAAACAGCTGTTTAATGCGATTGATACTAATAAACTTGATGTTTTATCTGGCGGGACGCCCACATATTGGCCAACAGATTTGAACAAGGAGCCTGATTTGATAGATTTTGCTGTTGTAAAAAATATCAAACGGGTTCAATTTATAGTAAACTTTTCCCATGACCTGTCGTCAGACCATTCCCCAACAATAATAACTATGCACAATGGGTTCATTACTGCAGAAGGAAACAAAGATTTCTATGCAAATAAGAACACAAAATGGTTCAAATACAAAATGTACGTGACCTCTCATCTTTCACAGAATATGCCCCTAAGAAGCCCAGATAATATTCAATTAGCAATAGGTCATTTTACGGATATCTTGACTTCCGCAGCCAAAATAGCCACTCCTGTTCGAAAAAACAACAATGAAATTTCTTAGAAACCGTTTAATGAAATTCAAACTTTAGACAGGGAAAAACGAAGGTTCAGAAGGCTATGGCAGAATAGCCGCTCCCCGGCAATAAAAGTTCAACTCAACCAGTGCCAATAACGTTCTAAACTAAATCAAGAACAAGAATCTGCTTTAAAAAAATTTCTAACCAACTTAGATACATCACAGAAGACTGATTATAGCTTATGGAAAGCTGTTAGGCATATGCTATGTCCTATTGCGTATGAATCTCTCTCGTAAACTGCTCCCCTGGGCCAAGGACTTAAACGAAAAAGTTAATGCTTTCGCTGAACATCTAGAAAAAGGTTTTACTTTAAATGATACAACCTCTTGTATCTGCCAACCAATTATCGGTGATATCGGCAATAATAACATAAAATTTCGATTTCCTCAATTAAACTATTTGAAAAATTGTTTCTTATAAGCTTAACTCCTTACCTCAATCAACATCAAATTATTCCTGATCATCAGTTTGGTTTTCGCGAGGGACATAGCACAATTGAGCAAGTTCATAGAATTACCACCACCATCAGATCGGCAATGGAAAACAAGCAATATGGCTCTGCCTTCTTTATTGATATTTCACAAGCATGTTGGGCTACTCACCAAAATAGTAAGATTACTTCCAGAAAACACACATAAGCTTATCAAGAGTTATTTGTCAGACAGGACCTTTAAAGTACGATCGAAAGACGAATTCTCCAACTTAAAGCGTATAAGTATACTAGGGCCGTTACTATATACCATCTATACAACAGATATGCCAACTAACCCAAATACACAAACATCAACATTTTCAGATGACACAGCATTCATATGTGTTAATTAAGACCCAAAAGCTGAGCAACTACAACATCATATCCATGATCTTGAGTATTGGTTAAATAAGTGGAAAATAAAGAGCAACCCATCGAAATGTGTTCAATGAATGAAGGAATGAATGAAAAGGGCGGGTCGATTTGTAGGGAGGCAAAAAAATTGCTCAAGTGACAAAGAAAATCGTATTCTAGGGATCAAAATAAGAAACTTTGCCCGAGGAACCATACCTCTAAAACGAATTCTGATGTCCCAACTTTTGACCAGTATGTTCAATTTTTGAAAAATCCCACTTTGACCCATTTAGAGTGCCCCAATCGAGTCCAAATGTATGACATACCCCCACTAACTTTGGGTCCCCTGGAACCCTCCTGGGGAGTTCCCCATACAAACATTTCAAAGAATCACCATTTTTGGCACTTTCGTACTTATTCAGAATTGTTGCTCAAATGTTCCACAAATTTGGATTTTAGGGAGAAACCATGGGAATCTTCCATTTTAGGTATAGGATGTGTTCAGCGAACTTATGTAAAACACTACGCGGCATATTTTTGTGGAACATTTTAACCCTCTAACTCTTCAAGTTAAAAAGGGGCCAAAAATTCCCTTTCATTGAAGAGTTAGAGGGTTAGAATGTTCCTCGTAGTGTTTTACAAAAGTCCGCTCAATACATCCTATACCTAAAATGGAAGGTTCACAAAATAAAAAAAACAGCCATTTCGCTGATTTTTTCATTTAAAGTGACAAAATTGGTGATTTTTTGAAATGTTTGTATTGGGAACCGCCCAGGGGGGTTCCACGGGGTGTGCCACTGGCATGGTGGCTCGGACACTGTTCATGTAACTTTCACCCTTAGAAGACAAAATTTCCCAACAATTAAAATAAATAACATCAGTGTTCCTGAGGAAAATCATGTTAAATACTTAGGCATACATCTAGATCGAAGACCTACATGGTCCCGTCATATTGAGGCCAAAATAACAGCAATTAAAGTAAAATCTTCATATCTACATTGGCTAATAGGCCCTCATCTTATCTCTTGATTTGGAAAACAAGGCTTTGTTGTACAAATCTATTATAAATCCAATATGGACCTATGGCATCGTGCGTGCCCCATGGTATATAAGAAATGAAAACATCCACAGAGACTTAAACAATTAAGTATGTGAATAAATTAATAATTCATCCCAACTCTCTTGCCCGGAATCTGCTTCAGTTCGAAGGACGTCAGAGACCAAGAATAATAGACATCCTGGGCCTGGCGCGACGGGCTCATCCAACCTAAGCATCTAATAAACATTTGAATACAGTAAATTAGCTATTACATTGGTGATAGCTTATATATATAATTTTAGTTTTTAATTTTAGAATTTCTATTAGAAAGAATCAATAAACCAAAAATATAACGAAAAAAAAAATTTATTCACGAAATTTGAACTGAATTAACCAAAATTAACTAAATTGTTTATTCTTTACAAAAAACAACTATCAAGTGATAACCGTGCTGCTATTATTACAGCGCTGGGAAGGCAAACCTTTACTTGAAATCGGAACTATGTTTCAAGGAAACAATTCCACTGTGTCACGAATTGCAACTCGGCATTAGGCTCGAGTTGCAATTCGTGACAGGAAAATAGGAAGTGGAAGACCCCAAAAAAATTAAAAGGCAGGACAGAAATATGATCTCTATTGTTAAAGTGACCCCAATAAGACCGCCTCAGATGTTATGCAGTATGCTTCGGAACATTTAGGCGCAACCGTCGGAGTTTACACCGCACATAGACGCTTAAAGGAAGCAAACTTGTTAGTAAGTCATCCAGCAAGAAAAGTAAAGCGAATACAAAAGGGCGTCTCGATTTTGGAAAGCGTTATAGGCACTGGGCAAAGGTTTTATTTAGTGACTAAACAAAATCAAATTCACTTGGATCCGATGCATTGAAGTTCATCCGAAGACCACCAAATAAACGATACTCTCCTAGATATTAGAAACAACGCGTTAGACAAGGCGAAGGATCCCTTATACTGTGGGGTATGAAATCGTTGTCTTAAATATAACACACTTGTTAAAATTTTTATTTTAAGGTGCATTCTCCTGTGATGGTATTGGACCAGAAGTGAAAATTGATGACAGAATAAACGTAGAGGGTTACTACAAGAGCACATGCTTCCTCACATGCAAGAAACAATGGCTGTTGGAAGAATATTCCAATACGACAATGACCTTAAACACACCAGTCGCTTAGCTCGGCAATTTCTAAGTAACAACGGTGTGGAAGTTTTACAGTGGCCAGCACAGTCACCCGATTTAAACCCCATAGATAATCTATGTGAGCTTGTAGACAGCGAAATACGAAATCATTGAGCAATTTTTTTTTTTTTGGCAAAATTAGACTTTATTCATCAACATAAGCTGTATTTTCGACTTATGTACAACTAGCGGGCGCAGCCCGCTACGTTGTTAGCGTGCTTAAAGTTTAGGGGGGGGGGCTGCGCCAATTTTTTTTAAATTCGCTTTTTATTTAAAGTACAATTTTTATAATAAAAGCCTTCACCCAGCCACCACAAATAAATAATTCTGCACAACAATGGGTTTAAAATAAATAAATATTTGATCACTTTTTCTCATGAAAGTGGATTGTTAGTAATGAATCTATAATAAATTGCAATATACGTGTGTATATTAAGATAATTTGGTAAAGTGCGAACTTAGGTAGATAGACCCGTAAGTAGTTTTGTTCATTTGTGTTTTGAATGAAAATAAATAACGTAAAGCAGGGTTGAAAGCATTTTATAATATTAAAAATAGCGGGCAAAGCCCGCTACGTTGTTAGCGTGTCTTAAAGTTTTTTTTTTAATTCCAGTTTATGTAAAGGTAGACCTGGCAATTCAAGTAAATTCACAAATTCAGTTGGAAAATTTACTGCGTCGGTTTCTTCCACCGGTGCTTCGTTACATGAAGTTTAAATATCGGAATATATAAGTTCCATTCCTTTTCTAAGGTTTTTTCTCTTTTAGAAAATTTGTTTAACTTTTTCGAGAGTATGTTTCAATGCTACATAAGTTTCATATTCCGTGGATAGTGTTTGAACAGGTAATTCCCTCTTCCAATCCATTTGCATTGTCTATAATTTCAATTCCACTCGTTCAACGTTTATATCCATTTCATTCCACTTGTGTAGTGTTTCAATTCCACTCGTTTCCTATTTAGTTTCTTAATTTTAGTGTTTCATATATACTTGTTCTTTTAGTTTTAGGTTTCTAGCTAAAGACGCAGACGTTAAGGGGGGGGGCAATTTTCCCCTTTTGAACCACCATTTTTACCACGTTCCTGTCCAAAGTCCTAGAAATGCCTTTTCGATAAGTTAGCCCATACTCCAAGGAAAACATATATTACAGGTTTCTAGCCGAAGGGTTCGGTTAGGCCATCAAGGGGGAGAATTATTCCGTTTTTACCCCTCCCGGTAGGAATTTCCAAAAATTCCGTCTTAGAGGACGTCTGCGTTGGAGGAGGAACCTACTACATACATAATTTTAGGTCTCTATATCCAGCAGTTTGGCCAGGCCGTCAAGGGGGAAGTTTTTTCCCTTTTTACCCCTCCCGGTATGAATTTCCAAAAATACCATCTTAGGGGACGTCAACGTTGGAGAAGGAACCCAAATACCGAATTTAAGCTCCCTTGTTCCAGCAGTTTGGCCAGGCCGTTAAGGGGGAGACTTTTCCTGTTTTTGATCCTACCTGTAGAAATTTCCAAAAATCTCATCTTAGCGGATGTCTACAATATAGGAGAAACTTTAATACCAAATTTCAACTTCCTACCTCCAGCGGTTTGGGCAGGTCTTTAAGCGGCACTTTTCGCTTCATTAATCCCCATTTTTGCAATGTCCCTGTCCAAAAAGCACCTTCCCGGTAAGTGAGCCCATACTCCAAGTAACATATGTTTTACATTTCAGGTTTCTAGCCAACTTTTACTATTTGTGCCCCTCTCGGTAGGAATTTCCGAAAATCCATCGACAGGGAATTTCAGCTTCCTAGTTCCAGCAGTTTGAGCAGGCTGTCAAGGGGGACACTTTTTCTTTTTTTGTCCCTCCCGGTTGGAATTAGGCTGGAAGAGGAACCTAAGTACCGAATTTCAGCTTCCTAGTTCCAGCAGTTTAGACAGGTCGTTAAGGGGCCACTTTCCCTTTTTGAGCCCCCATTTTATAACGACCCTGTCCAAAATTCAAAAAAGTATCTTTCTAATAAGTTAGCCCTTACTCCAGGGACCCACATTTTAAGCTTCAGGTTTCTAGCCGAAGGGGTTTTTACAGGCCCCCAAGGTGAGGCTTTTCTTCTTTTTTGCCCCTCCCTTTAGGAATTTACAAAAATTCCATCTTCGCGGTTATCTGCGATGGATGAGGAACATTCATACCAAATTTCAACTGCATTGCCTAAGCGGTTTGGGCAGGCCGTTAGTGGGGACATTTTTTCCCTTTCAACCACCATTTTTACTATGTTCCTGTTCCAAAATAGAAAAATTACGTTGCCGGTGAGTTAGTCCTACTCCAAGGAATACATATTTAAAATTTTAGGTTGGCCAAAAGGGATTGGGCAAGCCGTCAGGAGGAGACTTTTACCTTATTTCCCCTCCCGATAGGAATTTCAAAAATTCCGTCTAAGCGGACGGCTACACAGAAGAAGGAACTCACATACCGAGTTTCCTTTTGGGATATCCTGTAGGGAATTCCAAAAATACAAACTTAGTCGATGTCTACTACAGTGGAGGAACCTTTATACCAAATTTCAACTTCTTACCTCCAGTGGTTTGGGCAGGCACTTTTCCAAATTGTGAGACTGTTTATGGGGAGACTTTTCCCTTTTTTCCCGTTCCGGTAGGAATTTCCAAAAACCCCGTCTTAACGCACGTCTCTGCCGGGAGGAAAAAAAGTAGTTTTTTTGAAATTATATATTATTTTAAATGGTACTTTTTGGAAAAACGAAATTTTTTGGAAAAAGATACTTTGTTTTTACAAAGAACTTTATTTGTACTTTTTTTGGAAAAGGTATTTTTTTTTAAAAAGGTGTTTTTTTTTGGAAAAATGTATGTTTTTTGGAAAAAGGTACTTTTTTGGAAAAGGTACTTCTTTTGGAAAAGGGACATTTTTTTAGAAAAAGGTACTTTTTTTGGGAAAAGGTACTTTTTTTTGGAAAAGGTACTTTTTTTGAAAAAGGTATTTTTTTGAAAAAATGTATGTTTTTTGGGAAAAGGAACATTTTTTTTAGAAAAATGTACTTTTTTTTGGAAAAGGTACTTTTTTTGAAAAAGGTATTTTTTTGGAAAAATATATGTTTTTTGGGAAAAGGTACTTTTTTTGGAAAAGGTACTTTTTTTTGGAAAAGGTACATTTTTTTAGAAAAAGGTACATTTTTTGGAAAAAGGTACTTTTTTTAAAAAAGGTACTTTTTTTTGGAAAAAGGTACTTTTTTTGGAAAAAGGTACTTTTTTTGGAAAAAGGTACTTTTTTGGAAAAAGGTACTTTTTTTGTCCCCTTTTTGCCCCTCCCGATAAGAATTTCCAAAAATGCCGTCTCAACGGACGTCTACACCGGTCGAGGAACCTACATACCAAATTTCAACTTCATAGCTCCAGCATGCTCTTTCCAACGAGCATTTTTTTGAAGTCTGAAAACAGGTAAATGCTGGGAGCCAAATCTGGGTGTGGAAGCAATTGAAAGCGTAATTCGAGCAATTTGGCCATGGTAGCCAACGACTTGTGACACGGCGCATTGTATTGATGACAGAGCACTTTTTTCCTCTTCATATGGGGCCTTTTTTTGCGATTTCCTCCTTCTAACGCACCAGTTGGGCCATGTAGCATTTGCTATTGATGGTCTGGCCTTTTTCAAGGTAATCAGTATACAAAATTCCAGCCGCAACCCGAAATACTGATGTTGACTGTTGCGTCTTTGGCTTCTTCGGGCGAGGTTCGCCAGTTTATGTCCACTCAGCTGACTGCCGATTCGACTTCGGAGTGAAGTGACAGATCAATGTTTCGTTCATTGTTACATACCGACGCAAAACGTCATTTTTATCTTGCCGAAACAGTCCCAAACAGCTCAACACATTGTTGCTTTTGGTGCACTGTGAGCAAACGCGGCACCCATTTCGAAAACAGCTTTCTCATGGACAAATATTCATGCAAAATAAAGCCGACACGTTCCTTTAATATCTTTAAGGTACCCAGCAAAATCTTTAATTACCAAATAAGTGGTTATATAATAGAAATTCATAGCTCCGCACAACTTATTTTTTGGTGTCTAAACTCATTATTTTTGTTTGGCGTGGTCGTTTTTATAAGTAGTCACGCTTACCCGCTCGCTTACGAAAAAATGAGAAATAAGTAGTTATGAGATTTGGAATAATAAGTGGTTACACATATTATTACAAAAAGTTGAATTATAAGTGGTTATCCGATTGCTTGATTCTTAAAAATAAGGAGTTAAGCAAATACTATTAGCTTAAAGAAATACATTCAGAAAAATTTAAGTTTTCTCTAGTGTTTAATTTTAGGACTCGTCATAAAAATTTAAACAAAACATATTTACATATAATAAATAAAAATGTATAAAATTTAACTGTGTAAAAAGTACTTATTTAAACTATTACGAGTAAGTCATTATTTTATATTTAGAAACAATGAATACAATAGGCCGTTATTAGCAAGTCATTATTTTATATTATAAAATAATGCAAAAGGTAATGATATATCATTTTTGGTAATGCAGATAGTAATGAGGTGTCATTACCAATATTTTGCTGGGTATGAGCTATCTCCTGCATCTTCACTTTAGGGTCTGCCAAAACAATTTTGTTAACTTTTTTGATGTTTTCCGGTATCACTCCCTCTTTTGGGCGACCAGAGCGTTCGGCGTCATCGGTATTTGTACGACCTCTTTTCTACCATTTGTCTCAATGGAGCAGAGTCCGAAGAACACTTATCAATCCAAGCTTTGGCTTTAATGGTGTTTCTTCCTATTAAAAAGTCAACATACGAAATTGCTTTGAATCCATTGTTTTCAAAATCGCAAAAGTAGCGTCACTAAAACAGCTGTAACTTGTTCACTAATGAACAAAATTTTTACAGGTATCATCTGCAGGTTGGTAGTTCCAAAAAATCATATGGATTTTTCATTGGTGGCGCCACCTATGTGGCATCGAACGAACTTTTCAGCCGATGTGTTGGGTTTTGTTTACATTAATGATTTCAATATTGATATTAATGTTATAGACGTTTAGTTATGAGAAAAACACAATGCATCTGAAACTTTTGAGAGTTTTTGTAAATGCAGCTTTGTATATGGGCATTTCCATGGTCACATACGTGACAGGCGTACGTTTCAATGAGATGAACAACAAGGAAAAACTTGATTTTTTTTTTTACTTCATTGTATTAATAGCTGTGTTTGTGTGACTCTCTATCATCGTTATCAAGAACGATTTTGACAGTTTTTCAACGTATTCCAAAGTTTTTCAACATAGTCAAAATTGTTCGAGATATCACTGATAGGAATGCCACACAAACACAGCTTTTGTGTAAAACGTAAATAGCTCTACACTCAGAAAAGTACCGCAGTTACTACATTATAGTTAATTGTGTAGTAATGCGGTTTTAGTTATTTTAACTGCAATTGCAACTGTTTTACTTGGGAAAGAAATTTTCAATATTTTTGACAGTTATTTTTTAAACAAGCGATAAAAACTACTGAATTTTCGTTAAAGTTAATTTATGCACATTTAATTTTATGTGTGTGCGTGTTCAAATATTCCACACCGGGGATGATAAAGTTGGTACTATAGTACTTTTTATGGTACTATTTCAACCTCAAAAGAACTGTGGTACTCCTTAGACTCATTTGGTACTATTTTAAAATTTAATAATAAAAAGTAAAAATTAAGAGAAACATAATTTAAAGAAAAGGTTTATACAGGGCCGCCAAATAACTTTTTTTTTTTGAAAATGCTATAAAAAAAACTACTGAATATTTTCTCAAATTTCTTTTTTATTTGAAAGTACAATCCTTCCGGTTAATAATGGAAAATAATTTCATTCATATGGCTGCCTCGGCTGGCCATGCAGTAACCTACACGATCGGCCCAATTTTTAAGCACATTATCGATTGTGTGCAGCTGTATTTCACCAATGGCTTCACGAATATTGCCCTTTAAAGCGTCAATTGTCTCTGGCTTGTCGGCGTAACACTTATCTTTGACGGCACCCCACAAATAATAGCCCAACGGTGTCAAATCGCAGCTCCGACAGCCAAACGACATCAGCTCTGCGGCTGATAATGCGATCTTCAAAAACAGGGCGCAAAACATCGAGTGTAGCTTCGGCTGTGTGGCACGTAGCGCCGTCCTGTTGAAACCAAATGTTGCCAATATCCTCCTCTTCAATTTTTGTGAACAAAAATTCGTTCAACATGGCCCGATAACGATCGCCATTGACTGTAACGGCGACTCCTTGCTCATTTTCGAAGAAAAATGGCCCAATTATGCCTCTGGACCAGCGTTGTTCAAGCGTATACACAACCATATTCGTTCAGCGGAAGGATAAAACTAATTATCTGTCAAATCAGACATGAGCTAAGTGTTACCATTCACGAAATAAGCACTAGTTGAAAAAAAAACTTTAGATGGCGGACCCTGTATAATATTACAAAAAATATTAAAAATATGTGAAATTTAAGAAAAAACACACTCATAGAAAAAAGTTAGTAGAAAAGTTAGTAAAACTGTTAGTACTTCAACTTAACGAATTTTTAATTTTTAGTTAAAATTAAATTTTTAGTTAATTTTTTTCCTACCTCCACATTACTAACTTACAAATTTTTTTGCTATTTTTTTTTGCTGAATTTAGTTACTAATTTTTAACAATAAATTTGCTAACTTTACAGTATTCTGCTGAATTTTAGTTACTAATTTTTATCAGAAGATTTGCTAATTTTACAAATTTTTTGTAAACTAAACCACCAATTTTGGAGTGCTTATAAACAGAATGTTAAATGACTCATAAAAATTACTGCACATTTTTAACAAGCCAAAAATAATGCAAAAAGTTTTTAAATAAAGCTAAATTGAAATGGTTGAAAATTTGTTTTATTTATAAAATATCTAAATTATTAAAATTTATGAGAAAAGTTTCTATTTATCGTAATACATTAGTTTTCAAAGATCAAGGTTTATTTTGGACGAACCATTTTAATATGAAAATTGTGATTAAAAGTATCTCTGGGGAGCAAGTGGAGTTTACGGGGATGACCCTAATTTGTTTCCCCCAATATTGTAGTTTTTAAGCTTATTTAAAGAATACGATATTTTTAATCGGGCACACCTTCTTTCCTGTGGGTGGAGCTTTAGAGGTGAAAATGGAAACTCAAATAAATTCGGAAGTACATATCCGATCAGCAAACAATGAAAATCAAAAGAAGGGTCTCTGAAATACATTTTGTTATGGTTAACATGTTATTGTCTATAAATATTACCACTTTTACAAAAAATCATTCTTGGGAAATTTTCATTGGCATTGAAATATAATTGGCATTACTTTATCTCAATGTCAATGCCAACAAATTTCAACACCATTCAATGCCAATGAAATTTTTTCAATTTGCATTGATGAAAACAATGGTAATGAAATGTACACATAATTGAAGAAAAAGCATTGTAATATAAAAAAATATAAGAAATACGCGAATTTTAAATTTTTTTTATTAATTTATTCTTTTATTAAAATATGAAAACAAATACTTCTTTCATCAATTATAAGTAAATGGGCATTTAGGCATTGAACACTGCCAATTGAAAAAATTTCAATTAATTGACACATTCAATAAACTGGTCCCAAGTATGTTTTTAAATACACATTTATTTTTTATTTATTAATTTTCATTTCATTTGCTCCTTTTTTACCTTTTTCCAGTCCACAAGTAATCTGCAAAAGTTTTGTTGATTTCAGAAAATTTTAGCAAACATTTTGTAGATTTAACAGTTTTTTTTGCTATTTTCATTCTACTATTATTTAGCAATTTTTTGCTGATTTCAGCAAGTTAAATTGTTATTTGCAATTAATAAAAATTTTGCTCAAATATTACTAAAATTCTGTAAATTTAACAGTTTTTTTTTGCTGTTTTCATTTTATTAATATTTAGCAAACTGATTCTGCTAATATTAGCAGTTTTTTCTGCAGCATCATTTTTAACTAATGTTTAGTAACTTTTTCTGCTATTTTTACGGACTTATATGAGCTTTTCAGAGCCCAATTCAGATAACTCTGCTAGAAACAAATTTGTCAAAATTAATCACAAGGTTTTATAAATTCCCTGCGAAATAGTTGCTAAAATCAAATAAAAGGATGGAGGGACGTAAACGTGGAGGGAAAATCAATTCTCAACAGAATGTCTCTCTACATTTATGTGTTTTATGAGTTGAATGCATACGAAATAGGTACAAATTAGAATTGGTATTTCTTTAATTTAATTTTAATTTTGCAATATGTTTTTGTTTTAATTAATTATTATTTTTTTATTTTTAATTATTTATTTGATTATTTATATTAATTATTTTATTATTATTATTAATGTGAATATAACTTTTTAAAATCAAAATTTTAGCACTTAAAATTCCTCTGTACTATAATTATAAGATTAATTCTTGTTGTACTGGAATGGAAATAAATAAACTAAACTAAATTAATCTACGAGTTCTATTCTTCTTCTCATTAAAGATTTTATAGAGCGCTATGTATAATATATGAACGTCTGGCTAATTTTTATAAAATGCTAATTTTCAAGAAAGGTCTGCGGGTGGCTCTCCCCGATTTGGATAAAATTTTAATACATTACAGAGAGGACAGAAGTAATAAAAATTTTGATAAAATATGATCTCAATTATAGCATTTTTTATTTTTATGAATTTTATAAGTTTCCGAAACTCTTTTTGTTCTTTTTTTTTAAATAAAATTATTAAAAATACAACAAATGCATGTATATCAGCTGCGTTTGTGCGGCATTCCTATCAATGATATCTCGAACAATTTTGACAGTAGAAAGCCGGAAGAGGTTAAAAAACTGTCAAAATCGTTCTTGATACCACTGATAGAGAGTCACACAAACACAGCTACTATTTTACATAACATTTTTTCGATTAATCGATTAATTTTAAAATTTTATTCGATTAATCGGTTAAGAAAAAAACCCAAATAATTATTTGAACGATTAATCGATTAAATTAAAATGTCGATTAATTGAATACCCTAACCTAGACCCACCTTATAGTATACCGATCGACTCAGAATCACTTTTTATTTCGATTTAACCCTAGAGTACTAATCATATTTTACATACATGTAAAATAGCTTTTATGAAGTTTTAGGTGTGACAAACTCCCAGGGGGTAACCGCGTAACTCGATTCAAAAAAAAATTTTCGAATTCGTAAATCTTGCAAATATTGTTAAAAATATAATTCTGTATAAAAATTATACTTTTTAATTTATTTTTATCCTTAACCTTGTACACTACACATAAAAATTCAAAAAGTAAGATTTTTGCTAAAACTTTTCTTTTTACGAAAGGTACAAAATTTACGAATTCGAAATTTTTTTCGAATCGCGTTATGCGGTAACCCCCCAGGTAATTACATCTGTAGACATTTACGGTGGGTCTCATGTTGCAGGTTTAAACTTTAGTTAATAGTTAACCCAAAAATTTGTTGTTGTTTTGTATAAATTTTTTGACATTTTCTTTTGTTTATAGTTAAGTTAAACCTACAGTATGAGACCCACCGTTAGGATTTCAGTGAAATTTATAGTGAATAAACCGGATACAACAATATATGATTTTCTATATGTTTATACCATTTCAGCTTTAGTTTTTTATCACTATATAAAATCTCATCAAATTATATCTCGCCATTATTCGGATGCATTTATATCTGATATTATCAAATTATAACTGAATTGATGCAAACTTATGAAATAATATGGGCCCATTTCTCAGATAAAATTGTATAAAGACTCATGTTCAATTACGTATGACTATATAAATCCCCATATAAATTTTTTTTAATCGGGTAGTGCCCATATATGGGTCCCCCAAAATTGGCTTGTTTACACGCTGCAGGTCGCAAATACGAATATATTTCAATGAAATTTGGTTCGCTCACTCACATGGTCGCAAGGACAAATCCTATTGATTCTAGATAGGATCGTTCCATATTTGGACCTATCGCCCATATGGGCTATATTTTCTCTTCTTTTATCATTTTAAAGTAAATTTTGACACAAGTCCGTTTTAACCCATTCGAATTTCGGATCCAAACATTAGTTCGCTTTTAACCAGACTGGTGTAGGGTAGTATATAGTCGGCATGCCCGACTTTAACTTTCTTACTCGTTTTGAGATATTTTTAGTTATTTTGGATTGGCGAAATTATGTTAAAATCTCTTGAATTTGTAAGATTTAATATGTACCCGAGTAAAAACAGTTACATATAGTCGTATAAAATGCGATAAAGTTATATCTGTATAAATATTCAGTTTCATCCGAAAACTGGCCCGATGTAATTGTATCAGTTGTGTATCAGTTTTTATCTAATTGTATCAGTTCAGATCTCAACTAATAAAATTATACATTAATCAGATAAAATTATATCCGATTTTTGACCTGATACAATTTTACCGGTTTATATCTAATGGTATCTGTTTAGATGGTAGTTGGTACAATTTTATATAAATAAAATATATTTGTATCCGACATTTGCCTTATATAATTGTATCAAAGTTTTAAAGCAGATATAATTGCATCAGGTCAAAATTCAGATATAACTATATAAGTTTGTATAAAAATGTATCTATTTGGATCTAAACTAATACCATGCGACATAAACCGATAAAATTGTATCAGGTCAAAAATCAGATAAAATTTCATCTAATTACTATATAATCTAATCAGTTAAGATCTAAACTGATACAATTAGATAAAAAGTGATAACCAACTGACACAATTATATCGGGCCATTTTTCGGATGAAATGGTATATGGATCACATTAAGTTATATATTACCATATAAAGCTCCATATTAATTTTTTTTAATAGGGTATACAAAATGTGGAATTTTGCACAAGGTTTTCATTGAAATCTCGATTTCAGTCGAAATTTTTGTCGTTGGAATTTTAGTTTTGGAACTAACAAGTGTGTAAGAAAAGAAGTATATTCTTTGAACACAGTATTTTCATTATTATTTATTCTACCTTTTTTCATCTTCTTGTTGTGTGTTTATTTTGCAATTATTCTCTTTTTACCTTTTTTAAAACAATTTCTTTTTTTCATTCTTATTTAACTACAATGATTTTTTTATATGTTTATATCCTTGAAGAATAATGGACGGATCTTTATGGTGGACGTTAGTTTTTTTTTTTAATAATAAAGTTTATTTTTTCTGTTTGTTGTGAAAACAGTGTTGTGGTAAAACTTGATATTGATATAAAACCATTTCTTTGATTAATCTTTCGGTGATGGTTTGTTGCGTTGATTGGTTATCAACTCGTTCCAGAATGAATGGCACCACTATGTAGCAATCTCAAAAAAATAGGATATTGGACTATTTCTTATATACCAAGTATGGGCACGTAAATGGATTCAAGGGCTAAATTTAGGTTTACAGAGGGCCGCACCGTATTTTTACTTTTTTATCTCCCACCCAGGGAAATACTTTATGAATCAATATTGCAGAGAAGTGCATCAAAATCTTTTATATTTTTATGCTTTTTTATATTTTTGATCCAAATATATTTAAAAATATAGGCACAGAAACAATAAATGTTTTTAAAATATTTTGCCCTGCTTAATACAAATAAGTCAAAAAACTTTGTCGAGTTAATTTTCGAAAATATAGTTTTCGTTATTTCAAAAAATTTGATTTAAGGTTTTCACCAATTTACGTATCGAAAATCTATAATAAATATCATTAAATCTCTCAGACCTGATTGCCTTGAATTAATTTGGAAAGTTTGTGGAAAAGTATCCAAACAAAGTACATCTTTTTTTAAATTTTAAGCTTATTTGTCAAAAATTGTGCATTTTTGCACGAAAATATTAGTCTTAATAATATGAATCATAAAAGGTACAAATATTTGCGGAACATTTTTAAATCCAAAGATGTTCAGAAACGACTCAGAAATGTAAATAAATTCGAATATGTTGTGAACAGTTCAAAAATTACTAAAAAACACTAATTTTTTAGCTTAGAGTTTTTTAAAATCTTTCTTTGAATCATTTCTGAATCAAAAAAAAAAAAAAGAAAAGTTATGAAAATTTTCATAATATTAATTAAATATTATATACATAATGAAATTCTTCATTGGTTCTACGAAAAAAATTCTATGAAATTATATCATTAATATCATGAAGGATAATTCTCTCAGTGCAGAAGTTGTGATTCTTTTCATAAAAAGTATTTAGTGGAATATGCATTTACGTCATATGTAAAGATTTTGCAAATCCGATTAAGGAATTTTACTAGATTTACAAAATAGGAAAATAATTGAAGTTCCTTTACAAAATCAAAATAAGTTGTTATGTTTCCAAAATCCCAAAGTCCATGTTTTGAAACCATATTAAAAATTATCCGTGGTTTAGTCAGGTATATGAATAAATAAGAACTTCTAACAAAAAAAACTGCCTTTTTACTAAAAGTTAAATTTGCAAATATTTCAAAAACGGGAGCTAATTTTGAAATTTGGTGTTCACAGTCGTGATATTTATCCTAAAATTTATCAGAATTCATATATCGCATGCCCGATGCATTTTTAGTGTTGTACTGTGTAAGAAATAAACAGGAATTAACTCCTGTGAATGAATTCAAAGAATTCCAATTTAGAGAATGAATTCCCTGAACAAATCATTAAAATTAAAGAATACATTCACTAACAAATTCATTCAAGACGAGTTAATTCAATTTCAAATTCAACTAATTCATTCCCTAGGGAATGATTTTTCTTGGAATTCATTCACTTGTACATTTAATTCCCTGAAGGAATTAACATTTTCGTTTAAATCCCTAAGGAATTAACTTTTTCTTTTAATTACCTAAGGAATTAACTTTTTCGTTCAATTCCCAAAGGAATTAACTTTTTCGTTTAATTTCCTAAGGGATTAAATTTTTCGTTCAATTCGCTAAAGACTTAACTTTTTCGTTTAATTCTCTGAATTTAATTGTTTACTTAATGCGCACTTAAGGTCTTAAATAGTTAACATTTTTCCTTTATTTTTCAGCTATTTCGATAACTTGTATAGTTGGTTTAACTAAAACGGATTTTAATAAAGTCTATGTATACTTCCTTTAATAGCAACAATGACATATTAGTTAAATTAAATATATTAAAATTGTATAAATAATATTTTGTTTTTCATTTTGTATTCTTAGGTGAAAAGACATGTCTTTTTGGGCATTAATGAAAAACTTAAATTCAGGAAATTAAACGAAAAATTTTGTTCCTTAGGGAATTAAACGAAAAAGTTAATTCCTTCAGAGAATTAAGTGCACAATTGAATTAATTTCCAAATTCATTCCCTAGAAAATGAATTCCTTGACCAAAAGTTGAATTAACTAGAATTGAATGAATTTCTTGGTGAATGAATGCATTAAATTTTATGAAAGAATTATAAAAAAATTAATGAATTCCTTTAAGATAAATCGAATGAAAGAAAAAAGAATTCATTAAATTCCTTGAATAAAGGTCAGGGAATTCATTCTCAAAATATAAATTCAGTTAAAAAAAAGGAAATTAAGGAAATAATTCTTCGAAGCTCTGTATACACGTAAATACATAAGCTGTATTTATGCGGCAAGCTATCAATGGTAGAATTCGGCAGAGAAACCTTAAACTTGTACCGGTGACTTGAAGCGATTTGTGATTTCTTACTCTGCTGGACAATGTTTTCTTTGTTTTGTTTTTAAATACATTTTTTCTATATTTTCCTTTGATTTTTAAAATTTTTTGTTTTTGAATTATATTTGTATGTTTTTATTTGTCATTCATACAAAACAAAATTTTTTTAAAATCAACAACAACAAATGTATCACTATTTGTTCAAAAGTAGCAAACATTTTTTACGCTACCAAAATATGACAGCGCTACCTGAGCGCTCAGACTGAGCGATTAGTGATCAGGTCGTTCAGCAGATAGTTGCACAACTGTTGTAGAACTGTTGACTTTCAAATTGTATCTGCCGAACGCACCCAATGAGTGCGTTTACCAGACGCTCAACTGTTGCTAATCAGCTACTCAACAATCTGGTGAACGATTTGATTAGTCAACATGTTGTGGTAGCGCTACCTTGTTTTGGTAGCGTTAAAATTTTACGCTACTTGTGAGCAGTTAATGATACATCAGCTGTCGTTTGTTTTTTATATAGTTTTTTTAAAGAATAATAAACATATACAAATACAATTATAAAGGAATAAAACATTTTGAAAAAATCAATGAAATATCTACAAATATTTTTATTTTAAAACAAAAACAATAGTAGCATCGTTCACCAGATTAAGGTAATCATAAAGCGCTACATATCAATTGTAGCGGTAGCGGGTTTTTCTGGTAAACCTGCCCAATGTTGGTTTATGTCATTCCCATATAAATTTGACATTAGCCAACGTTTACTGTTAACTCTCAAAGTTACTAATGTCAAATTTGTATGGGAATGACATAAGCCAACGTTGATAGCTTGCCGCACAAACACAGCTATATGTATATGTATGTTCAAAGACTTTAAAACAAATAATTTATACACATCCATTTTATTTTGATGTTGTTGTTGCTGCTTTTGTTTATACTATTAAGAGGATTTAACTCGATGCCATTCATAGTCGTATTATATTACAAAAGCATACTCCACCACCCATCATCCATTCCACCCACCCACAAACGAACAGAATATGGCGGAGATATTAAATACCGCCATACCAAATTCATTTTTATAAATATACTACAAAAAATGTTTTAAAGTTTTTTTTAAAATATATAAATTTACTTAAAAATTCACCCAAAAAAGTCTTTCGGTAGAATCTACTGAAAATTACTATTAAACCACTGGTATTTGTATTTAAAAAGGCGACAAAGGCATTGTTAAAATAACTAGAAATGTAGTTTTTTAGCTAAAAAAAAATCTATTAACATCCCAGGTAGAAAATTACAAAGGGGCCAGCACTGGCAAAGCACCGAAATGGGTGGTATAAGTGCTTGTTAACAGCGCTTTCCCAACGACCAAATGATAACACCGTTCCACGGTGGTGCCAATGCTTTACCAAGCCCTGGGAAAGCAGCCATAAACATAAAAATCAAATGCTTTGCCAACGCGCAAATAAAAAAATTAAAGTGCTTTCCCGACACCCAAATGATAACACCGATCTATTGAATGCTTTGCAAAGTATTGAAATAGCAGCAAGAAACACAAAAATCAAGTGTTTTCCCTGCCACCAAATTATGAGCCCTCATCACTGAAGAATTTTAAATTACTCTAAAAATAGACGATTCTTGGAGTTATTGTATTTATTGTGGAGTCAAAAATTATTTAAATATTCACATTTTGGAGTTTCTTTTTCAAAAACAAAATAATGTTATAGGAAACAAGCTCTGGGAATTCACCCTTTTAAAGCATTGGGAAGGCGTCCAAATTTAGTGCTTTGCCAGTACTTTTTTTTGTAAGACCGTGGTCTACTTGCGCTTTGCCAGTGCTTTTTTTTTTGTTGCCACACATAATTTCCACCTGGGATATGGAGTAAAAATATCTAACAATCGTGAGTGATCTTAAAAATGAATTCACATAAAATTATTCGTTTTCACATAAAATCGTAATAACGTTATGTGAATTCGTTTTTAAAAACACTCCTGAATGTCGTAAAAATTGATTTAAAGTACAAACATTTTGAAACAAATGGCAAAATTAGTAACAAATGCGGCATATTTTAATAAAAAAATATAAAGAAATTGTTTTACTTTCCATCTCAAAAAATTTAACTTTTTCGTCCTACTTAAAATTTAAAGTCAAAATTTCAAACGATATTCTAATAACAGTTTTTTTCTTTTTCCTTTCATTGAGATAAAAAAAAATATTTTATTTTTTGAATAAAAATAGACATTATAAAAAGACAAGAATCAACAGCACAAACACAACATACATACACTTCAAATAGGCCACACAGCTGACTTTAAAAAAGTCAAAATATTAGACAAAGAGAATATAGAGAGAAATAGTACACAAAAGAAAGTTTATATCACAGATTATACACAGATAGGAATCAGCTGATTTGGGCAATATAGCCGACAGAAAATGAGCAAAATGAAAAACAAAAATATAAGAAAAACACAAATCAAAAAGTCTAAAACGAGACAGAAAATAATGAAAATTTTATAGGAATTATGAGACTTAAGAGAAAGAGGAAATACGTATTTATGTAAAAAGGCTTTTAAAATAAATATAGAAATTTCTGATATACATTTGGAAAAATTTTAAATGCAATTAGAATTTTATTAAATACGTTTGGAAAATTTTTGAATACAAATAAAGTATTTTTAAATACATGTGGAAATTTCTGAAATACATTTAGAGAATTTTGAAATACAAATGGAATTATTTGAAGTGCATTTGGACAATTTTGAAATGCAACTGGACAAATATCAAAGGTTTTTAGACAATTTTAAACAATATTTGGACAATTTTGAAAGATTTTTGGACAATTCTAAAACATTTTTGGACAATTTTAAACATTTTTGGAAAATTTTAAAACATTTTTGGATAATAAATGAGGAGAATTTTTAGTTGATATTTTTATTCTGGTAAATTAATGTTCTTTAGTTTGACTCTAGATCATAATTTAATATCAATTTCTGTTTAAATTATTTTCAAATTAAAAAAAGATGATACAATTTTCACAAGTAAATTACAAAGAATAAAATTTGTTTTAAAGGATTCGATAAGGCCAGCAAGACAGAATACGTATTTTCGGCTTTCGCTACAAAGCCATCATCAGTATCGTTTGCCTTGAATGGGTTAATAATTGATGATCGTCTACTTATGTGAAAGATGAAAGCAAGTCGAATTTGTTAACAACAACTCAACTTAGACTAACATCAACGAAATCTAACAATGCTATTTTTATCCTTTGTTATTATTACTCTTTTTTGCTTTGAACCTTAATTCTTAAGGTATCTTAGCTGGTTCTATTCAACGCTGTGTACGATAACCACAGATGTTTTTAAATTACAACGAACCGTTAAATTCAACTTTAAATGTATCATACATGAGACTATTTATTATTACTAATGCCAATTGTATAGTAAATTCATTACGATTACTAATGCCTCAATTATAAGAAAGAATTGGCATTTGTAGACGTAATTTTATAGATTTCAAATTCATTTCTGAGCTTGCAAATGCGGAATGCGAAAAGGGTTTTGTGGTATAAAACATTAATTAAAATACTTAATCAGCGATTTACATTTTGCAAAGGAATATATTGATGCAAGAATTTTTATTTTTGCAAAATTATTTTCGCAAACTTTTTCAAACTAACCACCAGCCTTTGGTATGAGTTATGGGTATTATAGTAACCAGATTCTAATTTTACAAAAACCACACTTAAAAATTTGCAAAATAATGGCGGAACGCGAAAAAATACTTTATAGTACAAAAGTTGAATTAAAAAACTAAATCAGCGATTTTTATCCTGCAAACAAACATACTGATGTAAGAATTTTCCATTTTGTAAATTTTTTTTCCGCGATTTCTTTTTTCAATTAATCACAGAACTTTGTTCTATGAATTGGGTATTATAGTCTCTAGATTATAAATTTTAAAAAACCACACTTAAAAAATTGCAAAATAACCGCGGAACGCGAAAAAAGACTTTATGTACAAAAGTTGAATTAAAAAACTAAATCAGCGATTTTTATTCTGCAAACAAACATACTGATGTAAGAATTTTCCTTTTTGTAAATTTTTTTCCGCGAATTTTTTTGGGATTTCTTTTTTCAATTAATCACAGAACTTTGTTCTATGAATTGGGTATTATAGTCCCTAGATTATAAATTTTAAAAAACCACACTTAAAAATTAACAAAATAACAAATTGTACAATAAAGTCTTTTTTCGCGTTCCGCGATTATTTTGCAATTTGTTAAGTGTGGTTTTTTAAAATTTCCAAACAAAATTTCTTACTTAAGAAGTATTTAAGAAAACCCTTATGTTCTAAAGTGATCTTAAGTGAACTTCTTTAACAATTGTTTGAATTTTATGGTCTTGTGATGTCCATCTCAGTCTTATAATCTCGGTTTTATTTAATATAGGCCCTCAGATTTTTTGATATGAAAATTCTCAAATTCTAGGACTTTTTCGGAAGAAATTCCTTATATTTTTTTATATTTTATCCTAGAAAAATTTTACATTTAAAAAAGACTGTTAATTCTAACCCTATAAAGAATTTCACTGGAATTCAAGTTGAAATCTTCTTCAATTCCAGGCCTGTTTTCCAGTTTTAATGCTTGAATACAACTTTTATTACATTTTATTTCAATAGCATACTCCAGCTAAAGGGAAACAAAAATTCAAGTTTGAAATATTTTTGTTAAGGCCCTGTGCGAGGTGGCTAAATTTGTTCTAAACTAAATACAAAAAAGTTTAAATTTTCTTTAAAAATTGTTTTAAAAAATTTTCTAATTCCTAAGAAACTTGTAAACCTGAATTTAGTTTAGAATAAGTTTAGCCAGTTCGCATGCACCCTAAATATACAAATGCTAGAATTTGAAATCTACTTTACTTCAAACAAAATTTAAAGCACTTGAATTTTTAAAACCTATGTGCTTATTGGGAAGGCATTTAAAAATATCAGAGGGTCAATTCTATAACTTTATAACGACAAAATTCGATATTTAAATTGTCAAGTTTTCATAGTAAACTGACAACTTAACTACGGAATTTTGTCGTTAATAAGCTAGAGAATCCAACTACAGTATATTAATTTTAATTTAAAATTTAATATAAAATATAAAAATATACTGACGGCTGTATGCTCCTTGTAGGAATAAAAGGAATCTATACACAAAATATTGAAATAAAAAAAATCTCATTACTTTTAACCTACACTGCGAGAATTATCTGCAGGATCTTAATGAGTTTTGCATAAAACCAATGTAGTTTCACTTTTCATTGAATTAATGGAATTTTTCATAATATTTTGTGAAAATCTTCATTTTAGTTATTAAAAGTATTATAGACTCAATGAAAATTTTTTTTGAAATATGTGAAGCTTTTTCATCAATTTTAAGAAACTTTTTCATTTATTTCGTTAAGAAAACTTCATTAGTTTAATGAAAAATTTCATTAAAACTCGTCGAGAAAAATTCGCTCTTTGTAGGGATAATGATATGTCTTTCCTAAAATAATAAATTTTATAATAGAAAAGTAAAAAGTTACCTACCTTAGGTAATGTCTTCTTACAAAACTCAATACCGGGTAGTATGAAGGTTTTATTTAGATTTGGATATATGGCGACACTTTGGGGAGCGCTTTGTCAATTATCCGAATGTTATTAAGATCGAAAGGAACCCATCCGGATAATTTCCTCGTTAGTTGTTAATTTTTTTTAAATTTAAAGGTTTTGTTTCCTAAAGTTTCGTATTGAAAATCTTTAAGATTTTAGGACATTCTTCTTGTAAAATTCCCATTCCCATTTTGTTAATGTAGCAGACTACATTTAATATGAGATTTTGATGCTTCAAATTGCATTGCACTACTGCCACCACTTTCTAAAGAAAACTGATGAAGGGGACCTGGAAATACCCGAAACGAACATTCCTGAAAGTGTAGAAAGCAAAAACTCTATGAAGTATTTGTCAGGAGAGTATCCTGATGAAGAAAAATAGCAGTTTTTGAAAAAAGTACTTATTATGTTAATTCATAATAAGGAAATTGGCCTCGAACTGAATTAATAAACTTCAAATTAATCAATTAAAAAGGTCGAAAAAACAATTTTTATTTTTTAAATAAAAATTAAAAACCAACATTATTTTTTTATTTAAACAAATACTGATATTGTCTTATATATTTTTAAGTAAGAAATTTTGTTCTCAGATAGATTTTTTTCTTCTATATTTCTTAAATAAAAAATTTTCAAAGATGCTAGTTATGATTAAAACTGCCTCCCTTAAGCACTTCTTCTGTATTAAACCTACATTAGGAAACATTGTTGTATTCGAAAAACTGTGTGACACTGGAACATTTTTCATATTCTAGATTTGTATGAAAGTTGCAGGATTTGGAGTATATTTTCTTATAAAAGAATCACAGACTGGAAAAAATTTTACAATTTAAGGCATAGTTCTATTATCATATTCTGAGAATTTTTCATATCAGGATCTCCATTGTTTCCTACGAAAATATAATTTAATTTTTAAATACTTTTTACACGTTTTGAGTTTGACAATTCAGGAATATTTTCTCTTAAAAAGTGTTCGGATTCTTTACTGCGATTTCTTAACTTATTCGATAGTTAACGAACAAATTTGTTAAATATAGAAATATATATCGTTAATTTGTTACAATAGATTATTCTTCTAACTTTATGTTGACAATTTTTTGGTTAACTCTTACATTTTAAAAATTAAAACTCAATTTAATTTTATTGGTTTTTCTTATAAAAACAATTAACGAATAAATTTTATGTTGACTTAGCCGACAGTTGTCTTGAGTTAAGCGAGGTTTACATTATCTGATTTTTCATTTGATTTCAAGTCTGACAAATCAAATTAACAGAGACTATTAATTATAGACAGGGGTATGGCATCACCAAAAACAAAAGTTATAACGACATCGTTATCACTAGAAGGCACTTTGTTTAAAAAGTTGACAATTTTCTGTTTTTATTTAAATTGAAATAATAACAAACAAAAAAGCCAAGGAAAAAAGTAATTCTCAAATTTTATTATTTAAATATATTTTGCGCTTGATTTTTTCTTATTTTGCGCAGTTTTTATTAATTTTTGAGCTTTTAAATATAGGCTCAGCTGATACTAAAGTGATACTAAATAGTTGCTCAAGTGAAACTAAATTTCAGCGCCCCCTACCGGTGAGTAGTGTAAGTTTTGATTTCCTATCTCTATAATTAATAGTCTCTGATTATAGAGCAGGGATGATAAATGGGATTTTTAAAATAGTACCAACCAGCTTAAAAAATAGTACTTTTTCGACCTCTATAGTACCAAAAAATGTTTTCATTTAATTTTTTTTTATTATTATAAATTAACAAACAAAAACTCATAAAAAATAAAGCGTTCTGTTATATCTAACTCATACAGCAATAGATAAACGTAAAAATTTTTGTTAAAACTACTAAAAATTAGTTAAAAATTACCTTGCATAAAAAATGCAAGGTAATTTTTGTAAAATATTAGTAAGATGAGAACAGCAGAAACCAAACTATTAAATACATATACAAAATTTTAGTTATATTTGAATAAATTTTAGTTAACAGAAAATAACGACTTAACCTGCTAAAATCAAAAAAAAATAATAATTAGTAGACTAGAAAATCAGAAAAAAAATTTAAATCTTGAAAGCTTTTTTTAAATTTTTTTTAATAAGAATAAAAACCTAGTCTTCTGAAACGAGCAGTTTATTATTTTTAGCAACCATTTTCGTTGATTTTAGCAGGATAGACTGATATTTGCATTCAACTAAATTTAACTTAAAATAACAAAAATTTTGTAGATATAACAGTTTATTTTTGCTATTTTTAGTCTACTAATACATATTAATATTTTCTGCAGATTTTACAGTAAATTTGCAATTTTTAATGAAGTAAAAGTTACTTAAATATAACTAAAATTTTGGAAATTTACAAGTTTAGTTTTTGCTGTTCTTATCTTACTAATATTTACATAGGCGTACCTATACCATTTATCTGGGGTGGGCAAGGTACCCATTAATGTTCTGCCGTTTATTTGACCATTCTGAGACTCTTAATCTTAAAAAACACTTTCAATATTATGCTTACAATTTTTTCATAAAAACAAAAACTTAAAAATGACTCTCCCTTCTAATAAAATTTTAATAATTTTCAAAATTCAATAATCCTGGTGGCTTATCCTATCCAAATCGCCATGTTGTTTTGGAAAACTCTGAAGAGTGCATCTATTTTTCTGAAGAAAACCTCGTACAAGGAATGTATTCCAAGCTATACTCTCAGATTAGTCTGAAGATCAACCTGTCTCATTTCTTCTTACACCTCGGGCGAACCCATTCTAACCCCATATTTTGACCACTTAAATTACCGAGGTGGTCAAAAACAGTGAGCTTTTCATCGTAGAATTTTTGTTTCCACAACAAATTGAAATTTCATCAAAATATTGAGTAGTGTTTAGTTTGAAGTAACTTCCTTGTTAGATATTAAAAAAAATTTTGTTTACAAAACTATTAAATCTAAGATATTTATCTCACCAAAAAAGATCCTGAGATATTTTCCTATTAAAACGAGTAAAAAGGTTAAAGTCGGGCATGCCGACTATACAATACCCTACACCAGTTTGGTGTATTGTTTGGATCCGAAATTCGAATGGGTTAAAATGGGGCTTATGTCAAAATTTTCTATAATGTGAGTCAGCGCACCAAATTTCATTAAAATATCTTAATATTTGCGACCTGCAGTTTGTAACCAAGCCAATTTTGGGGTGACCCTTATATGGGCACTAGTTCTAAACATGGACCGATGTTCACCAAAATCAATAGGCTTCGTCCTTGGGCCAACATAGGTCTATGTACCAAATTTCATCAAAATAGCTTAATATTTGCGACCTGCAGCGTATAAACAATATAATTTTGGGGGGACCCTTATATGGGCACTAGTTCTAAACATGGACCGATGTTCACCAAAATCAATAGGCTTCGTCCTTGGGCCAACATAGGTCTATGTACCAAATTTCATCAAAATATCATAATATTTGCGACCTGCAGCGTATAAAAAGTATAATTTTGGTAGGACCCTTATATGGGCACTAGGTCTAAACATAGACCGATGTTCACCAAAATCAATAGGCTGCGATATTGGGCCAATATAGGTCTGTGTACCAAATTTTATCAAAATATCTTAATATTTACGACCTGCAGCATATAAACAGTATAATTTTGGTAGGACCCTTATATGGGCACTAGGTCTAAACATGGACCGATGTTCACCAAAATCAATAGGCTGCATTATTGGGCCAATATAGGTCTGTGTACCAAATTTCATCAAAATATATTAATATTTACGACCTGCAGCATATAAACAGTATAATTTTGGTAGGACCCTTATATGGGCACTAGGTCTAAACATGGACCGATGTTCAAAAAAATCAAACTTGTTCGTCCTTGGGCCAACATAGGTCTGCGTACCAAATTTCATCAAAATATCTTAATAGGTGCGACCTGTAGAGTGCGCACAAGATTGCATGGACAGACAGACAGACGGACGGACGGACAGACGGACATCGTTAAATCGAAATAAAAAAAAATTCTGAACCGATCGGTATACTATAAGGTGGGTCTACGACCAATATATTTTGGTGTTACAAACATCAGCACAAACTTATAATACCCTGACCACATAGTGGTGTAGGGTATAATGAATTACAATTAAAGTTCTGGCAATAATAAAGCAAAATATTCAAAATCCATTCACATTTTTTACTCAAAAATATTTGAGTGTAAACATGAGTCATTTATATCGAAATTTATTTTCTTATCGCCTTTGTAAATTCGTAAATATTATTTTTTTTAATTTTGTCCAAATCGTCTAGGGCAAGTGAAAAAACGGTCATGTAGCAAACTTCTCATAATTAAACCATGCGCCAGATCTAAAAACTCATATTGGCGGCGAGTCTTTAACTT
Organism: Leucophora obtusa; assembly: GCA_949987735.1. Classification (NCBI taxonomy): domain Eukaryota; kingdom Metazoa; phylum Arthropoda; class Insecta; order Diptera; family Anthomyiidae; genus Leucophora; species Leucophora obtusa. The sequence continues at coordinate 85,206,857 of OX465297.1, read as the reverse complement.
TTCTGCCTCTTGACTTTAAACTCTAACGGTGGGTCTCATACTTCAGGTTTAAACTTTAGTTAATAGTTAACCCAAAAAATTGTTGTTGTTTTGTGTAAATTTTTTTGACATTTTCTTTTGTTTATAGTTAAGTTAAAGTTAAACCTGCAGTATGAGACCCACCGTAAATTGGATATCTTTACCAAATTTTTTTTACAGCACAATTTATTTATCTTTATTTTTTTAATTTTGTTATATTGTTGAATTCTACAAAAAAAACTTTCCGTTTTTGTTGTTGTTTCGTTTGTTCTTTCTTTAACATTTTCAGCTCATTTGTTTGTTTTGTTTGAAAAAAAAAAATAAAAACAAACATTTTGCACAAAAAAAAAATATTTATTAAACGTGAATGCACCAAAAAACAGAAAATACATTTCTGTTTCAAGCTAAAAATTGTATTTTTGTGTTTGGTAAATGCATCAGTGCTGCTATTCCTTTAGGCTCCCCTTTAGTTTTTTACAATCATCATACTATGTGCTCTAAAACACAAAGTACATCACTACAAAACGAATGACAAATTAAGAAGCAACAACAAAAAATTTAAAAAATATGGCCACTATACACCCACCATTGCTTGGTAATACACATGCAAACGTACACTCGCACACAAATACACACTCGAATAGTAATGGTCTGGTATTGTTTTAAGGATTTACATTAAATGTTTTTGCAAACATTTTTCAAAAGAAACTTCTTTAACCTTTCCCTTACGCCCTTCATAAGGACCAAAATAAAAAGACTTTATTTAAAGCGAATTAATTTATTGCGCAAATGCGTTGCATTCTTGTGTTTAACCCCCTACTTTAATTTTTATAAAATTTTCTATCAATCTGATTGGTTAAAATTAAATTTGCCCTTACGTATCATATGTTAGAGCAGTACAAACATAGAAATTTATCAACTAAATTTTTGCCACACTCTTCAAAGTGTTAACAGTGACTTTCAAACTGTAGTTTTTAAGTAATTTTTTCGTTCACTCAAGTGCCATATTTTGCCGAGCCTCCGTTCAACATCTGACAGCGCGAAATTAAGTTTTAGCAATCATTTCGATAAATTTGACAGAAAATTATATATTATGAAAGACCAGATCATCTCGTTTTCAGAATAAGCGGATTCATGTTATGTCGTATACAGTGTAAACATCGTGTTTTTATCAAATTTGTATCAAAAATGTTTTACTAACCCTAGAAAATAATCCATTTTCTATAATAAACGAATATTAAAAAAAAATTATCGTGCATTTATGAAGAAACGAATAATTTTCAAAATACGACAAAAGTGCGTTCATTAAAAATCTGTGATATATGTATTAATACAAATACGCTATGTTTTTATTTATACACCATATACGATGCGTAACATGAATCCCACAATGTGTTTTTGTTTTTATTTTAAAACCCCGTCGTTAATTGTTGTGGACTTTTGGCAATGCAACTTAAATCGACTAAAGTTTTGTTGTCAAAATGATTTTTGTTGTGGCTTTCTTTCTGGCTTTTATGTTATATTAATTTTATTGATAACAATTTACAACAACCTAAAAAACACGGTTTTTATATTTCTGTTCGATACCCCCTTTTTATAACTTTTTATTTAATTTTTTAGATATGTGCTTAAAAATCATAAATTTTATTTAAAGAAACAAATATACATAACATTTTACTGGTGATGCAAAGAAGTTGGAAATTACCGTTTTTTGGATTCAGCCTTAAAAATTTCACATTTGCTAATAAAATTCGCCATTTTCTTCTCACGCATAAACTAGATTCTTGCATAAACAAAATTTTGTAGTATCAAACTTAAAATTCCATGCAGATTATCAGAAAATACATATATGACGCGATATATCAAAATTTTAAACTAAATTTGTGTATCCTTGATATATAAAACTATTACATTAAAATCTACTTTTTAAATCAATTTAAAATCAATACAACTTACTGTTAAATACAATTAAAATAATATTTTAGGTTTGACCATTTCCAAAAAGGCCTTAGCATTAGGTGTAAAAATTTAAGGGGCCGATGGTTGGACTTCTGTGAAGCATTTCAATCTCGAATACAATTTAGTTAGTGCCATAAGTGAAACTTAACAGTTTCCGTTATAAATTCTCAAAACAAAACTAAAAACTTATAAAAATTGTATTGAGCAAGGACATGCGAATCAAGTTCTAAACTTTTATATATTTTTTCAAGTATTTTCGAATCTACTCGGCAGAGTTTTAAGCCAATTTATATTCATTTGTAATTTTTTTTTCTCCGGGTTTATAAAAGTTAAGTATAAGTTCTCAATGCCGTTGTTAAAATTATAAATTCATATTCTTAGTCAAACCAACATAGTTCACTAAGTAAACACAAAGTTCTCTTGTGCATTATAAAATTCAGTTATGTGTTATATCTATTCACTAATTTTTTTATTACATATAATAAACTAAGGTAATCTGCAAATGAAAGTGTACAACACACCAAAATATAACTTCGTAGTTACCATTGTAAAACATGGTTACTTTTGGCTACTCCATACTTTTCAATTGAGTACTCGACTCAATACTTTTTTCGTTCATATAAATCCATTTAATTTTTTTTTATAAAAAAAAGTGTGTAAAAATTTTATTGCGGCAACAATCGTCCTCGTATTGCGGAAGATACCCCATTTGGTAGAAAACGTGTCCCGAACGCAATACTTCCAAGTAATAAGAAAGCAATTCTTCTAGAAGATAAATTGGCGATATTGCTAAATTATCATCTGGAAGATAAAAAAACTACGACAAATATCGCCGATGTATCATATCGAAGTTAAAAAGAAGATATCCCGATATAACCCCACAGGAGATAAATATACATTATATATATTTTTTTATTTTTTAGCTCTTTTATTTCATAAAAAATAAACGTACTACTCTCTTATATTACACTTTTTAGTTTTTTTAATAAGCCGATTACTATATATAATTATATCGATGAAATACAATTTTATCTTACCTTAATATTTGCAAGTTCATTTCAATTTCAATTTCATTTTTATTTATAATCGGTAAGCCAAATAGCCAATTTGCAAATCTTTTTACGAATCAAGCTATTTCTAAATTATTTCAGGTTATTCGTACACACAGAAAATAAATTGGTTGGAATTCTATCGGAACCAACGAAATATTTTCATCATTCAATAATTTTAATTGCAGTTATTTAAAATTCATCATCAGGAAAGTTATATTTATTTGTGAACAAAAAATATATATGATGAACCAAAACACTGTCACATTATCCAAAATATTGGCTTTTCTAACCAATATTGAAATATTACTAACTTCCACATTACCTTCAATACCAACAACCAACAATTTATCGAAGATTTAGTCATTTGAATAAAATATCGGCAGCAACAATTTAGTATCAGTTGTGTTTCAATAAAATCGATCACTCTATCTAAAGTATTAGTTTTTCCAATCAATTAAAAATTTTTTTTTAACTTTAGTAGCTTTAATCATTAATTTTATTTATAGACAAAATATTCAAACCTGAAGAAATTCAAATTTGAAATTTGACTGAAAAAATTTAAATAGAGCTTAGCTTAGAGGGAAAGCAATGGGCTGAAAACCGGAGGGTCGGGAGTTCGATCCCAGTTAGCGACAAAAAAATTTTAATTTTGAAATAAATTTTGTGGAACGTGTTTTTCTATTTATAGAATTTATAATCCATAAACATTAAAGTAATATATTAACACAACAAAAATTCAAAAATTGTAAATAAATTTCGGTATTACAATGGTATTAAAAATAAATAAAAGTGATTGTACCTGGAACTACAAAAATTCGGTTGGCGAAAAATTCGTTTGGAACTACGAATCTGTTTTCTGTGTGCATATTCAATAAATTTTATCGTTGAAATTCCTCCAATCACGAAAATTGTTCATTCAGTTAAAAATTTGTAGCTCCCCGAGTAAAAATGTTTATATAATATTATATATGAATTGATATATTCGCAATATGTAACTGGATATAATTTCATCCGAAAAAATGTTATATTAAATTATACCAAATCGGATAAAATTGTATTTACAGTGATACAAAGTTATATCAAATGATCCACTTATATCCGAGTTTTGTCCCGATCAAATTAGATATAAGTTAATACTTATATCTAATTTGATCTATATGATTAAATTTAAATGATAAAAAAAACTTTGCATTGGAGTGCAGCAGGGATTGAACATACAACGTTCTGATTTCACGTCGCTCCCACTACCATTGACCTGTGGTTGATAAGGAGTAACTATTAAAGACTTTGAAAATTTCTTTTCAAACATGGATTTTTTTTCAACTTATAAATTTTTTCCACAATGGATTTTTTTTTATTTTGAAAGAAATGATTAGCCCGGCAATGCACTTCATTTTTGTTGGTGGTACATAGTTCCCGAGTTATAGAGCTGTAAATTATATCTTATTATATATACGATAACAATATTCAGTGGCTTATTTCTCCAATAGAAACAAAATATATGTCGTTGGAAAGGTATTTGAAATACCTTACCAATGGTATGCAACATGCCTGAACTTATTAACCCATTACGATCATGATTCTAAATGTTAATTTTTTCAAACTGGATTTTTAAACAAAAATCTTTTAAAAGTCAGAAAAGCTCAGAAAATATTAATTTAATTGAAAAAATTTAGTAAAACATACAAAAAATAGTTTTCGCCTTAATCGGATAAGCTGAGCTTCGAACTTGGTTCCGAGATTAACTAATATATAAAATTAAATTGAAAATATTTTTCGTATCTCTTTATATATAAAATTAAATTACACTAATAAAAAAAATCCCGTACAAATAGGTCAAAATTGTACTATTTCCTGTTATTTTAGCAGAATTTTTACCTATTTGTACGGGCTTTTTTAGAGAAAATAACAAAAAAATTAGTTCAATTTAATCAGAACGCATTTAACAGACTTTTGAACTAACTTTTTTTATGAGTGTTTACCCGAGTAAAAAAGAGTATATATAACATATATTTTTTAATATTAAAATATATGATAATATAAAATATTGTGTGCGACCTTATATGTTTTTATATGGTGATATATTAGAAATTTTTTTAGAAATTTTCTCATATGTAATCATATTAAATCATATATCAGTATTTGCTTTATTGCAAATTGTATATATAGGAATATATTATTGATAAAACCGTTCACAATTTTATATATAAATAGATACGAAAAATATTTTTAATTTTATTTTTTATATAACAATATCGTCGGCTTGCCTGCAAGTAGTGTTATGTGTTCTTTAACAGGTTTTCAGGAGGGCGAAAAAAATGGTTTATATTATCCTTTTAATATATTTCATTGACATCATATGCCTTAATAATGATTGTAATAAATAAGGTCGTGAATCATTAGGGCATATGATGTCAATAAAATATCTTAAAAGGATAATATAAATCAGTTTTTTCGCTCTCCTGAAAACCTGTTAAAACCAAAAACATAGCACTTCTTGCAGGCAAGCCGACGATATATTAGTTAATATCAGACCCATGTTCGAGATTAACTAATATATTCGAGATTAATGTAATATTTGATCAAAAACATTTTTTTATATGCTTTACTCAATTTTTTCATTAAATTAATATTTTCTGAGCTTTTTTACTTCTAAATGTTTTTTTTTTAATTTAAAAAATCCAATTTAAAAAAATTAACATTTAAAATCATGGCCGGTAATGGGTTAATAAGTCTAGGCATGTTGCATATCATTGGAAAGGTATTTCAAGTACCTCCCCAACGATATATATATTTTGTTCTGGTCCGATAAGTTCTGAGTGGTATTTCTCCACACAAAGTCCAAAGAAAATTCCCATATTTGATAAAAAATTATCTAGTCTTTAAAGAATAACAGATTTATACATTAACGTTTTTAATAGTTACTCATTATCAACAGTAGCCCTCGGCTGACAGTCAGGCATGTGATGAATATCGAAAACGATCTGATTTTCAATGGTAAATATTTTAGGATCTGTACAATACTAATTTATATTTTATTTGCTAATTTAGATGTCCGGCGTAAAAAAAAACGATAATAATTTGAAGTCAATTTGATTTTCGCGAAACAAATTATTCTAGATTGAAAAACTGTTCGTTTTCGATTTTCATCACACCCCTTAGTGTGTAGAACCCTCCAACTCAAAGTTTTTTTTTTATCATTTAAATTTAATCATATTGTATTGGATTAACTTATATCCAATTTGATCGGGACAAAATTCGGATATAAGTTTATCATTTGATATAACTTTGTATCCTTGTAAATACAATTATATCCAATATGATACAATTTAATATAACCATTTTTCGGATGAAATTATATCCAGTTACATATTGCAAATATATCCATTCACATATAATTTTATATACACTTTTTTACTCGGGTATAAACAATATACGATGAGCCTAATATTGATATATGATTTAATATGATTACATATAAGAAACATTTTAAATATTTTTCTAATATATCATCATATAAAAACATATAAGGGCGCTTACATTATTTTATATTAACATATATTTTTTTATTAAAAAATATATGTTATATATACTCTTTTTTACTCGGGTCTTTAATTGAATAAATTTTCAATAAAATAGTGATTTGATTAGGATTTTTATTGTTTTTTATATGAGTTTGATTAAAAATTAATTCAGTGGATTAAAAATTGATCAATATGGGTATACAGTAGACGCTCGCAAATTAGAGCTTTCAGTAATTCGAACGTCCAGAAATTAGAATCAATGTTTGCAATATGTACCTTCTAAATAACACATTATATGAATTTGATTAAAAATTAATCCACTGGATTAAAAATTGATCAATATTGTATAACTTCTAAATAAGACTCTAATCAGCTGGATAAAGTTGCCAACTATAAAAAAATATATTTCTTAGCTTGAATTTTATTAAAATAAAACACGCATGCAAGTTTCATTCAGTTGATAGATTTATTTATACTTATGTAAAAAATTCTCTCGCAGAAATTAAAATTTTTTTGAAAACTAAATAAAATATATTTTATTTAAAATAATTTTTGATTTGTTTTTCGCGATTTTTTTGTTTAAAAAAATTTAAAATTTTTTAAACAAAATTTAAAAAATTACATTACTATTTTACAGTAATGTTCTAGAATAAATAAATATTCATATTTAATATGGCAAAATTAAAATATTTAACTAAATAAAATAATAAAATCAACGAGAATAAAAAGGGGAAAACTAATATACAAGTAAGTGCTTGTGCAAATTTGAATGTTACTGACACTTTAGAAAACATTATTTTCTATTAGCGTTTATACATGAATGGATGTCACTACATTGCTAGATCTGTCAAAACAACAGAGTAGTATATTGGAAGATGACAAAGCAAATTGTGGTAAATTCTTTGTTGTTGTTTTTGTTTTTTCTTTAATATTTTGAATGTTTAATAACGCTCCTAGACGAGAACAAGAAATTCTCATTGAGTTTGTAATTTAACTTAACAAATATTTCCAGAAGTTCTAAAAACATCGTCCCCTGACGAGTTCCTTAGGCAAGAATGAAATCCGGATGCCTCCAACAGATTATTTTTCACAATTTGTAAAATACGTTTGGGATTTTAGCATATTTCGTTCCTTTAATGCAATTAATGTATGTCCCGATAAAAATAAAAATAGGAGAATTTATGAAATTTTAGAAAAAATAATTCTAAATATCAGAGACTAATACATAAATATTTATAAAAACAACTACATAAATAAAACAAACGAAAAACAACGACATTATGCTGATAATTTTCTCTTGTTTAATGAAATGCTTTTGAGCGATAGAATAAAAAAAAATGGCAAGCAAATTGCAGTTTTGAGCAATTATTTAATCTATTGGATTAATTTTTAATTGACACCTTTTGCAATAATTTAACAAATCGTTTTAATTGAAAAAAGTTGAACAATATACATTTGTAGTTGTATAATATATAATAAACTTAGGCAATTTATACATCAAAATTAGTTGATTATACACTTTTTTATTTGCGTGTACATTTAGAGGTTGGTAAAATCGATTATCTACTGTTATATTTCTACACCGAAATAATTATATAGTAAGATAGTTGACAAAATCTACAGTTAATTTTCATTTTTTATAATTCAGCTATCATAATCAATAACAACTACAGATAATGGTAAAAAATACAATTTTAGATTTACCCTGTGTTATCAAATTTGAAATGGTTTCAAAAGTTTTCCACAAAAAAAAAAAAAATTATAACAAAATTATCTAAAATATAAAAATATATATCAAGTTTTTATATAGAGGTAATGGGATCAAGAAATGAAAACTATTTGTGGTAAGTTGTAATTGCTTGACTTTTTTAAACAATTTTTTGATTTACTGATAGACCATTTTCTTCTTAATTGTTTAAGGTTCTAAACATACGCAACTCGAAAGCCAAGAATGGACAAGAGTTTGTGAACCATGGGGGAGCGTCAAGAGCATTATAAAGCATGGAAAATTTATAAGTGAATATACACTTTTGTTTGCCAATAATTTCGTTTTTGGTATATTTCATGTATTGTAATATATAAAATAAATAACAAATTTTTTATAAATTTAAATGTAAAGCTTTTAAGCATGTGTGAATTTCGTTAATTTTTATTTATTTGCATCGTTAAATGATATTTAAGTTTTACTAGCAAATTGTTACCAATAGCTACACCCGTAGTTCAATTGTTGGTATTAATTGAACTTAGTTGAAATCAATTAAATCAATTCAACTATATATTAGTTAGGGGTATTTCACCTAAGGGATAGTTTAAATATTCGTTGTAATCAACTAAGGATTTTTTTGGGTGTAGGGATAAACTTAAGAAAATAAAAACTTCAATATCCCTGCGGCGTCAGCCAAGTATCCTTGAACAACTAGCGACATGATTATAATCAAATGAAAGAAAAAAAGTAAAAAAAGTGTCCCCTCAAAATCATCCTTGGCATGTCTTATGATGATTCACAAAATATTTAGGGTCTGGCAGTGAGATCTCACGAGCTGGACCATTTTTACAAAAAGGTATTTTTTTTAGTTTTTGTAAGAATTTTGCTTTTTAGCTGAAGACAACATACTCAATATGGGTATCATATGAAAGGTCTTTTTGAGGCGCGTCCAGCGGTAGATATGTTCAAGCATATCCAGACATGTCCTATTTTCAAGGATATTCTATAAAAAAAAACAAATTTTTTAATCTTTTGTACGAATTTGTATTGAATTTCTGTTAAAACGCGAACAATCGCGAATTTCAAAAAACTTTGAAACACGTATTCACTTAAATCGACTAAGATTATGATATGTAAGTTTGACATTTTAATCACAAACTTCTCCGACCAAAAGGGTCAAAAATTTGTTTTTTTATAGAAAAAAAAATAATAAATAAACAATTAACGATCAAACGATCCCGATGGATTCCTTCCGATCTTAATGAAATTCGGATATTTGATAGAGTTCAGGGGCTAAAGTGGCCAAATCTACACCACTACGTGGTCAGGGTATTATAAGTTTGTGCTGATGTTTGTAACACCAAAAAATATTGGTCCTAGACCCACCTTATAGTATACCGATCGGCTCAGAATTTTTTTTATTTCGATTTAACGATGTCCGTCTCTCCGTCCGTCCGTCTGTCTGTCTGTCCATGCATTCTTGTGCGCACTCTACAGGTCGCAAATATTAAGATATTTTGATGAAACTTGATACACCGACTTATGTCGGCCCAAGGACGAAGCCTATTGATTTTGGTTAAAATCGGTCCATGTTTAGACCTAGTGCCCATATAAGGGTCCCCCCAAAATTATGCACCCAGGAAAAAGATTGGTTGGAATTCTATCAAAACCATTAAAATGAATTTTCCAGGACATTATTTTATTTGGAGTTGTCTATAATTGAATACTACACCAAAAATATTTTACTAGGTATTAAAAATAGGGAAAATGAACTAAAAAACAATCCTTTTAACAAATTATTGGTATCTCCAATCAATTTTAAAATTAGTATCAGTTTAGTAATTCTATGTAGTAGAAGCAGCCATTTATTTACTGAATATACAAGAAAATTGGTGTTACCTATAACCTTTATTAAAAAAATTCAATATTCGAAAGTGGTAACTACACATACGGGTATCCTAATCAAATATGACCTAAAAGTCGAGTTTCTGTAGAACCAACCTAATTGTGGATTGTATTGATAACACACACAACTATTGTTTGGTATTGGTTAACGAATTTTTTACTATATTTGTATTCCAAGCAAAACATATAAATTCAAAATTAGACTTCAAAGTTAATAAGTGTTTGTGGTGTAGTCGGTAGAGAGTACGCCGGATTCCGAGTTCAAATCCCGGAAAAGACAAAAATGTATATGTTTTTTTTTAAATTAAAATAAAATATTCATATGTATAAACAGTAAATATGGCTAAGAAAATTAAAAGTAGTTGTGGTGCAGTGGGTAAATGTGTGAACTATTAACCTGAAGGGCCGGGTTCAATACCAGAAAATTCAAAAAAAGTTTTTTAACTTTATAAAATTTTGTGGAACATAATAATATTTATGTGGAACATAATATTGAATTAGACAACCGAGTATTGGCTTTCACGACGAAAAATATAAACTAATATAAAGATAGTTGTCGTAACCTCACGAATTCGATTGGCAACAAATTCGGTGGCCACAACTGAGATTCTTTTCTGGGTGTTGATATGTTTTAAAAATACCTTTCATCTGATACAAATCTTACTTTTGTAACGTTAAGAGAAGTATTAAAAAATTAAAAAATAAACTAAAGCAAACTCAATTAATTTCTTCTATTTCACATGAAATTTAAACAAATGTATGAAAATTTCATGATAATCAAAGTGGATTTCAGATGAAAGGTATTTCGAAGACCTATCCAGCAAATTTATTGTAATTCACCTAGAGTTAATCAATAAACCGATTTTTTCTATATTTCCAGGTTTTTTAAACCGGCTTTTGAAAAAGGCGGTTTTCGAATTATTCGAGAAACCGGGTTTTTCATGTCGAATAATTCGACATTTTCGAATACTTATAAGGTGAAAATTTCTAATAATTTTTCTTCATTTGTTCAATAATTATGTAAAATATTTAATTGCCTATGCATAATAATTTGAAAACCTTATAACACATTTATAAAATGAATTTTGTATGGAAAATTTATTTTATAAGTCACTTAAAAATTTTCAAAGCGATTATGCATATGACCCTTAAAGTTTGATTCCCTCCTTTAGGTAGGTTTCATTCACTTTGTCGTTGCTATGACGTACGTGGACTATTATCAAAATAATTTAGTTTTTCGAATCAAAAATGTTAAAATTCTTTCAAGAGACTGTTTTTTTCTGCAGAATTCTACATTTTCTCTATATCTTAAAAAAATCATAATTTTTTGACAATAAGTTAAGTAGGAAAGATCTAGAAGTTTGTCCTAAAATGCATATAAGCTCAATTTTTCCATTTCCTCAATAAATAAAAGGTATTTTTTCTTATTTTTTAGCTTTTCTCCCTCCGTGATAAAACATTTTGCGATTTGAAACCGTAAAATTGTAATAAAAATTTAAAAAGTACCAAATTGTTCCACATTAATTGGAAAACTACAATCTTCATATAACCAAAGTTATTTTTTGCGACATTTTCAAATAGTCTTGTCTATTAAATTAATGCGAAAAAACTTCCACCGTAATTTTGTAACAATTCCAGAGCAAGTGGAAAATCATTTGTGTTTTTTGTGGAGGTTAATAGCTTTTTTCGCAAAAATTACTAACAAAATACTGGGCTTTTAGATCTGTACGAAAGTGTTTTTATTTAGAAACAAAAAAAAAATTCAAAATAACACAAACAGCGCTTTTAGAAATAATAAATTTTAGTTTTAAAGTTGAATTCACACTAATGGAATAATTTACGCTGCGAATTGCTTTCAAGAAAGAAAGAAAATAGTAAGTTTCAGGATTTTTAGCAATTCTTTGCAAGTTTTATAAGAAAATTTGCATATATAGCAATACAAAGAGAATATTTACAAAAACGGGAAAAACCGGTCATTCTAACCGGTTTTGAATTAAAAAAACCGAAAACCGGTTTTTCAAAAAGGCGGTTTTTAGAAGTATTCGAAAACCGTTTTTTCAAATAGGTCGAATACTTGACAACTTTAAATTCACCCTCATACATTGCCTATTTCTGTAGTTATTGAGGTTTGGACTTGGAAAATACTAAACTTATACTGTTAGGGTAATATGCATAACCACTTTTTAATTTTATAAATGACTTATAAACATATTTTTCATACAAAATTTATTTTATAAACGTGTTATAAGGTTTTCAAATTATAATGCATAAGAACTTTGGTATCTTCAAAATGCCCTGGAAACTAATAATTAGTACTACGAATGGTAGTAGGCTGGGACGCTAAAGTAGTGACTTATTCGGTTTTGTGAAAACAACGCACAACAGAAGAAAAAAAAATTATGTGTCATAGGCTAAGTTTTCGATAAAATCCATTTCAGCAAAAAAAAATCAGAAAAAAATCTCAAACATTTTTGGGCTATTAGCATTTACATACATTCCGCTTTAAGATCTGCAAAAAGCTGCCCATTAGATCATACCACCTTGCAGGCAAAAAAAAAGTGCACCGTACACCCTCCAATATGAAGTATTTTTGCAAGGCAATTTCAAAAAACAAAAAAAAAATTTTTTTGCGAACGTAGGGGTCGCCATTTTACATTTTTCGTTATATCTTTGGTATTTACAGTCGGATCGTACGATACATCAATGTTTTTTTTCTCGAGGAGACCAGTGTTTTGCTCTAAGGGCGATTGACCTCAAGTATCCCGTTCTAGTAGGTCGGAAAATGAAAGCTCGCAAAAAATCATTAAACTTTTGCTAAGGAAGTTTTTCGATAAACCCAGTAGAAATTTTTTTATTTTTTGGTTGCCTAACGTACACTCATAGAAAAAGTTAGTACAAAAGTCTGTTAAACGCGTTATAATTCAGTTGAACTAATTTTTCCTCTTGTTTTCGTTTAAATCCGTTGTTTAGCTAAAGTTGTTAGTTATCCAATTTCACCAAAAAAACATATTTCTGCTGTACTTGAACTAATTTTTCCTCCTGATATTTAGCAATTTTTTTATAAATGATTTTGACAATGTATCAGCTAATATATGTAGATAAATTTATTGGCAACTTTTTTAATATTTGTGTTTTCAAAAGAAAACGATAGGGGCGCTAGTGTATAGTGATTGATGGTGAAGTGTGTATTTGTGAGTATGCCGACCAATTAGGCTTGCCAGATACTTTTTTTCTTTATCCCCAAATAAATCTTAAAATATCCTCAAAAATATTTAATTTGCTCAAATTTTCAAGATTTTGAACTAATTTTTTAAAGAATTCGTAAATTTGAAATTTCCAAATTTGTCTCCACAATCAGGCCTTTAAAGATATAATTATTTAATTTGACTTTCAAATCTAAATAATATTTTAACAAATACACTCACAATATATTTTCCATAACCGATTGAGGTTTATTTAAAAAGTAATAGGTAAAGTTTGTTTTCAATTTCAGAATCAATTAAAATACATTGAAACATATTGTTTAACTTTTTTTGTCAACCAATAAAAAACAAACCAGAAAAAAGTATGTATCGTCTGTAGGAGTTGTTATTTTCAGTCAAATATTCTATTTTTAGACTTCTATTTTTATAAAAAATTATTTAAATAATTTCGTTGTTTTCTGTTTTAAAATAAAAAATTCAAATATTTTCGGTTTTCTTTTTTGTTAAAATAGTTTGTTTATATACAAAATTATTTCAATTCAAATTACAAGAAATTCTTTACTCATACACACAAACATAGTCAATAAAAATATGAACGTGTCTGTTGTGTATGGTGTAGTATTTTGAAAATCGAAACAAAAAAAAAACTTTCAAATATGAAAAAACAAACCACAAAATCGTTTTTTTTACGTTTTGTCAGTTAAAAAATTGAAGATTGTTTTAATAGACTTTTCAATTATTTTTATTTCTTTTCTGGGTTGTTTAAACAATGTTTGAAAATAAATAGCAAAATGGTTTAAATATAATGAAAAATCAGTAGTCCTTTTTTTAATAGTGTTTTCAATTAATTTAATATGTATTTTAGGTTGTTTTTAAGGATAAAATATTGTGAGTGTAGGTTCGCAAAACTGGTTTTATTGATTGATTTATTTCCTAATTCAATTAGTCAATATCTTATTCAAAGAATCAGTCTGATTTTTGTTGAAGCTAATTTATTGAGTTTAATCAAAAATTTTTGCCTTGATTTATAGTTCGCGAATTATATCATAAAATGAAAAATTTAATCGAATTTGAATAAATCTCAACCTTATACAATTTAAATAATTGATTTGAAGTGATAATCAATGATTAGCTAATTCATAAATTTTAATTCCAGCTTATTCAAAAAAAATTATGTTTTTTAATATTTCAGATAGAATTAATCCTATTAAAATCTCAGGCATAATATATTTATTCGTGTTAGAAAGCATTGAATTGTTGCGAAAAATATATAAAAGGGTAAATTTGTAATTATCGTTGAAATGACGTGAAAAAAACCTGTCTAATGTTTTCTGAAAATTATTCAAAATTAATATAATCTCCAAAAATCACGAAAGATTGTAAATATCCCCAAAAAATCCCCAAATCATTTTTGAAATCCCCAACAAAATCCACTGTCCCCAAATGAAAATTTTTGTCCCCATGACCAAAAAATATCCCCAAATTTGGGGACAAAACCCCAAATCTGGCCAGCCTGCGACCAATACAAATTAGAAAGTTTCTAGTAAGTGTATTTTAATGTGTGTGATGAGTCATCACTGATGACGCTTACCAATACAAATAAGAATAATATTGCGCTTGTTAAGAAAGTTCTAGTAAATAAAATAATATGATAAGAGCATGTTTTCCTTGTTTCTGTGACACAGCAAAGGAACTCAAAAACGGAGGTATACTGGACATTAACATTTCGCAGTTAAAATTGTATTTAAAAAATAAAATAATAGAGGTTTGTTTTATAATATAAACTATATTTATTTAAGGGAATACTATTAAATATGTTATTTTTTTTCTTTTATTTCAGCCCTTTAACATTTTCATCTAAATTCGACCCGCAGGTAGACAAAAAAAAGGAACCAAATAATACAACTTCCGCTGGCACACATATTGGCAAGAAAATAAAAGTTATTTAGTGCATAGTGTTTTTGGATTGTGTAATTTATTCGAAAATAAAATTAAGAATATTTACCAGAGACCCAAAATAACTGTTATATTTTTTAAAAAGTCACAACCCAAATTTGTTTATTTATAATATTACAATAATGCACTATATTTTATAAATCATATTGCACAAAAAAATTACAAAGTTTGGCAAAGATTTTAATTTTTTCAATTTTTATATTTTACTCTATAAATTTCTGTTGTTTTTTGATTTTTATTTTAAAACTTTTTATAAAAGTTACAAAATGATTTTTTTGAAAAAATGAAGCAATAACTTTTTTATTTGATAATAAAATAAAAATTGACCTAAATTGAATGCCGGAAGTTGCTGGAATATACATATTTACTCACTTTAAATCACTGTTCAATCTTTTATTAACACTGGTTGAAATCATCAGGATATTATAATTGTTGAAGTCATTGGTTCTTGGCTTTTGATTTATATTCTTAATTGTTATTTTTTGATAAAGAAAAAAAATCACAAAATAACTTTTATTATTTTTGAAAAAATAAGAATCGTATTTGGATTGTTTTTGTTTGAATTAAAAATAAAAATCAAACAGAGCAAATAAACAGAAAACTAAAAATATTCAAACAAGAAATAATTGTAAAACAATCAGTTTTTTGAATAAAAGTTATAACTGTTACGTCCCTGATATTTACATTAATTTGTTTTTTTTCAATTAATAACAAAAAATTATTGTAATTTTAGCAGCATGTTTGGCAGATTTCAACTGACCCACTTTCATTTCTATTAAACAAAAATTCTTCTAAATTTTTTAATGTTAACTGAATTTTTAAATTTAGCAGACCATGATTCTCAACATCATTGAAATTTCTGCTGGCGCAAATTCAGGCAATATTTCCTGTTATTTTAGCAGAATTTTTAACTATTTGTACGAGCTTTTTTTATGAGTGTAGGGATCGCCTTTTTAAATTTTTTTTCATTGGATTTTACCTTTATAGCTGGTCTCCTCGAGGCAAAAAATTGATATATCACACTTTAAAATCTGACTTTAAATGCCGAAGCTATAGCGAAAAATTACAAAAGGCGACACTACACTCAGATAAAAAAGTAAGTAAAAAATTTGTAAACAGTTTCCAATCGCAATTTACTATTTTTATACTGATTTTTAGTACAATTTTTTTTAGTAATCATTTTTGCTATTTTCTTATTACAAATTACGGATTTTTTTACTAATTCACCCTGCTGATTTCAGCAAAATATTTTACTAATTTTTCAAAATCGAGTGCTAAGTTTAGCAGAAAAATATACTAATAATAATACTAATAAAATATATAATACAGTCATGTGCAATATAATAGGGACATTAAAGTTTTTTTCTAATTTTATTCTCGTTGCCTTTATTTTTAAAGATCAAAATATTGGATAAATTCGCCCCAAAATGCAAGGAGAGAGTTCAGAAAATTGTGCAGAATTTTAATGTAATGTCTGTTTTTTTATTTTGTCACTTGTTTTAAGTAGGCGTGGCTTTAAATGAAAAATAAGCGATATCGACCTTCTATCAAATTGCATAGTAAAATTTAGCGAGTACTGATCAGTTCTGTAAAAACTATATATTTTTGGAATTCCTATAAAATTTCCTTAAGTATTGCATTATTTTTGTCTAAAATGGTCGCCACACTTAAAATGACAGTGCCTTAAACATTACCAAATTTTTCTTTGTTTTTAGCGATTTTAAAATAAAGTTAAGAACACTGAAATTTAAATACGGAATGCTTTATACTATAACGTAAAAAAAACTTGACTGATTTGTTATACCGCGCTAAGTATAGAATAAGCCCATTCACTTTAAAGTTTCAGTGTTGTTAACTTTATTTTAAAATCGCTAAAAACAAAGAAAAATGGAGAACCGTTTGCAATTTTGGCTCCAAATTTCAAGTACGATGAAGTAATTATACGCTTATTATTTTACAGTTTTTTTTTATTTTTTAGTACACTTTTTTGATAATTTCAGCAAATTGATTTTAAATTAGAGTTTACAACAATTTACTGAAATTTAGTAGATGCAACTAATTATTTATACTAATTTCATTGTACTCAAATTATGATATTTAGTAAGTTTTTTTAACTGATTTTAGCAAATCGATTTTGAATTGCAGTTTACATGAATTTTACTAAAATTTAGTAGCGGCTACTAATTTTTTCTACTAATTTTATTTTACTGCAGATCAGCAGACATGTCTTGCTAAAATTAGCAAAAAAAAAAAAAAAACGCTGGGCTCAAAACAGTTAAATTTCTCGTAATAACAGCAAAATTTTCAGTAGCCATTACAGACTTTTTTGGTTGAGTGTACATTTGGCAAAAAAAAATTTTTTTTTTAATTGCCTTGCAAAAATACTTCTTATCTACTATTTCCCAGTATTAAAGATATGAAATGTCAAAATTGATAAAAATTTGACAATTCCTATCACGAGTACTGGGTATAGACTTGTTATCTGCCCTTAAATTTTCCAAATTTCAAAAAAAAAAAAATCAGAATCACACAGTTATAATTATATAAAAATTGGTGCAATAAGTAAATAAAAATTGGGAAGAGAAATATTTTTGAATCTATTAACACTTGAAATATGTTTCACATTTTAACCGACCTTTTTAACCCTAGAAGTGCATTGTTAGTCGATTCGAATAACATCAACCGTGCTTTACAAATAGCATAAAAAATAGCGTGTACTTATATGTATGTATACATATAAAATCAAGAACCAAGTAAATTTAACAAAATTGCAAACTCTTATAATTTTTTCAGCTTGTTTGTTTACATAACTAAAAATTTGTTCAGATTATATTTGACAAAAAAAAAATGCTAATTTAAATAGAATATAATACTTTCACTGGACGCAAGAAAAAATTAAAACGAGATGGTAAATAATATTTTAAGTTATAAAGCGCAAATATTTCCCTGACGCCTCTCTGCAGCGATGAGAAAAAAAAATCAAATTGAAGAAAATTTAAATTGCAAACATGTGGCACAAAGTACAACAAACATAACCAACAAACGGAAAAAGTGTGTCAGACATTTTATATTAACATTCAATAGTATTTTACGCTTGTATTCCTATTTTGTTGGCGAAAAAAAATATGTACGAAATATTGCAAATATTCACAAATACAAACATACACACACATGTACAAATCCAGCCTCCCACAAAAAGGACGACACACATTCACAGGCATACATAACACAAATTTGACATTTGCTTTAACAAACGTCAGACAGACTCTTATCAATCAATGTTTTATGTGGAAAAGAAAAAACAAGTGTATGCGATGATGATAA
The DNA here is from genome assembly GCA_949987735.1 of Leucophora obtusa. NCBI lineage: Eukaryota > Metazoa > Arthropoda > Insecta > Diptera > Anthomyiidae > Leucophora > Leucophora obtusa. Next base: position 85,188,211 of record OX465297.1, on the reverse strand, counting down.
CAGTCATCATTCAATTCCTTTTGGGAGTTCTAACTGTAGATAATATGAAAAACAAAACCAAATTGTTAATAATATTAAGAGGAAAGCACAAAAGAGATGACTATTGTTTGGCCATAAAGAAAGAAAAAGACGGTGTCATTTTATAGCTATTTCACTTACAAGTTTTATTTTTTTAAGGAAATTTTTCCACCCCTCTTCAACGACGAAGTGGTTAGTGGTGATTTTTATTATACGAAAAGTTAACCATGTGCAAATCCGGTTGTTACCACCATTACGCGATAAAGACGTTAACAGCGATGCCAACGTCACTGCTGACGTTTCTTCAGAGCTTATGATCCTTAATTTCGTTATAATTTTTTTCTACTCCTACTGCCTGCATTCATTCATCATCATTTTGAATTTGATCGGCCGCGTATACGTACCACATTTTTAAATAGCTCACGTTCCAAAAAGTGCAATACCACATACATACGTGTACGTGTATATAAATCGTAAGAAACGAACAAATAACGACTGGTGTTAAACGAAACCGGGTTCATTTTTTTGTTATAACAAATTAATTGTGTTACTTTCCGCCTATTTTTTTTGCTCAAACATTTACGCCAACGTCAACGTATACGTGCCTTTATTGCCAACATTTCTCTTCTGCTGCCTCGTTTAATATTTTTTGTATGTCACAAAAGTACACAACGAAGTTTTAGGCCACGTCCGTTGTTGGCATATGTCGATGCTATATGTGTACTATGTTTTTTTTGTTGTGTATTCCTTTGCCGCAGTCTATCATCATTAGTTGATGCTGGATCGAGTTAAATGAAAAACGCAAATTTCATTATTCGCCAAACAGTCGGTGTCATCGTATTTATATTGTTGTTGGCAGTTTTTTTTATTAAAATTAACTCTCGTTCCCTCATCATCGTTATCATCTCTACTGATGAAAGTTTTCAAACATTTAATAAACAAATACACAGATCCCATGCAAAAACTTTGTCTCGCCTTTTAAACGGAAATCAAATTTTCATTATTTGTAAACATTAGAAAGTATTGCCAACCAAGACTATTTTGCTATTAGAACTTAAAACATATTGTTAGTGAAACGTTCACCTACTGTGGTATTAATACACAAGACGCTAAGGCAATTTTATGTAGTCATGTGTGTAAACGGTTAAAATTTGTTACAATCAAATTATGTGAAAAAAGTTTTGAAATAATTAATAAGAAGAAGAGTGAATGAATTTATAAAAAAAAAAATCAAAAAAATCTAAATTTATAGGAAATGAGAAGTGAAATTATTTATGAAAAAAGTAACTAAATTAAAAAAAAATATGAAATCCATTGAGTTTTAGTGGCAAAATTAAAAAAAATTTCCAAATTATAAATAATATAAATAAATAATGAAATTAAAGTTTAACCTTGACAACTTCATATCAATATTGAGTAGAAAAAACATATCAGTACAAATATAATATCAATTTTTAAAAGAAAAAGTGTATGAAATTTCAAAAAAATATTGATTTATTTTATAACCAGTAGCTTAATATCCCAACGGTCGGCATTAAATTTAAGTAAGGAAATATATTTTACCGACGATAAGCTACAGTTCAATGGAAAACTAAAACTCACCAACATAAACTTTGAAAACTAATAATAAAATCCATCGGTTTTTAGTGACACCTACCAAATTCGGAACCATTTTTTATTAATCGGCTACCAACAAATTTAATACATTTAAAAAAACCTTTGTTACTACAAAAGCTAAATTTTCCTACAAATAAGTAAGAAGTGAAATGCAATTAATAAAAATTACCGTCGGTTTTCAATAAAACTTTAAAATCCATCTCTACTTAAAAATTATTGTAAAACGATAAAATCCGTCGGGTTTACACTGTGAACTCAGCAAGCAAGATTTAAATAATCTCAATATTGAAATATCAACAACCAATACTGCAAAATACATTTTTAAAATTTAAAATTTATTTGTTTTTAACAATATTTTACAAATTTGTTGTTTTAATAAAAATCAATAAAAGTTCAATATTAAACTATTCTACAGGTGAAAAAACTAACTAAATTTCAATACATATTAACAATTTAACAGCATTCGTTTAAAAATCTTGAAAAAGTACATAAATTCTCATCTTTAATAAAAATTTACTAAATTTTAAACAAAAGAAAAATATTGTGTAGCAAGAAAAAATCAAGAGAGTTTCAAATTATCTTTTGATCAACTTTTTTCGTTGGATTGTACAATTGATTTTTTCAAAACGTATATCGATTCGAGATTTTACGCCGGCCACAAATTGGATTTCAAACAACAAAATTGTGCCGGCGGCCCTGGTTCAGGTGGTGGAGTCGTCGGCAATACCAACAGCCATCAAACGCATTTAACCGCACCACTACATGGCCTAGCAGCCCACTCGTCGGCACACCAGACGACAACACATCATTCGCATTTAACAAATTCCCATCATACAAATTCTTCCGCTACACTACAACAACAAATAGCAACGGCTCACCAGCAGCATCAACAACACCAACATCAGAGTACACCCGGTCCAAGCGTTACGTCACAAACCCAATTACATACCGGTAGTGCCCTTAATAACTCTACGCCTAACGGTGGTAGTGCTGTTAATAATTCTAGCGGTTCAATAGGCAATTCTTCTCCCTCGGCTGGTCATCATAATAACGATACACATTCTTCAACATCAGTAGCCGTTCCTACCTCCATTAGTGCTCCATCATTGCCTCATATACAACCACCCAGTTTGGGGTTAAGTCCACAATCATCCGCAGATTCTCAACAATTTAATATATTTCCTGCCATCTTTAGTCGACAACTAAATTTTTCCGCTGCCGGTTCCTGTGGACAAAGTAAACTTACAATGGATGAGTTAAGACCGAATTTAGTGGGCGGCCTTCTGGGGCTGCAACAGGGGTTGCTGGAAGACCATGCTGCCAATATGCAACATGGTGGCGTACCTCAAGATACAAAATTTATGTCATTTCAAGATAACCGCCTAATGGGCATAAGTTCCTCTCATGAAAATCGCCTTTTGGGACTAGCCTCTTCCGTGCAAGATAGTCGTTCACCCGCCATACATTCCTCCATCGATAAAAATTCGCTTAATCATCAGCGTAAATGTAGTAGTACGCCGGAGGATTTTAGTTCGCTATATTCAGGATTACCCACACCTGGCATTGATTCGTCATCGCATCATCATACACCCGCTCACACGCCACCAACCAGGCTGTCTGACCATACGATATCCGGTAATTATACAGCTTAAACCCTTTTGAAAATATAATCCCTATTTATAGGGTTTTATTCTATGACACGTTCTTCGTTTTCCTACATTTTCCTATCGTTTTTTTGTTTTTAAATGACCATCTCTTTGTTGCAATTGTAGGTGTTTTGTTTTTGGATTTTAGTTTCTTTGGGAAGTTAATCCTCCCAATAGAATAATTATAGTCTTTTTAAGAGTGTTCAATTGTGGCTATTGTGTCTATGCAACAATAAGTGCACACACGCGTCAGGGATTATCGTCTGTTGTAATGTTTTTTTGACTCTTTGTCATTTATGGTCTTTAAATTGAATAGAAATTGTTCATATTCATTGATGAAATTTGAAACTATGTATTGTTTACTGAAAAAGGTGTGAAATGTTTGCAATTATTGCTACTTATTAGAAAATTGCTGGTACTATTTAGAAAATGTTTTATAAAAACATATTTAATGCCATCTGTCGAGAAAGCATATGCATCAATTCTTAAGTTGAGGAATACTAAAATCTTTTTAGAATAATCAGCCAAACTACAGAGATATAAGTTTTTTGAAATAGCCGCGTGACTCCATTTTTCTCGATTTTGAGTTATTGATGCCAAATTGTTTCATAAAATGTTAAAAACAGTTTTTGAAAAATATGCGCCATTACCGAGTTTTTTTTTTTACCAAAATGCAAAGTAATTTGTAGTTTTACTAAAATAGCCTTCAGCAGGGTTCCAACAAAACTACACCCAGCAAAAAGATTGGTTGGAATTCGATCAGAACTATTAAAATGAATTTGCCAGGATGTTATTTTATTTGGAGTTACCATTCTTGGGATTTTTTCATTGGCATTGAAATTTCATTATTATTAGTTGACTAATGCTAATGGCAAAAAAATTTCATTACCATTTAATGGTACTGAAATTTTCTGGCATTAGAATTTGTAATACTAATGCTAATAAAATCGCACTAATGCCTTAAAAACTATGAACAATTGAGTAAAAAAAAGCATTTGTTTACAAAAAATAAAGGAGGATGGATAGATTGCTTTTTTTTAACTAGCCACCGAACTTTGTTCTATGAATTGGGTATTATAGTGCCTAGATTATAAATTTTAAAAAACCACACTTAAAAAATTGCAAAATAACCGCGGAACGCGAAAAAAAACTTTATGGTACAAAAGTTGAATTAAAAAACTAAATCAGCGATTTTTATTCTGCAAACAAACATACTGATGTAAAAATTTTCCTTTTTGTAAATTTTTTTCCCGCGACATTTTTCGCGATTTTTTTTCAATTAATTACAGAACTTTGTTCTATGAATTGGGTATTATAGTCCCTAGATTATAAATTTTAAAAAACGACACTTAAAAAATTGCAAAATCACCGCGGAACGCGAAAAAAGTTTTTATGGTGCAAAAGTTGAATTAAAAAACTAAATTAGCGATTTTTATTCTGCAAACAAACATACTGATGTAAGAATTTTCCCTTTTGTAAATTTTTTTCCCGCGACTTTTTTCGCGATTTCTTTTTTCAATTAATCACAGAACTTTGTTCTATGAATTGGGTATTATAGTCCCTAGATTATAAATTTAAAAAAACCACACTTAAAAAATTGCAAAATAACCGCGGAACTCGAAAAAAGACTTTATGGTACAAAAGTTGAATTAAAAAACTAAATCAGCGATTTTTATTCTGCAAACAAACATACTGATGTAAGAATTTTCCTTTTTGTAATTTTTTTTCCCGCGACATTTTTCGCGATTTCTTTTTTCAATTAATTACAGAACTTTGTTCTATGAATTGGGTATTAAAGTCCCTAGAATATAAATTTTAAAAAACCACACTTAAAAAATTACAAAATAACCGCGGAACGCGAAAAAAGACTATGGTATAAAAGTTTCATTTTTGTTTGCAGATTGTTAATCGCTGATTAAGTTTTATATATATTTTTGTGCCATAAAGTCATTTTTCGCGTTCGTCGATTATTTTGCAATTTATTACTTGTGGTTATTTAGAATCATAACCTAGGGTCTATAAGCCCAATTCATAATATAAAGTTCGGTGGCTAGTTGCAAAAAATACCTCGAAAAAATGCCGCGCAAAAGAAATTTTGCAAAAAGCAAAATTCTTACATCAGTATATTTGTTCGCAGAATGAAAATCGCTGATTAAGTTTTTTAATTAAATTTTTGTAGCATAAAATCTTTTTTCGCGTTTCACTATTATTTTACAATGTTTAAGTGCGGTTTTTTAAAATTTATAATCTAGGGACTATAATACCCAATTCATAGAACAAAGTTCTGTGATTAATTGAAAAAAGAAATCGCGAAAAAAGTCGCGGGAAAAAATTTCCAAAAAGGAAAATTCTTACATCAGTATGTTTGTTTGCAGAATAAAAATCGGTGATTTAGTTTTTTAATTCAACTTTTGTACCATAAAGTCTTTTTTCGCGTTCCGCGGTTATTTTGCAATCTTTTAAGTGTGGTTTTTTAAAATTTATAATCTAGGGACTATAATACCCAATTCATAGAACAAAGTTCTGTGATTAATTGAAAAAAGAAATCGCGAAAAAAGTCGTGGAAAAAAAATTTACAAAAAGGAAAATTCTTACATCAGTATTTTTGTTTGCAGAATAAAAACCGCTGATTTAGTTTTTTAATTCAACTTTTGTACCATATAGTCTTTTTTCGCGTTCGGCGGTTATTTTGCAATTTTTTAAGTGTGGTTTTTTTAAATTTATAATCTAGGGTAGGGGTGGCAAAACTTTTTTCGCTGCGTGCCAGAAACGGACAAATTTTTTTTGTAAATATTTCTCGCGTGCCACACTAATTTTAGTTGTCTTTTAAAGGTCCTTTTTTAAAAATTTGGAAAATTTCTCTTAAAAATGTCATCGCATTTATCAGCGCTACGGATAACCGCCATGAAATACCGCCAAAGGGAAAAATAAATAACATCAAAGAAATGACGTAAAAAAGTTTGACGGTAATTTAATTTTTGGAGGTTTATTTAATCTTTAAATATTGAGATTATTTCATTATGAAAAAATTCCCAATGATATAAAATTAAAACAATTTGAACATTATTGCCTTTTAATTTTTTTCGGGGGTTATTCCATTTTGTTAAATTATTGGGCGCCATTAAATATTTAAGTACATAAGAAACTAGTTGCAAAAATGTGCTTCGGGCAAAAATTTGATTTTGTTAAAATAAATTGCGCAGTTTTTTATTATCATAATACTGAATAAAAAGCGAATATTATGGATTTGAACAGAGAAATTTCTATTTTAGATGAAATGGCTGTGCGAAACACGATCAAAACCAATTTCAAACTCATTTTTAGTCTTTATTTCATTGAGGGTTATTTCGTAGCACCTATTTTCCCTTAAAAAAAACTTAGTTTTTTTAGAACCAGTTTTATTACAAATTGTTTTCCATTTTTGTGCAATTTTCTGGTACTTTTTATTTCTCCGATTATGAGGCATTTCTCATCGAAACATTTAAACTTCTTTCATTCTAGAATTTTAGAAATGTTCCAAGAATTTTCTGATAATCGAATTTTCGAGTTCTTTATTAACCATATTTCTTTAAATAAAATATGGTGGCAATACCGAGTTTTATTAATTTTATAAGACGATTTACAAGCTCTATAAAAAATTTCACAATTATGGAGTTAAATCACACATTTTTGTAACGAAATTTAACATTTAACTGAATTTTTTGCCGGTCTTCTAATAGTTTAAATTTTTTGAAAATATCCAACAAAACGTCGCGTGCCATCTAAAATCTACTCGCGTGCCACTACTGACACGCGTGTCATAGTTTTGTCAGCCCTGATCTAGGGACTATAATACCCAATTCATAGAACAAAGTTCTGTAATTAATTGAAAAAAGAAATCGCGAAAAATGTCGCGGGAAAAAAATTTACAAAAAGGAAAATTCTTACATCAGTATAAATATTTATTTGCAGAATTAAAATCGCTAATAAAGTTTTTGTACCATAAAGCTTTTTTTCGCGTTCCGCCATTATTTTGCAATTTTTTAAGTGTGGTTTTTGTAAAATTAGAATCTGGTTACTATAATACCCATAACTCGTACCAAAGACTGGTGGTTAGTTTGAGAAAAAAAGTTTGCGAAAATAATTTTGCAAAAAGTAAAATTCTTGCATCAATTTATTCCTTTGCACAATGTAAATCGCTGATTAAGTATTTTAATTAATTTTTTATACCACAAAACCCTTTTCGCATTCCGCATTTGCAAGCTCAGAAATGAATTTGAAATCTATAAAATGACGTTTACAAATGCCAATTCTTTCTTATAATTGAGGCATTAGTAATCGTAATGAATTTACTATACAATTGGCATTAGTAATGAAATCGATGTATTTCAAAGCATTAGCATTAGTCCAAGTAATAAAAATGCCAAAAATTTCATTAGCATTAGTTTCAATTTAATGGTAATGAAATCACCAATTAATTTGTCCAAATAATTAATTAGTCTCATGTATGGGAGTTACCTATAATTGAATACTACATCAAAAATATTTTACTAGGTATTAAAAATAGGGAAACTGAACTAAAAAACAATCCTTTTAACAAATTATTGGTATCTCCAATCAATTTTAAAATTATTATCAGTTTAGTAATTCTATGCAGTAGAAGCAGCCATTTATTTAGTGAATATTCAAGAAAATTGGTGTTATCTATAACCTTTTTTAAAAAAATTTCAATATTCGAAAGTGGTAACTACAAATACGGGTACCCTAATCAAATATGACTTCAAAATCTGTAGAACCAACCGAATTGTGGATTGTATTGATAACACACACAACTATTAATTGGTATTGATAAACGAATTTTATACCGTATTAATAAAACACATAAATTCAAAATTAGTCATTAAAATTATTAAGTGTTTGTGGTGTAGTGGGTGAGGAGTTGGCCTAGTACGCCGGATTGCCGGGTTCGAATCCAGGAAAAGACAAAAATTTAGATGTTTTTTTTAATTAAAATAAAATATTCATATGTATAAACAGTAAATATGGCTAAGAAATTTAAAAGTAGTTGTGGTGCAGTGGGTAAATGTGTGAACTATTAACCTGAAGGGCCGGGTTCAATACCAGAGAATTCAAAAAAGTCAATAAAATTTTGTAGAACATAATAATATTTATGTGGAACATAATATTGAATTAGACAACTGAATATTGGCTTTCACGAAGAAAAATATAATTTAATATAAAGATAGTTGTCGTAACCGCACGAATTCAATTGGCAACAAATTCGGTGGCCACAACTGAGACTGTTTTCTGTGTGTATATAACAGTTGCATATGAAACTTAAAACTATTGAAATATTCCAAAAATTTTGTCTAACTTAAATGTCTGTACTTACGACTTTCTATTATTTATCTTGGGGACCTTACGATGCGTCCATACTCTGGGTAAAGTAAGCCAGCTTGTTTTAAGGTTTTGTACACACAGAAAATTAATTAGTTGCAATTTGGTTGAAACTATTAAAACTCAATTGCATATCCATAGTATTTGTCATAATTATAAATTTTCCTTAATTAAGACCAATCCATGGTATTTGTAACGCCTAATTTTTTAGTGCAATCAATTTATGTCGCGGTCATAAATAATTGGTGAACTTAACTACCCAGTGTAGAAAATCATTACCAGATATGTGGTTATGTAACTATATACTTGGTAATGGTAACTAGTTACTTTTGTTATTACATTTCTAATTACCTTTATATGGCGTTGTCGCGAAAAATAATGAGTTGTCGTTACACACTAGCATACGAAAAATCAAAAAATATATCGTTACCTATGTGCTTACCAGTACTGACAAAAATAATGAGTCTAAAAATAGATTTTCAAAAAAATAAATTATATAAAAAAAAAATATTTTTTATTGTAGTTTTTTTTTTAATAAAATTTGCTGGTGCGGGAATCGAACCTGGGTATACAGATTGCCAGTCAACAGCTCTACTATCTGAGCTATATCGACATGTAATATTTAAAGATAAAAACATAATTGACCTGCTGCACACAAGTAAGCTTACTCGCCAACATACAAAAAATCAAAAAATATGTGGTTACATATATCTAGGGTTTGGGGTTCGGGAATTCCCGGGCGGGAATTCCCGGGAAATCCCGGGAAAAGTTTGCCGGGAATTCCCGGGAAAATAATATATTTTTCCCGGGAAAAGGGGAAATTTTAAAAATATAAAATTTTTTAAATTCTTTTTGTCTGGAATACGATTTTTTTATTTTAGTCATAAAAAACATTTTAAACATCAAAACAAAAATGTCATTGTTAAAATCTTTTAAAAGGGAATCAATTTATTTGACACACACAAAAAAATTTTTGCCAAGTAATTTCAACTAATAAAGATTTTTCGCATAACTTATTCAAAATTTAAGTAGTAAAACCTAAAAACTTGGTTAAATGTTTAAAAGAAATGTGAAAAAAAGTTTTGGTTTTTACAAATAATCGCCCTTACTATCTAAATTTTTCAAATGTATATTTTAGTTAAAGTCGACTTTAGTTAAAATATTGGGTGGCAGTATACCTCGACTTGGTTTATTTTTGGAGCATTCTGATTGGTTAATTTATTTTCAACCAATCAAAATGTTTGAAAATATAAATATTTTTGTAGGGTTTTCATACAGAAAATTAATAAAACCGTATGATTAAAAATAAAGTCGACTTTAAATTTAAAATACTTCTTTATATTAAGGGCCAATAATTTTACAAATAACGTTTTCATTAATAAATGTGGTATTTTCAAGTAAGTTTACTTTATTTTAATACATCTGCTTTCAAACTAATATATTCTTTTATATTAAAGAATAAAATGTCAGGAGTATGGAAATACTTCACAAAAAAGAACAAAGCAGCGCAGTGCAATATTTGCCCTAAAAGACTAATTGTATCTAAATTTGGTTATCCGACATCTAAATTTGGTTAAAAAAAATTATTGTCATGCAACTTCTCTTGAAGAAAACAACAACAAGAATAACGTTCCAGCTAAAATTTGCAAAGTACCCAAAGAAAAAAGTGTAAGCTGAATAGGCATTGAACGTTTTATGGGAGGGCAAACATTTCCTGGTATCCAAATTAGCCGCAGTCGACGGAATGTCAATCCGCACCATAACTAGATCTTCGTTTATTCGAGAAAGTTTTTATAATAAAAACCTGGCATTGCCAAAAAATGAAACCGATGTAAAGAACATTATATTAAATTACTATAATCATATCTTTTATCATGATAAAAGAAATATCGAGCAATATTTCCAACAATAGGATATTTACTATAATCTTAGCTGAATGGACAAGAATATCACAAAAGAGATATTTGAACATATGTATAATCGGAAATAATTAATTTTATATCCTGGGGTTGGTTTATATATCAGGAAGATGTAATGCTAATAAAATAAGAATAATTGTAGAAATAAGACTAGAAGAGTTTTATTTGTCTTTGGAAAATAACATTGTAGCGACCATATCTAATGGGCCAAATGCGATGAAACGGTTTGTTTCTGACAGTCCAGTAGTGGGTGCTTTATGCTGGAATCATGCAATTTATTTGGCAGTGCTTAGAGTAATTTATGTGAAATAAAATTTTCAACATTCTGATATTTTTACTTTGAATTCTCACTACACAGACTGAATTTGTACTGAAATAGTGTTTTTTTAACAAAAATTACTTATATAGATGGTTTTCATTAACAATTTTGTTCAAAAATATTTCCCGGGATTCCCGGGAATCCCGGGAATCAAATTTTTTCATTCCCGTTTCCCGGGAAATAAAAAAGTCCGGGAAATCCCAAACCCTACATATATCCTTACCAGTGTTTAAAAAATATTAAGTCTAAAAATAGATTTCAAAAAATTTTAAAAAAATGTTCAAAAAAATCTAAAAATTTATTTTTTATTTGAAATAATGATAAAAATAAGTCATTATCAGTAACTCATTATTATATGTTTTAAAATAATGCAGAAGGTAAGTGGGTGTCATTACTGGTACTCCAAAAAATTATGATATGTCATTACCGTTTCTACACTAGGTATTGTTGCATCAAAAATTTAGTTATGATAATTATCGGTAGACCCAGCCTCTACTAAAATTAAAAGTGATAAAGGCTATAAATGCGAAGTAGCAACAATATATTTCCAATATTACATTTATTTTAAACTGTCAATTGAAAAGTTAAAAAAAAATCTAAACCAATATTCTTCTTTTTTAATAAAAGAAAATCATTTAATCAAAGGAATTAAATATGCTAAAAATCCCAAACGTATTTAACAAATTGTGAAAAATAATCCGCTGCAGGCATGTCCCTATCCGGATTTAATTCTTGCCTAAGGAAATCGTCAGGGGACGACGTTTTTAGAATTTCTGGAAATATTTGTTAAGTTAAATTACAAACTCAATGAGAATTTTTTGTTCTCGTCTAGGAGCGTTATTAAACATTTAAAATATCAAAGAAAAAACAAAAACAACAACAGAAAATTTTCCACAATTTGCTTTGTCATCTTCCAATGTACTACTCTGTTGTTTTGACAGATCTAGCAATGTAGTGACATACATTCATGTTGAAACAACAATAGAGAACAACGTTTTCTAAAGTGTCAGTAACATTTAAATTTGCACAAGCACTTGCATATTAGTTTTTTAATTTTATTTTATCGGGATATACATTAATTGCATCAAAGGAATTAAATATGCTAAAAATCCCAAACGTATTTAACAAATTGTGAAAAATAATCCGCTGCAGGCATGTCCCTATCCGGATTTCATATTATATATAATTAAAAAAGAAAAAAGTTCGACAGCAGACATGTTTCATGTAAGTTAATACCATTAATTAGAACAGTTAATATAAAATTTACAAAAATATTTGGCCTTTTCCAGCAGCTTATGAAACTTAATTAGAAAACTGAAATATCAAGATTCGTAATGAATTATAATGGCCTAAAAAATGATTTTAATTAATTTTCGTGTTGCAGCTTGTATAAAGGATAAAGCATGGAATGATTTTTAACCAAACAATATAAAACATACTTTTTTAAAATTTCCCTTCAAAACATTTTTTGTGGAAACATACGATCTGCTATTTTGTAAAGACGTCCTTTAAAACTCTTTTGTATTAAAATGACTGTCAAATATTCCGACTATCTAATCTCATCAAAGAATGACAGTTTCTTAACAACTATTCTCACTGAAATCACAATTGTAATATTTTTACCGAACTAAATTTCAGAATTCGCTCTTTTGTATATAAATATGAGCTTTTAAATTTATAACTAAATATACTATCTTAGTCTGAGGGTTTTTGTGAACAAAGTCAACCTTAATTTGTGTTTTTTTTTTTTAATTTTCAGAAAAGTCTTGGAAATATAAATTAATTGTATATAGAAAAATTCTCCAACAACTTACCCAATAAGCACATAGGTTTTAAAAATTCAAGTGCTTTAAATTTTGCTTGAAGTAAAGTACATTTCAAATTCTAGCATTTGTATATTTAACAAAAATATTTGAAACTTGAATTTTTGTTTCCCTTTTGCTGGAGTATGCTATTGAAATAAAATGTAATTAAAGTTGTATTTAAGCCTTGAAACTGGAAAACAGGGCTGGAATTGAACTTGTTTTCAACTTGAATTCCAGTGAAATTGTTTATAGGGTAGTTTTTCCATTGAGCTGATTTCCTCAAGTTGTTTTGTTGTTCAATTGTATATATTTTTAAATTTTAGCTGTATTTTAATTAAAAATTATTTAAATTAAAAATTATGATTGATAAACATTAAAAAAAGAGAAACGTTAAAAACGCATGTTTTCATAGCAGCTTTGTAATAGTGCTACGAGGGCTATATCTCAAAGAATCGCAAACTTTCGCAGCTAGAACCTTCTCAAATCAAGAGCTTAAGCTTTGTCTTTAATTTGAATGTAGTTATAGCGCGGACTTCAAAATATATGTCAAGAAAACCGAAGCCTCCTCATAACATTTTGTGTCAAAATCGCAAAGGCGTAGCAACCCTTAAAATAGTACATAATCGAAAGCAAATATTAAAACTTTTATCAAATACTAAATATATACCTTGATTAAAATATGACATGTTAGAGCTATCACCAAAATCACAATACAACGGCAAAAAAAAGCATAATTGATGACTCAATTAACTAATTAACAACAAGTGCGCAAGCAGTTTACTGTGTTCACTTTCGAAAGTGAAATGTGAATGAAAAATGATTTTTTAAGCGAAATATTTGTACACTCAGATAAAAAAATTAGTAAAAAAAATTTTTAAACAGTTTCCAATCGCACTTTACTATTTTTATACTGATGTTTAGTTTAATATTTTTTTTAGTAATCACTTTTGCTGTTCTCTTATTACAAATTACGGATTTTTTTTACTAATTTTCGCTGCTGATTTCAACAAAATATTTTACTATTTTTTCAAAACCGAGTGCTAAATTTAGCAGAAAAATATACTAATTGAAAAAATTTTATTTACAAGAATTCGTTGATTTTTTACAATTCTTATTTAGTTTATATTTGTTACTATTAATATATTCTTAGTTTGGAAATAACACTAAGAAAATGTTATTGTATCTCCAATGCATAAAAAGCTAATAACTGGAGAACCGTTTGCAATTTTGACTCCAAATTTTAGTTTGAGAAGGAAAAAAAATTATTAATTATTAATTTTTTTAGATTTTACAGTTTGTTTATTTTTTAGTACACTTTTTTGCTAATTTCAGCAGATTGATTTTAAATTACAGTTTACAACAATTTACTGAAATTTAGTAGCTGAAATTAGTATAAATAATTAGTTTATTTATACTAATTTCATTGTACTAAAATTATTTATATTTAGTAAGTTTATTAACTGATTGTAGCAAATCGGTTTTGACTTGCAGTTTACAACAATTTTGCTAAAATTTAGTAGCGACTACTAATTTTTTATACTAATTTTTTTTGTACTATAGATCAATTAACAAAATAATTAAAATTAGCAAATTAGCAAAAAATACCGATGGGCTCAAAACAGTTAAATTTCCCGTAATAACAGCAAAATTTTTAGTAGCCATTACAGACTTTTTTGGTTGTAATTTGTAATTAGAGAATAGCAAAAATGATTACTAAAAAAAATTATACTAAAGATCAGTATTAAATAGTAAAGTGCGATTGGAAACTGTTTACACATTTTTTTACTAACTTTTTTATCTAAGTGTACAAACTGTATATTTTTGGAAATCCTATAAAATATCCTTAAATCTTGCGTTATTTTTATCCACAAATGGTTTCCGGACTTACCATGACAGCGCCTTAGACATGAATACATTTTTCATTGTGTTTTCCGATTTTAAAATAAAGTTACCAACACTGAAAATTTAAAGTGAATAGGATTATGCTATCCTACCACGATATAAATATTTTTTTTATAAAACTTACAATGTTATACTCTAGTTTCATTTCTAATATCCACAAATATTCAAATATAAATTTTTGTCTCTCTTGGATTATAATAACCTAGTCCCAGGTATGGCCAAAGATGCGATTTTTTTTTTATAAATTTCCAAAACTCTAGTTTTGAGTTTTTTAAAATTTTGTTCAGCAAAATACAAGAAAAAGGGGTCAGCGCATAGAGGTTAATTAAATACACCTTAGAGAATAATTCTACTGACAATTACACATATCCCTCTTTAAAAATAACAGTGACGGAGTTTTAAATTTGAAAATTTTAGAGAAAAGTGTGATTTTGGCCAATAATTTAGAAAATAGTATTAATTTTTGTGTTTTTAGATAGATGTAACAAAATCACTTCCGATTTCTTTTAATTCTGATACAACAGATTGATTTCCGAAAATTTTGTAAAACTCCGACAACGTTAACCCTTTCTTAACCAAGGTCAAAGGTGAAATTTTTCGATTTTTCCTGGAAGTATACCAAAACAATGTTTTGTTTCTTGCGGAATTTGGTGAAAGTTGTCCAAATAACTCTGTTAACGCCAAATTTTATACATGGAAATAAAAAATTAGAAATTAACCCTTATACGCACATGGGGTCGAAAAGACCCCAAATTTTTAAAATGTAAAAAATATGCAAGTGCTTGTGCTTGTGCAAATTTGAATGTTACTGACACTTTAGAAAACATTGTTTTCTATTGGCGTTTATACATGAATGGATGTCACTACATTGCTAGATCTGTCAAAACAACAGAGTAGTTTATTGAAAGATGACAAAGCCAATTGTGGTAAATTCTTTGTTGTTGTTTTTGTTTTTCCTTTGATATTTTGAATGTTTAATAACGCTCCTAGACGAGAACAGGAAATTCTCATTGAGTTTGTAATTTAACTTAACAAATATTTCCAGAAGTTCTAAAAACATCGTCCCCTGACGAGTTCCTTAGGCAAGAATGAAGTCCGGATAGGGACATGCCTCCAACAGATTATTTTTCACAATTTGTAAAATACGTTTGGGATTTTAGCATATTTAACTCTTTTAATGCAATTAATGTATGTCCCGATGAAAAGTAAAAAGTGCCATTTGGCATGAAAATCGATATAAAAACATTTAGTTAAGCATTTTATGGAAAAAAATAAATCCAAATTATCCTATTTGAGAGCATGGTGTCAAAATGACACATTTTTTATGTTAAATAACGCTGGTTGGCTGAAAAATGTATGTAAAAACCACAAATTGTTGTTTAAAAAATGTGAAGAAAGGAGTTCATTTCGATTTTTTTATGGTTTCTCGTGTTTTCGTTCGGTTGTTTCAAACTCGATTGTCACAACCCTATTTCGGTTGCCACAACCCTATTTCAGTTGGAACAACAAAAATAGGGTTGTGACAAACGAACTTTCGATTGCAGCAACTGAACGATTCGGTTGGGACAACAAAATTTTTTTGTAGGTGTAGTGTTGGGGCTGCTATGGCAGTATAGCTGATAAACAGCAATCCTGCCTAGAGGCCCTTTCTTACTAATGAAACCATAGGACATAATATAAAAATTTGGTCCAGAGCACCGTGCAAAATGTATGAAATTTGCTAAATTGCAAACTATATCCAATCAGCGATGATTTACTTCTCAAAAGAAAAGTTTTGGTATCCACCACAGATAATTTTTGATATAACGCGAACAATCGCTAATTTCACAAAAATCTGAAAGACGTGTTTACTTAAGTCGACTATATATTATGATATGTAAGTCTGACATTTCATTCGCAAACATCTCAGTACAAAAGAGTCAAACATTTTTTTCTATAGAATATCCTTGAAAATAGGAAATGTCTGGATATGCTTGAACATGTTATATATACCGCTGGACGCGCCTTAAAAAACCCTTTCATATGATATCCATATTGAGTATGTTGTCTTCAGCTAAAATGCAAAGTTCTTACAAAAACTAAAGAAATGCCTGTTTTAAAAATGGTCCAGCTCGTGAGATCTCATTGATAGACCCGAAATATTTTGGGAATCATCATCAAACAAACCAAGGTTTATTTTAAAAGGGACAATTTTTTACTTCTTTTCGTGAGTCTAATATATATACAGTGGGTGACAATAAAATGGAAACTTTTAATAATATATATTTTTCTCAACTTTTTTGGTCAGTTGTAATATTTTGAGTGTAAAAATGGAAAACTTTTTTATTAATCTGATAATTTGTATTTGTACTTTCTTTATTAATATAAAATAAAATATTTTAACAAAAAGGCTAAACTTCAGGAAAACTTTAAATATTTGAAAATCTTCATGTTAATGATTTTGGCAAAACCTATTTACCATAGCGAAGTTGAAAACAAAGCTTAAATTTTAAGGTTCAGTATTTTGTTGGATATTTAATATTTTTTCAGAACTGCTTTACATATATGTATATATTCCTCGACCAGCAAGCTGGTTTTTATCAAAAAAATAATAATCTCAGCAAAAGTTTTGCTAACACTTAGTCGATTGCAAATGAAAAAAATCCTTGCTAAAATCATTAAACTTTTTGCTCAATATTAGTAGACTAAAAAAAAAATCAATAAATTTGTAGAGAAATTTTACTTTAGTTAAATTATTTGCTGAAAATTTAAATATAGAAATTGTGTAGAGTTGTTTTTTTGATTATCATTTACCTTGTCTGTACTACATCCAGACATGCTGCGACATCTACATCTTGTCTATCTCGTTGTAGTCCACGCTATAAATGCGGTTATCAGCACAATTTTTGTAGCAAAATAAATTAGTAAACATTAGTTCAAAATTAGTATAGTGCTAAAAAAATTTATGAAAACTAGTACACTTGATATACAAGACGTTTTATTAATTTTTCTACTAACTTATTTTTTTGAGTGTATTATTGTTTTAATTAGGGATAAATTCACAGAACTTTCAAATTAATTTTGTTATTAAAAAATAATTTAAATATTTTTTTTGGGTTTTAAATCGGCAAATTTTTTTTTTTTCAAATCCTTTAATATTATTAAAACTAACCAAACTATAAATATAAAAACTACCCAGATAATCGTAAAAATAGAAATTTTAACATAACGACCAATATTTCAAATATATTTCATCACTTTTGCCTCTATTTATGAAGCTAAAATCAATTCCGGCATAAATCCTGAAAGGTTTCCATTGTTTCGCTATGCCATAAAATTAACGATAACACAGTACAACAAAATAAGAAAAATTTAATGCATCGGGGTTACGACACATCATTTCTAATAGACTTTGGGACGCAGATTACGAATATGGCGATATAATTTTAAAGTCAGCTATCACTCTAATTAAACTCTGTTGAAATTTACCCAACTTATAGTAGGAAACTGTACTCCTACTATAAATTGTGTAAATTTACTCCATGTGCGTAATTGAAAAAAAATAAGCACACTGTGTTTAAGTTGGTGCACAAATAATTTGTAATTTTACATTGAAAGTGCGTAAAATTTAAATGAAATTTTAAAATTAGTGTGCCAATTTACTAAATTTGTTTGTAAAAATCATGTTTCACGTGTAAATGTGCGCATAAAATGCATAAAAATCCACAAATAAATGCGGAAAAATCTACAAAAAGTTCGTAAAAATTCCCCAAAAATGTGTACATTTACCACAGCTGTGCTTTAAGTTATATATATATATATATATGTCCTTTATTTATTTAAATTACGTAGTAAAAAAAGAGATTACACATAACACTTAAATAAAAAGTTCACAAAGAACATAGGGCGTCAACGAATTCTCTCCATTTATTTCTGTCTCCGGCAAGTGATTTAATTTGGTTCCAGGTTTTACGAGCTGTTTCATATTCTTTTTTGGTACAGCGTATCCATGTATTACGTGGCCTTCCTTGTCTTCGTTGTCCCTGGGGATTCCACTCAAGCGCCGCTCTGGCGATTTCAGTTTGTGGTCGTCTTAGGATATGACCGATCCATGTCCATTTCCTTTTACGTATATCTAATTCGATTGGACAACAGTTTGCCTTTTGCCAAAGAGCTTCGTTTGAGCTTTAAGTTAAACCACACAAAAACATTTTTCTTTAGATAAAAAGACAAATTAATTTAACCCTTCTTTGCATGATTTTTTCTCTTTTTGTGAAAAAAAATCACTGTAATATATTGGGTTACAAGTTTAAACCTGCTAATTAATAACGAAGCTTACTTTAAGTTTTTGACAGATGTGTTCCAATTAAAACAATAGTCATGCAAATTGTTGCTAGCAACAAAAAAATTACAAATCACATGATTGTGTGTATTTTTTTCTTCAAGAAATGTTATGATGGAAATTTCCATCATCATATAAAGAAGGGTTAAGTACGTATTTTATTAATGTATTGGCCATCATTAGCTATGGCATTTTCCCATCTTTCTGGCACCATATGGATGCCGCGCTAAAAGAACTGTTGCTCATTTATTGAGGCCAAGAACGAATCAAGCGAATTCCGGATACCCTGTTCTGAAGTGAAACGTATTTCAGTGAGAGCGTCCTGAATTGATCTAAAAAATGGTAGTTGGAAGAAGCAAGGTTTAGAATAGAAGGAGGGTGAGGCAAAACTTCTCAATTACTATTTTCTAAATAGTTTTTAGTTCTTGCAACATGTGGCCGACCGAGCGTTGTTATGATGAAATATTATGGCTTTATGTCTGGCCGCATATTTCTGATGTTTTTCGGCCAATGCTAGCTTCAAGCGAATCAACAGTGTTCGGCACAGGCCCCCTGTGATCACCTGGCCGGATTTCAGCAGCTAATAGTAGATGGGACCCTTCTGGTCATATCAAATACCGAGCATAACCTTGGCACCATGGATATTCGGCTTTGGCGTTGATTTGGCTGGTTGCCCAGGCTTCAAATATGATTTCTTGCGCTTCGGGTTATCATAATGGATCCATTTTTCACCGCCAGTAATGATTGGATTCAAAAACTACTTCTTTTTATGGCATTCAAGCAGCATTTTCGACATGCAAAACCGTCTTTCAACGTCTCTCGGCTTCAACTCATGTGGTACCCAATTTCCTTGCTTTTGGATGAATCCTGCTGCTTGCAAACCAAAAACTATTTCATACTTGTGTTGTTATTTCCAGGTACAGATGTGTTTGTAGGAATTTAGTAATTCACATAAAATAATCCATTTTCGTTTTTTCTTTTTATTATTTGAAATTTTTTAAATTTTTTCCAATTTAAAATGTCAGAGTATTTTTTACTACTATAAGTTAGTATATTTACCAACTTTGAGCGTAAAACTTTTATTTAACAAAAGAATAGTAATTTTAGGCACAATTTGTTTAATTGTATGGAAGTGTGTACAAAGAAAATTACGCATTTTGCTTATTATTTTTATAGTAAAAATAAATTAACTTTAAGTTGATTTTACGGTTTCTTATAGTCAATTATTGATAGTCAAAAACAAATAACAAAATTGTTCAATTAAATGAAAATGTGAGTAGACCGGTTTTTAACTGAATTTTAATCGTTTTAAATTGTATTTTTAGTTAATTTTACCTTCAAAATATTTTGTGTGTAGTAGTGAATTTACAAACATTTTTTAGAGTGTATAGTAGAGCGTACCACCTTACAAGCAAAAAAAAAGTGCGCCGTACCCCCCAATATGAAGTAATTTTGCAAGGTTTCAAAAAAAAAAAATTTTTTTTGCCGAACGTAGGGGTCGCCATTTTACATTTTTCGTTATATCTTTGGCATTTACAGTCGGATCTTAATAAAGTATTATACATCGATGTTTTTCTCTCGAGGAGACCAGTGTTTTTCTCTAAGGGCCATTGACCTCAAGTATCCCGTTGTAGGAGTTACCCACAAGATCTCAGTTGCTACGACCCTAATGTCAGAAAATTAAAGCTCACAACAAATCATTAGACTTTTGCTACGGAAGTTTTTCGATAAACCCAATATTTGGGAATTATTTTCTAAAGTACTAATAAGTCCCAAAAATAATGAAATAACTCCAAATGAAATAAGTCCCAACAGAAAGGAAATAATTCCCAATTCAAAAATATCGAATACTATTTATTTAATAAATACACTTTAAAAATGTTTGTAAATTCGCTGCTATAAAGTCAGTAAAATTTTATATAATGTTACGCTTGTGTACACATTTTTACCCAAAAAATACGCATTTATTGTAAAATAGGCACTTTTAATTTAGAATTACACATATTGTGTGTGGGATTAAAATTTTGTGCTTAAACAGAAATATTTTTACTACAAAATAAACTGACTGTATTTTTTAAAATTTATAACTTAGTGATTTTAGAAACGTTAAAAAGTAGTTGCAAAAAGTGGCACAGCGAAAACTTGGGTTGGTTTAAAAATCGCTCGGCGAAACCAAATTATCGCCAGTGGTGTTTTCTTCAACCAGATTATACATTTTAAAAATTAATAGAATTGTTTAAAAATATAACTGATTTTCAAGAGGTATTCCCTTTAATCCTCATACTGATGAATAAATATAATGGATTCGAACAGAGAAGTTATCAAAAAAAATCAACTGTTTAAAACAACAAACAGAACTGAATTGAATAACTTCCAACGATAAAATTATATTCAAAATGAAATAAATCCCAAAAAAATGAAATAAATCCCAACTGTAAAACAGAAATGAAATAACTCCCAACAAAATTGAGTTGGAAGTTATTTCATTTGGAAGTTTTTTCATAATGCAATAACTCCCAACAAAAAATTATGAAATAAGTCCAAACGGATTGGGAGTTATATCATTTTTGTTTTGGGACTTATTTCATTTGGGAGTTATTTCATGGTACCGTAGGGGTCGCCTTTTCAATTTTTTTTAATTGGATTTTTCCTTTATAGCAAAACAATGTTCTCCTCGAGGCAAAAAAATCAATAGATCGCACTTTAAAACCCGACTTTAAATGCCGAAGCTATAACGAAAAGTTGAAAAAGGCGATCCCTACGTACGGGAAAAAAATTTTTTTTTTGAAATTGCCTTGCAAAAATACTTCACATTAGAGGGTGTACGGCGAACTTTTTTTTACCTATCACCACGTGATAGGCAACACTAAATTAATAATAAAAATCGTGTTTGCGGGTCATTTTGGAAAAAAAACCTTCCGCACCAAATGCAATTTCTAAAAATAAATTATTGCTCGGGGATTTTCTTATACACACAGAAAAAAACAGGGGGAATATTACCTAATAGCTATGTAATTATACAACTACATGATCTTCATGTTAGTTTTACAAAGTTATAGTAAAATATGCACATTTTTTTGTAAAATATATACAACCCTTGCAAAATATATACATGTGTAGCGGAAAATATCCGAAGAATTATATATATTTTGCTAGAAAATTGTAAAACTTACTTCGAACTTATGTAGTTGTATAATTACATAGCACTTAGATAAAGTTCCACTTGTTTTCTTCTGCGTGTAACGAATTATTACAAGAATTATTGTACACGACAAAAAATGTATCCAAAAGTCCCTCCAAAAAGGTTTCGTAATTTTTACAGTAAATATCTTTTAATACGCACCGTTTGAGTCTCATTTGTTTAAAACTTCGGAGAAATATTTTAATGAAACTAAAAAAATATGGACCAAATTTCTTTTGGTGCGGGAACTTTTTGACAGCAGCGAAAACGTAAGATTGCGTTTCTTAATATTTTTTATGGCCTTTTTGGCTAGGGTATGTAAAATTAGATATTTGCAAAAAAAAATCAAAAAGTCATAACCTTAATGCACACTCATAGAAAAAAAACTGTAAAAATAGCAGAAAATTTACTAAAAATTAGTTAAAAATGGTGCTGCAGAAAAAACTGCTGAAATTAGCAGATTTTTTTGCTAAATACTAGCAAAATAAGAACAGCAAAATTAAAACCGTTAATTACTTTTTTCTATTAGTGTATCTTTGCACACAAATAAATATTTTCAGGAGGTAGCCCGGTCAATAACTCAAACTTTATTTTCCTCCATACAAGCTTGGAGCGCATTAATGAACATACGCTCAAAAAAATGTAGAAGTTAAATTAAGTTTTCACCTTACTAAAACAATGTATATAAGTTTTTACTAGTAAAGCACCGTAAGTTGTTTTTTACGTGGAAAATTTTCACTCAAACTTTAAAGGCCTTAAATAATAATTTAAATTCTGAAAATTAAATTTTTTTTAATGCAATTAACAAGCAACAATCACAATAAACACAAAGTGTCACTTTTTCACAAGAAAAATAATAGTCTTGTATATTAAATTTGCTTGAAAACAAAGTCTACACAATTTTCACGTGAAACTCGTTGTCGTGAAAAATTAGTTTTTTTATATGGAGTATAACAGTTATTACTTTCCAATAAATAAAATTTCCTTTAAATAAACATTCTTATTAACTAAAAAAGAATAAAGCGTTTTCCTTAATTTAATTTTCTTAAACTAGGTTAACATTTCTTAAAACTGTTGAAAAATGTATGTCTTTTTAGTTAAAAATCTTAAATGTTAAGAATTTGGTTAAATTAATTATTAAGAAATTTAAAAACCAAATTCAAATAGCTAACTTTCTTAAATTTAGCTTAAACATTTTAACTTCTTTAAACCAAGTATGTATATTAAACTTCTTAAATTCAAGTAAATATTTTCTTTCACATTACTAAAAATATTTCAAATATTTTAACGCATGAAATTCTTATTTGGTTTCTAGTTTATCCCTCTAATGCCCAAGGCCGCTAAAAGGCGGTCTCCAGATTTTAAATAGTTTTTAGTTAACTAACAATATTTTATTAAACAAGTTGTATTATATCTATAGAAAACTTAATTACCTACTTTTTTTTTTTGTATAAGGAACGGATTTCAAGCGAAAAGCATGTAAAGAGAAAATTTAGTAAATTTAAAAAAATGAACTTTTTAAAAAAGAAAAAAGTATTTGAAAAATAGCCAAAAATACATTTACGTTCTGGTGTACATAATAGTTCAGAGTATCCAGTTGTAAAACCAGTAAAAAAAATTTTCTCCAGGACTCACAGGATACGTCTTACGAATATCTCTCTAATTCAAAAACTAGCCAACAGATTGAAATTAAACACAGAGCATATACTCAAAGCAGAACTAATTTAGTCAAAATCTATTGATGTTCAGTGCCAAATTCGCCAAATTTCGTAATTTTCAAAAAGCGAAAATCGCCATAAGTTCTGAAATAATATATTTATAGCAAAAACCGAAATTATTTGCCTACTGGGTTTGTAGATACGTCTTCAACCTTTGTTGTGCTATATCACCTAAATAAAGCGACAAATTAAAATTTTAATATTTGTTCCATAGTAGATTTTACAAGCCAAATATATAGTTTAAATATTGTCGTAATCAGAGGAAAGAGCATTAGAGGGTCATATTTTTAGCAGTTTTACATTATTTTCGAAAAAAAGATCACCGTTAGCTGTTTCTTGACTTTTGCTTTATTTTACAATTCTATAAAAAATACACACATAAAATAAATGTGTTGTCAACTTTTTGTGAGAAAAGTATCCTACTTTAGTCGTTTTTTAATCATAAAAATCGCAAGATCTACTGCAAAGCTCAAAGTTGTCATCATTATCTTCATTTGTTTTGTTTGTTTTCAGTCTGTATGAAACCGTTATATGTTGTTGTTGTTGTTGTATATCTGCACATTGAGGAAGGTAAGCAATTTGACTTAGCAACATTTTTGTCTTATCTGGACAAAAATTCGTCCAAAAGTTGGTTGTGCCGATATGTCAAAATTGCTGTATTCAGAATTTTCGGATCAAATTGTTTTCACCTCTAACTTAAATTATATACCAACCGTCATTAACAGTTCTAAAAAGGTTTAACTTTTTCATTTAAATGTATGGTTTTGCATGCAAATGTGTTAAATTTCTTGCTATTTAGCCAACTAAATTTATGGAAATATTTACATAAACTCAAGGTTGCAAAGTTACGTTATAAACATTTCACTAAATACCTGAATTTGAAAACATAATAAATTGTTACCTCGATTAATGAAAAAACATTTACATAAATTATCCCAAACTGCATTGAATATTCATATAAAAAGATCCATTCAAACAATCATCATGTTCGTCCGCCAGTTGTCTTTAAAACATGAAAAATTCAACAAATCTTTTGCGCAGGACTAAGGATGTCGACCATTTTTTAGTGTATGTTATACAGCCACACTTTCTTAGTGCAAGTAGACACACACAAAAACAGAAGTTAATTTTAACAAAATGGCTGCGTACTAAATGTTAAATAGTTAAATATTAAAAGACCAACAGTGGCCACCAAAACTCATCTTGTGGCCGCAATGTGGTTACTTGATAAGGTGTTTTTTGGGTTATCCTAATTATAAATTCCATCCAATTTAATTTTTAGGGTCACCCAGTTGATAAAGAATGTTATTAGCGCGAGCGTTAAAATGCCTAATGAATAATAAAAAGTTTAGATAAAGGTGAGACGATGCGTCTAGAGTTAAATTTGAGGTTGGTGACGACGAAGTACGATATCATAGTTATTCTAAAATTTATGTAAATTCATTTTGTGCAAAAGAATGAAAACAAAATTCACTATTTAGTATAAATATTTGTAGTAAATTTACTGTTTACAACGTCAACGATTATATTTAATCACATTTAAACTAATTTGTTGTTGTTTATTTTGTATCTCTTCCTTTTCATATTGTGACACATAACTCACACAGCGGAAGGAGCCTTTAAGAAACTGAAACCCGAGCCTAATACAGGCCTTTCAACTGTTTCTGCCGGTGTTACATCACCAGGAAGTGGTTTGTCATCATTAAGTCAACATGCCGGCCATACCCCAACCACAGCATCATGTCCAACACCAGCGAGACGAAGACATCGAACGACATTTACACAGGTCAGTAACATATATAAATATATATTTATATTTACAAACACTTGGAGACATAACTAAACATCAACATACATGAACGTGCCTGTACATAATTAGTCAA
The DNA here is from genome assembly GCA_949987735.1 of Leucophora obtusa. Classification (NCBI taxonomy): domain Eukaryota; kingdom Metazoa; phylum Arthropoda; class Insecta; order Diptera; family Anthomyiidae; genus Leucophora; species Leucophora obtusa. The sequence continues at coordinate 85,162,506 of OX465297.1, read as the reverse complement.
ACATTTTCGTAGAAAACTATGTACATACATACATATATAAACCAAAATACGTGTTAGAACTTAAAAGAATGATTTATTTTTCGAATATATTTTAAAAGAACTTAAGTAATATTTTTTTTATAAAATTATCCTGCTTTGTTTTTACTTTGGATAGGTCTTTCAAAGATTAAAAAAATAATGATTTTTCATTTATTTCGTTTTTTAACTTTCAAAAAATTAACTATGTATAAAATCCGTAAGAATAAATGATTTCGGTTTTTGAACTGACCTAGAAATCTAAAAAGGTTTCTTTTTTTAACAAAACAATTTAAATGAAAATATTAACTGTAACAGAAAACCCGTATTTATATGTAGTTTATTTTTTAAATAAATGACAAAAAAAGTTGAAAACTATATTTCTTTTCTTTTTAACTGTATAATCATTTAAAAATAAATGTACGGATAACTTTTTAAATAAACTACAGTCAGTTACTGTAATAATATTTTCAGTGTATTGATTCAAATTGGAATCGTTGAAAAATATTGATGAAACTCTTAAATAATTAATATCAAAATTATATTTGACTCTAATAATATCAGTAATAGTTTCTGGATTCAATTTATTTATTATTGGAGCCCACTGCGCTTTTTTTTTTTTTGTTTATTCAGGTAGGGTAGAGGGGGGATCCTTCGACACTCTTTTTTCAAAGCACTGTCATTTCTTAAACCCGTAATTATTTTTCAAAAATTACTTTCAAATTGAAGATCTACATATCGTAGCCATTGGCGGACTTAGGCCGGTCTGGGGTGGGCAAAGCCCACCATAGACTGCTTTTTGCCCATCTCAGAATTTTAAAAATCTATAATTCGTATATCTATTATTTTGGTGGCAAATGTATCACAATATTATTTTTTTTATATCAATTAATCCTGTGTTTTTCGTTGGGAAAATGTCTATTGGTTTCCTACGAAAATAATTTGCTGGAATCTAAGGGTCAGTTTTATAGTCAGAACTAAGATCGTTTTTTTAAATATTTCTTAAATAAGAAATGTTGTTTCAAAAATTTTTACTTAAGAAATATTTAAGAAACAAATCGATCTAGATTCTGATTATAACACTGTCCCTAAGAGTTTTTCTGTAAGAAAAATTATTAGAATCACATCCGAAGGCATTTGATACGAAAATGGAAAAGGATTTTTAATAGGAAAATATAACAGAATCTCCTTTGGTGAAATAAATATCTTAGATTTAATAGTCTTTAAAGGAATTATAAAGGCACATCTACACGAGAGAGAAAATTGCTAGAGATAGAGCAAAAAACACCTCTAAATAGCTTAATTCATTCACAATAGAGCTAATTAGAGGTGTTTCTAGCACTATCTCTAGTAGATTTTTCTCACGTGTAGATGTGCCTTAATAACCAATAAGGAAGTTACTTCAAACTAAACACTACTATTTTGATGAAATTTCAATATGTTCTAGAAAGAAAAATTCTAAGATGAACATCTCACGGTTTTTGACCACCTCGGTTATTTAAATGGTTAAAATATGGGGTTCGAATGGGTTCGACAGGTGGACGGCAAAATGAGGCAGGTTGATCTTAGATTTCTTTTCCCTATCTAATATACAAATTTCATACTAATCTGAGAGTATAGCATGGAATACATTCCTTGTTCGAGGTTTTCTTCAAAAAAATAGATGCACTTTTCACAGTTTTCTATATAAACTTGAAGATTTTTATAGGATAAGCTACCAGGATTAATAAATTTTGAAAATTATTAAACTTTTATCAGAATGGAAAGGTTAATTTTTAAGACAGTTTTTTTTTTGTATGAAGAAATTTTAAGCATAATGTCGAAAGTGTTTTTAATGGCTTTTTCTTTTCAGAAAAAAATGTTGCCTTTTTTGTGCCCTCTTTTAGAAAATGTCTTTTTATGCATGGTAGTAAAAAGTAAACATATAAAAATTTATGGGGTCATTTTGTAAAACGAAACTTTGCTTTCGTTTGAACGTTTTCTTGTTTTAAATTTTTTTTAAATTTTGTAAAACTCAAAATCTTTTTTTTTCAATCTGGCAATATTATAATCGAAGACAAACTCCTTAATAAAACGGTATTTTATAAGAAGTAAGTAAACTTTTGCAAACAAATATTTATTATGCCATATTCAAACGAACAGAAATAGTTGTCGTTTCCTATTAAAAAGTTAAAGTTTTTGCATAAAAAGTTAGATAATTGCAATTTTTGGAATAAAAATTGTATAAATATGGGTTTAAAAATATGAAGTAGTTAAATATGATACTCCTATATTTGTTATTCTCAATAAAAAATAATCCTTTTAGGGTCATATGTACAATCACTTTTTAAATTTATAAACGGCTTATAAAACAAATTTTTCATACAAAAATCGTTATAAAAAATCAAATTATTATGCATAAGCACTTAAATTTATATGCAAATTAGTGAAAATTTGGGCAATTTTGAAAATATCTGATTTTAATTGCGCTAAGACACGATTTACGTTTAAAAAAAATTTTCTTTATATATAAACTTCTACGTTTGAGACCAAATGAAACAAACTGAGCGGTTTGAAAACTAAAAACTGACAATTCGAAACTTAAGGGTCATCTTAACAAACCATACTTTGTACTCCTTCGCTATCCGCTAATGTAAGGTTCTTCTTATTTAGCTTGATTTTCTGTACAATTTAAAATTTTTCTTAAATATATTTGTTTCATATTATTAGAAAAAAATTTAAAAAAATATATCGTAAAAAAAACTACTAATAAAAAAAATTGCCCTACACAGGATTCGATACCTGGACTCTAAAAATATTAGAACTAAAAACAACAACTCATTTACCAATCAGCCTAAACAGACTTGGAAAACTCTATGAACAAATTTTTATTTAAATAATTTGTAATTCCATGTCACAAATATTAATTTTTTGTCTGGCAATAATAACTCGCAAACGGCAACAAACGCAAACTACTACCCGTTTTATAAAATACCAAATATTTTCGTTTACGTTTCAAACGAAAACGAAAAAACGTTTTTCATTCGAGTTACAAAATGACCCCATAAATAAAAAAACGTTCAAACGAAAGCAAAGTTTCGTTCGTCATTTTGTAACTCGAATGAAAAACGTTTTTTCGTTTTCGTTTGAAACGTAAACGAAAATATTTGGTATTTTATAAAACGGGTAGTAGTTTGCGTTTGTTGCCATTTGCGAGTTATTATTGCCAGACAAAAAAAAATAATATTTGTGACATGAAATTACAAATTATTTAAATAAAATTTATTTATAGAGTTTTCCAAGTCTATGGTAAATGAGTTGTTATTTTTAGTTCTAATATTTTTAGGGTCCAGGTATCGAATCCTGTGTGGGGCAATTTTTTTTATTAGTAGTTTTTTTTATGATATATTTTTGGACATTTTTCCTAATAAAATGAAACAAATATATTTAAGAAAAATTTTATATTGTACAGAAAATCAACCTAAATAAGAAGAATCTTCCATTAGCGGATAGCAAAGGAGTACAAGTTATGGTTTGTTAAGATGGCCCTTAAGTTTCGAATTGAAAGTTTTTAGTTTTAAAACCCCTCAGTTTGTTTCATTTGGTCTCAAACGTAGAAGTTTATATATAAAGAAATTTTTTTTTAAATCGTGTCTTAGCGCATCTAAAATCAGATATTTTTAAAATTGCCCAAATTTTCACTAATTTGCATATAAATTTAAGTGCTTATGCATAATAATTTGATTTTTTATAACGATTTTTGTATGAAAAATTTGTTTTATAAGCCGTTTATAAATTTAAAAAGTGATTATGCATATGACCCAAAAAGAATTATTTTTTATTGAGAATAAAAAATATAGGAGTATCATATTTAACTACTTCATATTTTTAAACCCATATTTATAAAATTTTTATTCCAAAAATTGCAATTACCTAACTTTTTATGCAAAATCTTTAACTTTTTAATAGGAAACGACAACTATTTCTGTTCGTTTGAATATGGCATAATATTCGTTTGCAAACGTTTACTTACTTCTTATAAAATACCGTTTTATTAAGAATTTTGTCTTCGATTATAATATTGCCAGATTAAAAAAAAGAAAATATACATTTTTTTTTTTGAGTTTTACAAAATTTAAAAAAATTAAAAATAAAAAATCGTTCAAACGAAAGCACAGTTTCCTTTTATAAAATGACCCCATAAGAGTTTGAGAATGGGTAAATAAAGACAAATGGGTCCCTTGCCCACCCCAGAAAAATGGTCTAGGTACGCTTATGATCTTAGCTTTAATTTCTTCGATTTGTATTCTAATTATTTGCATATTTTCTATTAATTTTTCCATGATTTTCAAAGTAACCCAAATCGGCGTAACTGCCACAAACTTGGGGGATATTCGCCAAAAGAGCCAGATACAATTTCAATAAAAAAAATATTGTTAATACGGCAAAGCCAATGTTTTAATGACTGAAATAAATTATTTAGAATAAGTTCTTTAAGGTATATGATTCCTTTTAATAAATAAATCTCCAATGCTTTAAAAAAAATAATTTAAAACTATAATATAATAATTCCTGTAAATTACAAAAAACTGAATAATTAATATTTATAAATTTAAGAAAGATCACGATTATTGTAATTTACTGTTAAACATATTTTAAACATATAGAAAAGTCTTATAGAGCATTTTAGGCAGGGATGCACTAACTCTACGTAGCTCGAAGGGCCATCTGGTGATTGTGCCCGAGACATGCACTAACATAAAATTAATATTTTTTCACACTTTTTAAGCATTTATTAAAATCAAATTATTATTTTCTGAAAGCTTAGGATCATAGGTCTAACATAATGAAAAATTATTTTTTATCACATGCTTTAAATTATTTTGTTGGCACCCCATGTGGCCTATTGTTGTTTATATAGGCCATATTGTTTAACTTTTCTTATAAGTCAATAAAAAACAAACTACAAAAAAGTACGTATCGTCTGTAGGAATTGATATTTTCAGTCAAATATTCTATATTTAATTTTCTATTTTTAGAAAAAATAAATTAAATAATTTCGATGTTTTCTATTTTAAAACAAAAAAATCAAATATTTTAGGTTTTCTTTTTTGTTAAAATAGTTTGTGTGTATGAGTAAAGCCAATAAAAATATGAACGTGTGTGTTGTGTGTGTAGTGTTTCGAAAATTCAGACAAAAAAAACTTTCAAATATGAAAAACAAACCACAAAATCGTTTTTTTCTAACTTTTTGTCAGTTAAAAATTGAAGATTGCATTGACAAATTAAATTCAACTTTTGGGGATCAAGGTCCATCCTTTGCAACTAAGAAAAGCTGGTATAACGAATTTTATCGACGTCTTTCGTTCCAGAGCAAATTTCGAGAAGGTCGTCCAAAATCAGTTGTTGTCAAAGTAACCATTGATGCTGTGCAAAAACTGTTAATGCATGTCATGTGACATACTCTGAGATTCAGGCTACCTTAGACATAAGTTCCACCAGCATAAATTAAATATTGCATCAAAAATTAGCCGTAAAAAAGATTTCTTCTCGTTGGATTCCTCATAATATAACACCATCTCAAAAAATGCTCGGGTCGATTGGTGCAAAGAAATGCTTAAGAAATACAATAGAGGTGCTATAAAAGACAAGTATAAGATCGTTACAGGTGACGAATGATGGATCTACGCATATAAGCCTGAAACTAAACAGCAGTCGACTGTATAGGTGTTTCATAATGAACGAAATCCAATAAAAATTGTTCGTTCTCGGAGCACTTCGAAACAACCCAGGTAGAAAAATACAAACGGCACAATGTTGGCCCGGTATTGGAGGCGGTAGTACATGTACTGGCAATGCGTCGGATTTTTAACTTTCACTGTACTGCCATGTTGTCGAAATGATAACACCAATAAATGCTTGGCCGTAGTTATTTCCCAACGTTGGCGCAGGCTTGGGATTTTATTTTTTTGGTATTATTCCAGTACATTTAATAACAAATTTAGTAGTTTGCTAGAACTTTACTGTCCTCTTAGTGTACATCACAGATTTTTTTTATTTTTATTTTTTTTTTTTGGCAATGTCTTGAGACTTGATGGAATTTCTTCAAATGTATTCTTTCGAAACTTCACAAGAAAAGAATGGCGATGTCTCTCTTACATAAATAATTGTGTAATAGATGTAAAAATACGTAAAATTTATAAAATTGTTAATTTTAATAAATTAAAAAAAGCTCGTTAATTTTCAGAAAACAGTACTGGCAAAGCACGTTTTAAGTAGTACCGGCATTTCGTAAAAACAGTGCTCTCCCAGTACAACTTTTGTTGTAACGTCGGCAATTTCTACCTGGGTGCTTTCGCTAGAAACCTGAAATTTAAAATTTGTGTTCCCTAGATTATGGGATATTTTATTATAGAGATACTTGTTGGAATTTTCAATAACAATGTGTTAAAAATGGGATAAAAAAGGGAAGAAGTACAACCTTAATCACCCAGGCCATTCCACTGGAGCTAAAAACTTTAAATTAAACTTTAAACCAGGCGTATATATCAGAGCTTCGAAAAACTTAATTGAATTTAAGCTTAATTCACTAAAAATTAAATTCAGATTTTAAAAAGATTAATGTACCATTCCCTTAAACCATTCGTAAAGAATTCATTCATAAGCTTTAATATGAATTGGATGAATTCCTAACTTGAATCATTCAAATCGCATGTTCATTCACCATTTTACTAATTGAATGAAGAAATTTTATTACCATTCACTTAGTGCAGTGTAGTTTGAAACTAACATATAATCAAAACCAAAGCATACAAGCTATAACAAAGCATACGATACTATTTATTTCTGTTAGATGAATTTTAAACATTTTTCATTGTATTATGCTAATATTTCAGCAATTACATACAAATTAAAATTTTTCATTTGATTAAGTGAATGAAAACAAATAATTTTTCATTCACTTTTTTATTAAATGAATTCAGGTTTCATTCAGTTAGAATTCAATCAAAATAGAATGAATTCATAGCTCAAGCTATAGGGATAATTTGTTAGGAGAATATCCTGATGAAGAAAAATAGCAGTTTTTGAAAAAAGTACTTATTATGTTAATTCATAATAAGGAAATTGGCCTCGAACTGAATTAATAAATTTCTAATTAATAAAAAGGTCGAAAAAAAAACAATTTTTATTTTTTTGAATAAAAATTAAAACCAAACATAGGGAATTAAGCTATCGAATTAATTCCATAAGAATGCTATTAGGTAATGAAATTTAACCCAAATTTCATTAATTTTTAAAATGTGAATGAAAGAATTAAGCCTTTTAAACCTTTGGTATATATTCACAAAGACCAAATTTTTTTAAATTTTTGATTGTAGGGGCGAAAAAGTATTGTAGAATTCAAACGTCCTGAGCAAACCTGTTTGGATATAAATCTAGAAAAGGAGTTCAGTTTTCTTCTAAATTTGTTCCGCTATTAAAACTGCCGGTAAGAAATTAACGTGATTTTAAGCTAATTAATGAATTAATTATTTTGTAATTCTGTTCAGTGGAGAATTTGTTTTAGGAAAATTTCTGCAGAAATTCCTTTAAAACGAAATTGAAAAGTATGTTTGCTTAATAAAGAGGGTGAATGTTACTGAATGAGTTTAAAGGGTTCTTCAACAGGGACGCTACAATAGTAGAAAGACAGGGACAGCAAACGACGCCATATTTCTTGCCGCTTTTTTGACATTTCTCTTCAGTAAGGTTTGCCATTTCATGATGGAAAGATATACGAGCCAACAACGAGTCGAAATTATTAAAATTTACTACCGACATTCGGAGTCAGTGGCCTCAACGTTAAGAGCGCTACGTCCAATTTATGGTCGTCATAATGAATGGCTTCGTCAATAAAAAAATATGCGTTATTGGTCAGACAGCAATCCACACGTACTCCATGAGTCATCATTGCATCCCGAAAAAATTACGGTTTGGTGCGGTTTATGGGCCGGCGGCGTCATTGGGCCGTACTTCTTCCGTGATGATCAAGACCGGCACGTTACTGTGAATGGGAATCGCTACCGTTCAATGATAACCTAATATTTTTGGCCCCAATTGGATGATATGGACTTGGAGGACATGTGGGTCCAACAGGACGGCGCCACAAGCCACACAGCGAATGTCACAATCAATTAATTGCAAACCAAGTTTGGAGAACGTGTTATCTCACGAAATGGTCCAGTCGATTGGCCGCCTCGGTCGTGCGATTTGACGCTGTTGGACTATTTCCTGTGGGGATACGTCAAATCTATGGTCTATGCCAACAAGCCAGCGACGATTGATGAACTTCGTACGAATATCGGCCGATTTATGCTTGAAAACCGTCGAAAATTGGGTTCAGCGTCTGGACTTCTGCAAGCGTGCCTGTGGTGGCCATGCAAAAGAGATCGATTTCCATACATAATGGCATCGAAAGTACTTTCACAGGTATAAAGAATTTCATTGATATCCAAAACCGTTTTTGCTTTATTTAAAAAAACTTTTGTAGCGCTCTTATTGAAGAACCCTTTATTAAATTTATGTTCTTTTCAAACTTTAAAAGTTTTACTAAACTTAATTTGTATGTGGGGTATGTACTTACATTGTACATATGTTTTTACATTTATGTATATACATTAGGATGTCCCTTAAAATAACGATTTGTCGATTTTCGTTCATTACATCCCCCTACCAGTTTTATTGGAAATGGTCCCAAATTGGAGGAATTTTGGGAATTTTTAATAATAAGACACTTTTTTTCCAAAATGGACCATTTTCGTCCAACTTTCGGCAGGGGTTAACGTTTTCCAAAAAAAATTGATTTCTTCCATTTGGGACCATTTCCAATAAAACTGCGGGGTGTAATGGCGAATATATTTTTAAGGGACACCCTAATATACATACGTACACACTTTACATAAAAAATCTATTTGCAAAAAACTCATATTTACGGGTAAATTTTAAGAACGTAAACACAACTTACTTAGAAGTTTCTTCACGTGTAGAAAATCGATTCTTAATGCTTGTAAGTAAAAAACGAAAAATATTTTCAATATACATATATACAAAGGCTGAGTAGCAGATTAAAAAAAAAATAGTAAATTCAGCAAAAGTGGTGCTAACGTTTAGTCGATTGCAAATGAAAACGAGTAAAAAAGTTAAAGTCGGGCATGCCGATTATACGATACCCTACACCGCACAGTGGGTGGGCACAAGGAAGAGGTTTATTGACGAGATATTATTTTTTTTGGATTAACTATATGTAGGTTAGTTTAAAAAAATAATCTTTTTGTTTTTCGTTGGGAACTTTTTTTTATTTTTTGTTTTTCTTTAAATTTTTTTAATTATTAGGAGGAGGAAATTCACAATTAATATTACAAGTTATCAGAGTTCATAAGATCAGAAACTTTCCGACCCGAAATCGTTTCGTTTTCTAAAATATGACGTTTTGAAAATTGGATAAACATAAAAAATGTTAAAAGTGTTTTTACAAAGTCACTTATAACTTTACACCTGAAAACTTTAATTTTGTTTCTATTTGAAAGACGACAATATTATCTTTTAAATAATATGCATATCTTGAAATATATAGAAAGAAACTAAGAAAAATGAGCACAAAAACGACATCTTAGACTCGACCTTTTTTAATTCTTTTAAAACTTTTTTTAATGTGTTCTCTTAAATAGTTGCTGAGATGGTTTTTTTTTTTTTAATAGCTATACATTAGTTATTTAAAATAAAACAACACTAATCTTGTTGGTCAAAACTTATTTTTTTTATACTTATTTATATTTATTTTTTATTTATACAATATACTGCTTGGCAAACTGTGTATAAATACACATTGTGTAAATGTATAAATATACGTAATATATTTTAAAATTGTTGGCGTATTTGGAATATTGTTCTTCCTAAATTCCTTAGTAATTTCCATTAAAAAATATATTATTAGTTAATAAATTTACTCCGAAATTTATAAAGGCTTTGGAAAATTATAGGAGGTTTATTGAACAAATTTTGTATGAAAATGACGTTTTGTAAACCTGCTATAACTTTATAAAGCATTTATGAATTGAGCCACAGGAAAATTTTTTACAATCGGTAGCTAACCACACCTATTCTACAACTAGTTCCACTGTAACCGATTCCATGGAACTGGTTCCGGAACCAAACAAAAAGAATCGCTGTTAGAATCGACAGTAGAAGGGGTTGTGAATGAAAAGTAGTTATTCTACAACCAATTCTTTGGAACAGAAAATTTTTATGGGTATTTATTCAATAAACAATCACAACAAATTACAAATATTAGGGGTTTTCATATAAACTCGTAAATACCTTGTAAACCTTGTATAAATACAAAACAAATTTTTTATCTAAGGAGTTTGACATTAAACTCATAAACATACACATACAAAGAAACAGGGGGAATATTACCTAAGAGCTATATAATTGTACAACTACATAATTTTTAAGTTAGTTTTACAAAGTTCTAGTAAAATATCCACATTTTTTTGTAAAATATATACAACAGAGAAACAAGCCGCGGCAGCGATTAGGGTTGAGCCGGATAAAAATCGGCGGCGGCGGCGGCTTGATCGGCTGGATAGAACGTTATACTTGTAATTTAAAGATACCTGTATTTTGTCTCATGCCTATCAACGTTAAGTCTTAAAAGCAAATCTACGTTAAACCAATTGTAGTATAAAATTTTTTTAAACAGGTTATGTTTATAATTTTTCCGTTATAATCGAACGTACGTCAGCAAAAGTTCCTAGGAAGTAACGCGAATAAGTTACGTTAGATGTGAAAATGTATAAACGTTGAGTTTTCAACGTTGATAATTATCCGTGTTGAAAGTTAACGTGCATACGAAAAGTAATGTGTTAGTTGTTGTCTTAAAAGCGATTTTATGCACTTTGAGGTTTTTTATGAGTTAACGGATATAGTTAAGTCGAAAACACAGCTGATGTTTAAGGTTTTTTTTTCCAAAACGTAGCAGTAGAAAATTGTACAAAAAAGTCAGAATTATCAGATAAAAAAGAATTTAAAGTTAAATTCATCGATAAAAATTACACTTTACAATTTTTAGTTTTTGAACAGACCTAGAAGGAGTGATAGCTGGGCTTTCCAAATATATACACTTACAAAAAAAATTTGTTGTCCCAACCGAATTTAGTTCCAACCGAATCGTTCGGTTGTTTCAACCCTATTTCGGTTATCACAACCCTATTTTGGTTGCAACAACCTTATTTCAGTTGGAACAACAGAAATAGGGTTGCAGCAACCGAACGATTCGGTTGGAACCAAATTCGATTGGGACAAAAAAATTTTTTTTAGGTGTACATATGCTTTTTTATTGCATGTTTTTTTTATGCATGTTTTTTTATGCATGTTTATATGTTCAACAAAATTGTGTGAAAAAATTTTCAAATAAAACTGATTTTCCTAATTTTTTCTATTTTTTTAATTTTAACGGCTTTTAATTGTAACATTTTGTATAAAAAAATTAATTTTTATCTAATTCATTCTTAAACTGGGTTTAATTCAGAGTAAAATTAAGTTTTTTTTTTATTTTAATGGCTTTAAAATTGCTAAAGTTATAAATTTTTTTATAAACAAGGAATGTCTGCATTTATAAGAAAATTGATGTAAACCTTAATGAGTGCGGACATCGAGTTGTCTTATAACAGCTGAAATTAATTGTATAGAAAAAGTACGATAACTTTCTCAGTTAATTTAAGCAAAAGAATCTCATTTTACTAAGCACTAAACCCATTTTCAAAATAAATTACAACAGTAAAGAAATGTTTTTTTTTTTAAATACTGTAAAAAAAAGCCGTCAAAGTATACAAATTAAAAAAACATGTTTTTTAATTTCAATATTTTTAAAAAATTGTCAACATATTTCAGTTACAAATAAATAATTCTATACATATTTGAAAAGCTAAAAATTTGAAAAATTGCTAATGTTCAAATTGTTAAGTGCTTGAAGTCGCTCAAAAACAGAGCTTTAACATTATCAGCCCTGTTATGAGTTCCGAAATTTTTAATTAGAGTGGACTGAAAGAATTATCCTTCATGATATTAATGATATAATTTCATAGAATTTTTTTCGTAGACATTTTTTATTTTATAATGATACAATAAAAACGTCATAAATAAACAATAATTTGTTCCAAACACAATCTCAAATTATAAAACTGAAACTAGTTATCGAAAAAAAATAGAAACCTGTTAAGTATTTACGAAAAAAGTAACAAAATTATTAATTTTACTTCAAAAATATGGGTTTTTTTGAAAATCCTAAATTTTCAAAAAAAAAGCTCCAAAATGTTCCAAGAGATATTTGAAAAACTTGAATGCCAATGTGTTCCCTCAGATGTCTTCTACCTAGGTTTTTGCGACCGTTCATAAACTTTCGAGCGTTTGCCCTTTAACTGAAAAAATACCTTCAGATCTCGCTGATTTCCAGCATTCTAGAGTTTTAATAAAAACTAAAAAAATAGCGCTAAAAATTACTTTAAATGTAGGTTCTGGTTTTCTGAGACATACTAACCCCCTAAAGTCCAGGTTTGTGGGACATTTGAGTGCCAATTCTGAATAAGTACGAAATTAACCCTTGAACACATTTTAAGTTTTGACTTATTTCTGGCATTGAAGTTAACTTTTCAACTTCGATGTCTTCAGAGACTTATAGTAGAATTTCATGACAAATATTTTTGCGGAACAAATATTTTTTCTCTCGTAGTGTTTTACATAATTTCGCTGAACATATCCTATACCTAAAATGAAAGATTCACATGGTTTCCTATGCCGATTCACAATAAACATTTTCAAAAGAGGGGAAATTTTAACCCCCCAAAAACATAGGGCCAGACGAAAACTTTTAAAACGCCGATACACATATATTTTTCTTTGGTCCCTCTGTGTGAATCAGTTATCATCAGAACCTTTTTTTCTTTTTTGTACAGTGTAATTTATTTTCCAACACATAACAATTTTAAATTTATGGCCGCCATATTGGATCCGCCATGTTGAATTTTTTTAATTTGATTTCAGATTCGTAATCTGCTACCCAAAAACTTCTGCTGGTGGAAATTTGAAGTAAATCAGGCGACATAAGAAATTTAATGAAAAAATTGTTTGTCGCCATATTGGATCCACCATTCTGAATTTCAAAATTTTAATTTCAGATTTTTAATCAGCGGATCCTGGACCTATATAATTGATTATTTTAAGTCAATTATATTAGAAACTAAAAATTAATGGCCGCCATCTTGGATCCGCCATTCTGAATTTTATATTTTTTATTTCAGATTCGTGATCAGCAACAACCAAACCCTCCTTTGTGATATCTTTTAGTTTCATATACGCAATATTCTAGTTTTGGCCAAAATGCTGGCCCACTGTGCAGCTTAGTAACGACAACAACCAACTATAGTAATTAATAGTAAATGAAATTGCTTCATTGATTTTATGAAGCTCTTCATTGGTTGTATGATTTATTCATTGGAGGAGTGGGCTATTCGTTTTATGAAGAATTTCATTAATTTTATGAACTTTTCATAAACATTGACTTTAATGAAACCTGTTTCATAGATTCTTTGAAAAGTTTCAATGGACGAGTTCCAGTGACAATTTTCATTGAAACTATGAAGAAATTCATTACTGAAGTGATGAAAATTCTCTCAGTGTGGTTTTGTTAAATCACACAGAATTCAAAATGTCAAAAATTGGCTGTTTCGAACAAATTTGAGCTTTTATTTACAAATTTTAAAATATTTACACATTGTTGCGAAAAAATATATATTGGTTTTACTTTCACAAAGCTTTTTCTACACGAAATAAAACAAAGAAAATAATAAGCGCCCTATATATTACACAGTACAACACTAAAAAGGCATCGGGCATGCGACATATCAATTCTGAGAGATTTTAGGATGAATATCACGAATGTGAACACCAAATTTCAAAATTAGATCTTTTTATAAGCCTTTAACAGGATAGGCTTAAAAAAATTGTATTTATAAAAATTTAGGGTCAGAAGGTTTATAATTGGAACGAAGAACGAATGTTTTCTAAAATTTTACTTAAATTTTGAAACAAAATTTCCAACTTTAGAAATATTTTTGACAAAAATCGTTCTTAGCTCTGACTACAAAACTGGTTCTTTTATTTCTTATTTACTCTTGATGGTTCAGGAAATGATGAAGTAGAAAATTTGTTTTAAAAATTACATTTCTTTTTATACAATCTGATATACAATCCTTGCAAAATATATACATGTGTAGTGGAAAATATCCGAAGAATTGCAAATATTTTGCTAGAACTTATTTACTTTACTTCGAACTTATGTAGTTGTATAATTGCATAGCACTTAGATAAAATTCCACCTGTTTTTTTTCTACGTGTACCGGGTTTACACTGTTTACGAGTACAATACGAGTTTATATGAAAACCCCTATTATTTATTTTGATATTTTTCAAATGTACAAACAAAAATAAATTGTAGATGTGATGTTAGACGTATCAATTTGTTGGTACACATACTATTTTTCAGGGTCTTGTACCATGTACCAACTAAAAATTGTGTTGGTACGCAATAATACCAACTTCTATAACTTATAATTTCAATTTTGTTTTTTATTAAAAGTGTAAAGGAAGAAACGAAAACAGCTGTTTTACTGACATTTTAACCGCCACAAAACTTGAAATAATATTCACAAGTGTGGCGACAAACTACAATCTAATTTTTTATACATTTTGTTTAAAAAAAACAGTATATTTTTATATTATACAAAATACAATATATTTGTAGTTGTAGCCTACCGACTTAACTATGACTTATGTCCCATTTTTTGTCGTTTATAAGAACAGCTGTTCTTTTAATGTAGATTTTTCTCTTTTGTGAGGAAATTTTTGTTTCAAATACCAGCTTTTAGCGACATCTATACCACTTTTTTTTGGCCACTAACATCACTGATACAACCTCAAATGTTCTACTTTTCGAAAATCTACAAATCAGAACCCAGGACTGCCCAGAAAAATAACCCTGGGCCTTTAAATATGAAAAAAACAACCCAAAATTTGTAAATTTTAAAAAAATATAATTAAAAATATTTATTAATAACAAAAAGCTATTAACTATATACTTGAATACCTGAAGTTGTAGGTTCCATCATAAAAAATTAATTTTTGAAAGGTTAAATAGAAAAAATAAAGACTTGAATCATCTCAATTTTAAATTTTTGCCACTGTATGCGAAAACACTAATAATTCTCTAACTTTGAGAGCCCACTGCAGAATAAGTAAACAACATAGACGATTGATTGTGACAAATAGTGATGCAGAATTTTATCCACTTTTACCCGATACCAAAAATTATTTTAAAAAATTGATTCTAAAATTTCAATTAATCGCCACTTTGGTATCATTTGAACCCAATGTGCACCGGTCTGATTGAAAGCCAACTAATGTTTGGTTCCGAAATTGGAATGGGCCTAAAGAAAAAATTAGAAAAATAACACCTAGCGTTAGGTGTCTACAAGAGAAAATCGAAAATATAGTTCATATTGACGCTAGATTCAAATATGGGCCATTCTTATCTAAAATCCGCAGACTTTGTCCTTGAGCCAAAGTGCACCAAATTTCATTAAAATATCTTTGTGTTTTTGACCTGTAGCGTACGAATAATATAATTTTTAGGGCACTAGGTCCAACCATGGACCGATTTTAACCAAAATCAATCAGCTTCGTCCTTGGCCGAAATAAGTCAGTGTACCAAATTTTATGAAAATATCTTAATATTTGCGATCTGTAGCGTTCGCACAAGACTACATCGATAGACAGACAGACGGACATCGTTAAATCGAAACAAAAACTGATTCTGAGTCGATCGGTATACTATATGTTAAAAACATCAGCACAAACTTATTACACCCTATCCACATATTAGTGTTGGGTTTAAAAATCCTTGCTAGAACCAATTAAACTTTTTTCTGAATATTAGTAGTCCGAAAAAAATTAAAATTTTTTATAAGAGATTTAGAGAAAGATACGTTAGTTAATCTATTTGCTGAAAATTTAAGTCTAGAAATTGTGTTTTTGTGATTCTTTTAAAATTTTTCAAAGAGAAGCAACACTCAGGAAATTCTTCCTATTAATTAACGTGTTGCTTCCTTTGGAAACGGGATAGAGAAGTGAAAGGCGCTGAAAGATGAAGGGCTTCAAATATGGCAACACTGTAATTGCGCGAGGTGTTGAATTTTTTAGAACAGTTGTTGCGCGCCATCTAATGGTGAGTTGGCGAACTTTGTTGAAGTTTTTTAGTTCATAGCCCTGTTATATTATTTTACTTCGGTGGGGTTAAGTGATATCGGAACACCGAAGGTGGACGCTGCGATATGTATCAGGGATAGAAAAAACTCATACATATTACTATTTTTCATAAATTGTTGATGTTTGTAAAATATATTGTAAAAATGTCCAGACTTCCAATTACCTATATGTTTTTGTTGGCATTGAATATAAATGCTGTAAACTGTAAATACATAGTTATAACTACCCTACGGGAAATTTTAACAAACTGTCACCGAACTGGCCCCTTTATATGAAATAGACTGGTCACTTTTACATGGCGTTGTCATAGGAGGGGTAAATTGACCCCCTGTGACATGTCACAAGACAAATCCTAGGACAGGTTACTGAACTCTCATAAAAAACAAAGTTCAGGGACCTGTCCTGGGATTTGTCTTGTGACATGTCACAAGGGGTCAATTTACCCCTCCTATGACAACGCCATGTAAAAGTGACCAGTCTATTTCATATAAAGGGGCCAGTTCGGTGACAGTTTGTTAAAATTTCCCGTAGGGTAGTTATAACTATGTATTTACAGTTATAACTATGTATTTACAGCATTTATATTCAATGCCAACAAAAAGCATATAGGTAATTGGAAGTCTGGACAAATTGTTATTATATCAATTTTATACAAATGCCTTAAGATCTCAAAACGACTAAGTAATTTCGAGATAAACAATTTTACGAGAATGACACGTATATTATTATTAACAAACAGTTAATATTATAGAGAGTAATTATGCTACTCTTAATTCTCTCCAATAAAAAACCGAAGTCGGTCAAACTCGAACTCTGCTGGCTTTCTCTCTGTTAAAACACTTAAATATAGGACACTAAACATACGTAAAAATGTTGTAATGTGCTATTCTCAAATGTTGTATTTTTTCAATCTAAATTTTAACAACCCTGTTTTTTGTTAGGACGATACAACACATAGCACACCCCTTGTGAATACCTTTAATGAAAGTTAAATAATTTTTTTTAAGTAGTTGTGGCATAAAAAATGTTTATTCAAAAAATACCAATTACAGTTTTAAAACTACGAATTTCTTAAAGGTCGAAGAAGGTCGAATATTACTTCATAATTTATAGTTATAAAACTATTTAATAATATTTTAGTGTCTATTTTTATAAAAAGATTTAGACGATTTGCCTAAAAATTTGTGTGAAAAATACTCACTTTTAAACTTTTTTATAAAAATAGAATAATACTTCTGAAAATCTGAATAGAACCAAAATATCCATATTTTCCAAAAAAATATTTAATCAAAAAATCCATCTTAGTTCTGACTCTAAAGCTGGTCCGATACAAGTTTGCATTAGAGGGCTGCATGAATGTTTTACAAAACATTCTCTTGTATGCGCTGATGCCAGATTTGACGATTTTTAATACAATTTTGCTTATTTGTACTTATTTACAGGATATTAAAATTTAGGTCATTACAAAAAAAATAAAAAATAAAACATAAAACAAAAAAAATAAGAAAATGTTTTGTGAATGTTTTGCAAAATATTCGTACTGCACTCAAAAAAATAAGTTAGTAGAAAAATTAGTAAAACGTCTTGTATATCAAGTGTACTAGTTTTCAGCACTTTTTTTTTGTTGAAATTCCGTTTTCAGCAAAAATTTTAGTTATATTTTTTTAACACTAAACTAATTTTGAACTAATGTTTTACTAATTCATTTTGCTGCAAAAATTGTACTGATAACCGCATTCATAGCGTGGACGACAACCAGATAGACAAGATGTAGATGTCGCAGCTTGTCTGGAAACGGAAATGACAAAAAAAGAAAAACAACTCTACACATATTCTATATTTAAATTTTCAGCAAATAAATTAACTAAAGTAAAATTTCGCTACAAGTTTTTTGAGTTTTTTTTAGTCTACTAATATTCAGCAAAAAGTTTAGTGATTTTAGCAAAGATTTTTTTCATTTGCAGTCGACTAAGTGTTAGCAAAACTTTTGCTGAAGATTACTATTTTTTGGTAAAAATCAGCTCGCTGATTTTCAGCACACCTTTTGCTGAAATTACCAACTTTTTTGCAAGCACGCTCCGGACTAAAAATTTACTGACACAGCAACATTTTTTGCTGACTTTACTGACTTTTTTTTGAGTTTGGCCTCTAGTTTGCACGCATTAAAAATTCCAATATATCCTGAAAGAATTTATGATTCAATCCGTTTAACAGCTTAAGCCGCAAATTAATATTTAATTAATGTATTTAGAGTTGTTTGAAAACGGCTATTTAAACTGTTAAACGAATTGATCTCGAAAAAGTGGAAGATATGGATATTTTATATTACGCCCTTATTTCAGAATATATTAAGTAGATCTTCTTATGACTGCAACCAAAAGATGAACTTTGTCGTAAGTTATTTTAATAGAAATCGAGTTTTTGAAGTACAACATACGTCGGATATATTCATTTTCTAACGAGCGGGAATTCCCGGGATCCCGGGAAATTCTAAAAAAAATCCCGCTGTCCCGGGAAATGAAAAAGTCCGGGAAAAGAAAAACCCTAGTGATGATAAGTATTAAATTTGCCGGTTTTTGGGTGGAATTATGCCCGTTTTTGCGTTAAATTATGATCACTCCCTGTTTTGCGATCACTTTTTATATACATTTGTAGAATTTATGAATAACGCCACTAATTGTAAGCAATTTTTTATTCTTTTAACATATTTTATTAAAATTTGACAAAAAATGTGCACAAAAAACAAAATAAAAAAAAAACAAATTGGAAAATGCTTTTGGGGATTTTTGTTTCTAGTTCATTCTGAATGCTTCAAACCCAATTCTGTGCTTTCAAACCCAATTTCTGTGCTTTCAAACCAATTTTTGGGATTTCAAACCAAATTTCTGCAACTTTACACCAAAAATTTCCTTAAATAAGGCAATATTTACTCTTTTGTTGTTTATCGAGTTGGGGACAGCTTGCAAAAAAAAATAAAGAGTACCAGTTAAGCACGTAAGAGTAGCATGGAATGACTCTGTTATTAATAAAATACGTACTAAAAATTAATTTGTTGTTTTAATTAAAATGTTTTTATTCGGTTTAATTTAAAGCGTAGCTGTAGTAAATTTACGTATTTTTGTGGGATTTTAACGCACTTTATGTGTATTTTTACGCATTTTTGTTGGATTTTTACGCATTTTTTACACACAAATTTAGTAAATTAACACACTAATTTCCAAATTTCATTTAATTTTTACGCACTTTCAATGTAAAATTACACATTATTTGTGCACCAACTTACAAATAATGTTTGTATTTGTTTTTCAGTTACACACATAGAGTAAATGTACCCAATTTATAGTAGGAGTACAGTTTCCTACTATAAGTTGGGTAAATTTCAACAGAATTTAATTAGAGTGTACAAAAAACCAAAAAATATACATATCGCTTTTTTATCCCTAAAACCTTTTTTTTAAGCGACAGCAAACACACAAAAATGTCCCAATATATTGGGACATTTTTGGCGTTTTTGGCACAATTTTGGCAGCAAAATAAATTAGTAAAACATTAGTTAAAAATGTATTTAGTGCTAAAAAATTATTATTAAAACTTTTGGTGGAAATATAATTTCAGAAAAAAAATTACGAAAACTAGTGTACTTGATATGAATGTTATATTTTTTATGTATTCCTTTACCACTTTCCCATAATTATACCACAAGAAAATCCAGTCTTTTAAGGCGCCTAAACCCTAAAACCTAAAAATTACACATAGCCATTTTTAAATTGCCATTTGATGTACCTTAATTTTGCTTTTTATACAAATAGTTATTTTTGTTTACAAGGATCTTTTAAAATGCTGAGTTCTTACAAAGTAACTGTATTAGAATTGGATGATGGGCTTCTGTTAATAGGTCCATTCGATTACTGGATAATTTGTACAAATTTGTACAAATTTTTACTGGATGGCGTTCGTTTACATAAATACTCAGTAAACAGAAAGAAAAAAGAGAGAATAAAGTGACAGTTCTATGTTGAGAGTTTCTAAGTCTTCTTCTTTTTCTTGCAAATTTTTACTGGATAAATTTTTGCCAGTAAGAATTTGCAGGCAGAAAAAAAACATATGTTTCGAAAACATATGATTGTTTATGGTAAATAAAAAAAATTATTGTCCAATTATATTATTTTATGGAAATGCAAAGCAGTAAAACTTTCAAAATAAATTATGGAAAAGATAAGAAAACCTTCTAAAATTGTTCTGCTTAAGGTTTAACATCAAAAATTATCTTCTTTCATAGCGACCAGTTAAAATTTATTTGTATATTTGGTGTTGTAATCAGCTGTGTGTACAAACTTGCAAATTGTTGCAAATTTTCTGTTCGCGTACATGTTTGGGAAAATTTTAGTTTGAGAGTAAATCTTGTCTTACTCTCTGAAAGTTTGTACTGAGTAATTCTTACTGGACTTGACTGAGAAAAGTAATCGAATGGGCCTAATATTACTTGTGGTGTTATATGCAACACTACACTCATAGAAATAAACTTGTAAAAATGGCAGAAAAATCTACTAAAAATTAATTAAAAATGACCTTGCAGAAAAAACTGCTGAAATTGGCAGATTATTTTCATAATTATTAGTAAAATAGGAACAGCAAATATAAAACTGTTAAATTTACAGAATTTCAGTTATATTTGAGTTAACTTTTAGCTAATTGAAAATAACAAATTTTTCTTTAAAATCTGCAGACAATTTTGCTAAATATTAGTAGATTTAAAATACCGTTATATCTACAAAAGTTTTGTTATTTTTAAGTTAAATCTAGTTGAATGCAAATAGCCTTGTAAAATCAGCAGAAATATTTGCTGATTTCAGAAGACTCGATTTTTAAAATTATTTTGTTTAAAAAAAAAAATCGAAAAAACTTTGAAATTTTTTTATGATTTTTGCTTAGCATAGTTTTTTGCATGCGGCCCTATGCTCCTTGCAGGAGTAAAAGGAACAAATATATATATAGTTTTTTTCTGATTTTAGCAGGTTAAATTATTTCAAAATAAACTGAGTTTAGTTCTTAACTGTAGTTATTAATGTCAAATTTATGTGGAAATATATGTGGTTAAGGTTTAACCATGGTTACGTTGGAAATAAATTACACACCCTAAGTTATTTTCTATTAACAAAAATTTGGCTCATATATAACTAAAATTCTTTATATTTAACAGTTTTTGCTGTTCCTATCTCACTATTATATAGCAAAAATAATCTTGTAATTTCAGCAATTTTTTCAGTAACATAATTTTTAATTATTTTTTAGTAGTTTTTCTTTTACTGACTTTTTTCTATTAGTGTACAATACTTTTTTTAGCGGTTTAGAATATTTTTCCCAAATTAGTTATATTATCCTTTTGCCTAAAAATTTGAAAGTTTGAGATAGTGGTGATGTATTAACCGGGTCATTCCACCTCAATTCAACCAATGGTTGAAAATCGAACCCTTTCGATTTGGATTAAATTTGGTCAGAACTTATCTTTCATCATATAACGAAGTTCTGCCAAAGGAAAACAATCACAAAATTTTTTTTACAAAGTTATGCAATATTTAAAATTTCAAAGAATGTCATAATTATTTGCATATTTTGTTTTGTTACGAGTTTATTTTTTGAATATTTCGAAAACTAAAATAGCTACAGCAATGGTTCTTATCTCGTTCTAAAGAGGATATTTAGAGATATAGAAAAATATATAAAAAAATTGAAAAATATATAAAAAAAAATTGAAAAATAAAAAAATTTTAAAAATGGAAAAAATTAAAAACCTATTTTTTGCTCAATATTTTTTATATAAAACCTCTAACTCATCTTAAAAGATTCTCAAATTTTCGAAAGGGCGCTTTTTTTTAAGAAAGATATGAATTTTTGAATTTTTCTATTTTTTGTTTTTTTTAATTTGAATCTTAATACAATAATACAGTACAAGACAAAAAAATATCAAAGTTCAGACAACTGATTCTGGTAGAGGGGACCAAAAAAAGTACACGTGTATTGGCGTTTTAAAAGTTCACATCTGGCCCTATGTTTTTTGTGGGGTTCCCCTCTTTTGCAAATGTTTATTGTGAATCGGCATAGGAAACGATGTGAATCTTCCATTTTAGGTATGGAAAGAAAAGTTCTGACCGAAATTCATCCAAATCGAAAGGGATCGATTCCAACCATTGGTCGAGTTGAGATAAAATGACCCAACCCTCTAACAATCTTTCTTCTGGTTGCGATAATATTTAAAGTATATATTTTGCATTGAAAACCTACTATTGAATAATTATTAAAATTTTAATTTATCGCATTATTTAGGCGATATAGCCCAATAAAGGTTGAAGACGAATCAAAAAATCCAATAGTCAGTTAATTTCGGGATTTGCTATAATTAATACTATTAATAAAATAAAATTACATACCGGAAAAAACTATTGATCTAGTGTTGTTATTTCAGAAGATATGGCGATTTTTAAAAATTAGGAAATTTGACGAATTTAGCAATAAATATCAATAAATTTGATGAAATTAGTTTTGTTTACTACTAACTCTGAGCGTATAATAATTAATTTCAGAAAAATCTGCCAAAAAGTTTTTGAATTAGAGAGATATTGGTAAGACGTATCCTGACGTTATACTTTGAGGCCTGGAACAAAAATAATAACTCATTTTACCATTAGACACTCTACATTAGCTTCGATAATATATGTATGCGGAATCGTAAATGTATTTTTAGCGATTTTTCAAATATTTTTTTTCGTTTTAAAAAAATATTTTTTTAAATTTACGAAATTTTCACTTTAACTACATCCTTCTTGCTTTAAAATCATTCCTTGTACAAAGAAGTCTGAAGGTAGAAAAGTAGCTAATTTTGTTTTATATCGATACAATATTGATACGAAATTTGATTGGTGTAGTTCTGGTACTTTGGGAATAAAAATATCCCGAGAAACACAACTGAATTCGTTTGGGGCAACCAAATTATGGAGTTGGTGCAAGCGTTGGCAAAAAATACGGTCACAACGGATTTAAAATCTAAGCGACAATACTTTTTAATAAAA
Source organism: Leucophora obtusa (assembly GCA_949987735.1). Lineage (NCBI taxonomy): Eukaryota > Metazoa > Arthropoda > Insecta > Diptera > Anthomyiidae > Leucophora > Leucophora obtusa. The sequence goes on along the minus strand of OX465297.1, from coordinate 85,139,086 downwards.
CGTTATGATTTTAGTTAAAAAAAATTCTTTACCAAATTTTTTTATTCAAAGTTAATTTCTATGCTGCAATAAAAGAATTTAAGTCTTGTGCATAGAAATCGCAAATAATAATAAATAAATAATTTGGCAGTTTTTATTAATGAAAACCTTACAAAAATATTTATATTTTCAAACATTTTGATTGGTTGAAAATAAATTAACCAATCAGAATGCTTCAAAAATAAACCAAGTCAAGGTATACTGCCATCCAATATTTTAACTAAAGTCGACTTTAACTAAAATATACATTTGAAAAATTTTAAAAATCCTATTCCAAAAAAAACAATTTAAAAAACTTAATATTTTTTAAATTTCCCGTTTTCCCGGGAAAAATATATTATTTTCTTGGGAATTCCCGGCAAACTTTTCCCGGGATTTCCGGGAAACCCTAGTTGTTATGGTTAACATATTATTGTCTATAAATATTACCACTTTTACAAAAAAATCATTCTTAGGAAATTTTCATTGGCATTGAAATATAATTGGCATTACTTTATCTCAATGTCAATGCCAACAAATTTCATCACCATTCAATCCCAATGAAATTTTTTCAATTTGCATTGATGAAAACAATGGTATGTAATATAAAAAAAAATATAAGAAATACGCGAATTTTTAATTTTTTTTTCTTAATTTATTCTTTTATTAAAACATGAAAACAAATACTTCTTTCATCAATTATAAATGGGCATTTAGGCATTGAACAATGCCAATTGAAAAAATTTCAATTAATTGACACATTCAATAAACTGGTCCCAAGTATGTTTTTAAATACATATTTATTTTTTATTTATTAATTTTCATTTCATTTGCCCCTTTTTTACCTTTTTCCAGTCCACTAGTAATCTACCAAAGTTTTGTTGATATTTTCATTCTACTATTATTTAGCAATTTTTTCGCTGATTTCAGCAAGTTAAGCTCAAACATTACTAAAATTCTGTAAATTTAACAGTTTTTTTTTTGCTATTTTTATTAAACTACTATTCAGCAATTTTGTTTGCTAATTTTAACAGGTTAAATTGTTATATGGAATTAACAACAATTTAGCTCAAATATTACTAAAATTCTGTAAAATTAACAGTTTTTTTTTGCTGTTTTCATTTTATTAATATTTAGCAAACTGATTCTGCTTATATTAGCAGTTTTTTCTGCAGCATCATTTTTAGTAACTTTTTCTGCTATTTTTATGGACTTATTTGTATGAGTGTAAGATTCCCAATATTTTGGGAATCCCCAAGCATTTTTTTTTTATTTTACAATAATAAACCAACATGCACAATTTTTCCTAATTATTTTTCTTATACGACTTGTTCACGTTACTTGTCTTTTTTATACTGACACAATATGGAAAAATCCACAAATAAATGGAGAAATGTGTCGTATTCTGTTTAATCTCTATATGTGACGCGCAAAATAGAAAGGGACCTAAGGTCAGGAGAGCATGGGATCGGTCTCATTCGATGCTCAGATGTTGTCCACAAAAAAAAATTGATTTTTTTACCCTTAGGTCCCTTTCTCTATGCGCTGTCACATATGTGACGCACAAAATAGAAAGGGACCTAAGGGTAAAAAAAGGGCATGGGATCGGTCTCATTCGATGCTCAGATGTTGTCCACATCAAAAAAAAAATTGATTTTTTTACCCTTAGGTCGCTTTCTCTATGCGCTGTCACATATATAAAAGAATAACGTGAGTGACTGATTTACTGACTCAACATCGCCCAAACCGCTGAAGCTAGGAAGTTGAAATTTGGTATGTACATTTTTCCAAAAAAAAGTTCCATTTTCCAAAAAAAGTACTTTTTCAAAAAATTTACTCTCTCCAAAAAAAGTGCCATTTTCAAAAAAAAGTACCTTTTGCAAAAAAAAAAAAAATACATTTTCAAAAAAAGATGTAGCTTTATCCAAAAAAGTACCCTTTTAATAAAAAGTATCTTTTGCGAAAAAAAATTGGCCGATCGGAACCGCTTTGGCTAGAAACCTGAAATTTATAATGTGTGTTCCTTGGAGTATGGGCTAATATGATGGCCTGTCAAAACCCTTTGGCTAGAAACCTGGAATTTAAAAATTTTGGACACGGACGTTATAAAATGCGGGCTCAAAAAGGGAAAGTGGCCCTTAACGGCCCATCTAAACTGCTGGAACTAGGATGCTGAAATTCAGTATATGGGTTCCTCCTCCAATGTAGAAGTCCGTTAATACGGAATTTTTTCAAATTCCAACCGGGAGGGGCAAAAAAAGGAAAAGTGTCCCCCTCGACGGCCTGTTCAAAGTACTGGAAGTAGGAAGCTGAAATTCGATGTGTGGATTCCTCCTCCAGCTTGGGCGTCCCCTAGGGTGGAATTTTCTGAAATTCCTGCCGGGAGGGGCACAAAAGCCTGCCAAAGGCCACTGAATAGAAAACTGAAATGTAAAATATGTGTTCATTCGAGTACACTTCACTTATTGGGAAGATACTTTTTGGAATTTTGGGCAGGGACATTGCAGAAATGGGGGTTCAAAAAGGGAAAAGTGCCCCCTTAAAGGCCTGCCCAAACGGCTGGAGGTAGGTGGTAATTTGGTATGATTCATTAAAATTTGGTGTGAAGATTCTTCCTCCATTGTAGACATCCGCTAAGATGGAATTTTCGGAAATTTCTACAGGGAGGGTCAAAAACAAGAAAAGTTTCAGCCTTGGCGGTCTAGCCAAACTGCTGGAACTAGGGAGCTGAAATTCGGTATGTAGGTTCCTCCTCCGACGTAGACGTCCGCTAAGACGGAATTTTTTGAAATTCCTACCGGAAGAGGTAAAAAGGGAAAAGGTCTTCCCTTTGATGGCCTGGCCAAAATGCTGGAATTAGGGAGTTGAAATTAATTCTGTTCCTCCTCCAATGCAGATGTCCGCTAAGACGGAATTTTTGTAAATTCCATCCGGGAGGGGTAAAAAGGGAATAATTTTCCCCCTTGATGGGCTAACGTATCGACAAGTTATTTTTTTGTAACTTTGGACAGGAACGTGGTAGAAATGGGGGTTCAAAAGGCGAAAATTTCCCACCTCGACGCCTGCCTCTTTGGCTAGAAACCTAAAATTTAAAGACCGAGTGTATTTAGAATGCCAAAATTAAGAAACAAAATGGGGAACAAGTACACAAGTGAGATGAAATGGAAATGAACAGGGAACAAGTGGAATTAAAACAGTGGACAATGGAAATGAAATGGGAGAGGGATCGAAATGAAATGGAATATGGAACAAAATGCAATAGGGAGCGAGATGGCATGGAATGGGTGAGTGGAATTGAAACACTACAGTTAAAAAAGTAATGGAACGAAGCAAGTGCAAAGAAATGGATTGGAAAGAGGAACGACAGTGGGAGCGAAATGGAATGAAACGGGTAACGATTGTATTGTAACAATAGATAATGGGAACGAAATACAATGGAATGAAGAACGAAATGGAATGGAACGGGGAACGAGTGAAATTGAAACATTAGATATCTGGAGCGAAATGGAATGGAATTTGAGTGACTTAAAACTGCTGGAGTTTGGTACTTGAAATTTCGCATGTGACTACCTATGTTAAGACATATGTTTATTTTAAGACATACATGTCTATGTTAAGACATGTATGTCTTTCATAACAATCTTACCGGCTGGTTGGATTGTTATGAAATTTCACAAGGTCATAGAGTTAGGTTTTTAGGCCGGAACCCACGGACGCAACAGGAGCTCGACCTTTCAGCTCCAAAGAAAGCCACCTCTAAAATGCGAAAATCTCGAAAGCTTGCCATTTTCCGATATATCTACAGATTTTAAAAACGTAACACAAAATTATATTGGGCAGAAAGTTGGCAAATGGTGTTTGAATTACAATCTTATAATATGTGCTAAATTTGGAGGAAATGAGTTAATATTTAGACACAGTTTACCTACAAAGGTCATACAAAAAGTCAATTATAGAGTGCCAGTTGTAATAAAAATAGACTTTGCATGTTAACGAAGACAGAATTAATGAATTACTTAAAGATATTTAAATCCGCTCATATGTGCTGCTGTAAGAAAATTTTTGTCTGATCAAAGCCCAGTAACTGTTACAAAAGCTTTGGAAATTACAAGTTTTTTTCGGTCATGCGAAAGTCTTAATCATAATAAACCCAAATTTCCTTTGTTTAATTCGTTAATTTCAAATGGTCTTGCCACCCAAGACAAAAATAAATATTTTGCATTCAGTTTGACAATAGTTTTCTCAAAGAACTAACAAAATATGGAGTTTATATACAAATAAAATATAAAACAGCATGTTTTACTTCGTCTAACTAAATTGAAGTTCGTGTTGCAAAAATTTACAAAAATCCAGCAGAAACTGAAAATTTCTGGTAGATGTTACAAAAACAAACTCATTTCATCTACTGTTGGACTTGAAAGCATGGAATTTAGTAAATTTTTCAGTAAAAAGCGAAATTACACAAAAACTACACAAAAATATCATTATTCAAAAATTATCCAAGAAATGTGTAAACAGTCCCATTTTTGAATAATTACTCAAAAAGTGGCAACACTGCACCTTATTTAAAACAACTACACTCAAAAAAAAAGTCAGTAAAGTCAACAAAAAATGTTGCCGTGTCAGCAAATTTTTAGTCAGGAGCGTGCTTACAAGTTGGTAATTTCAGAAAAAGGTTTGCTGAAAATCAGCGAGCTGATTTTTACCAAAAAAATAGTAATCTTCAGCAAAAGTTTTGCTATCACTTAGTCGACTGCAAATGAAAAAAGTCCTTGCTAAAATCACTAAACTCTTTGCTGAATATTAGTAGACTGAAAAAAACTCAAAAAACTTGTAGCGAAATTTTACTTTAGTTAATTTATTTGCTGAAAATTTAAATATAGAATATGAGTAGAGTTGTTTTTCTTTTTTTGTCATTTCCGTTTCCAGACAAGCTGCGACATCTACATCTTGTATATCTGGTTGTCGTCCACGCTATGAATGCGGTTATCAGCACAATTTTTGTAGCAAAATAAATTAGTACAACATTTGTTCAAAATTAGTTTAGTGCTAAAAAAATATAACTAAAATTTTTGCTAAAAATGGAATTTCAGCAAAAAAATTGCTGAAAACTAGTACACTTGATATACAAGACGTTTTACTAATTTTTCTACTAACTTATTTTTTTGAGTGTACGATGAAGAACAACTTCAAATTTATCTCTCTGATAACATGTCTTCGGGGTAATGACGAAAATAATATCCGCAGTAAAATACAAATTTTATTTTTACCACTTCTTTGTCAATTACAAGGAAGGGGCAAAAAACATTTCTCCGTACTGCGAGTGTTGTCAAAATGTTGGGTTTTAATTTTTATTCAAAAAAATAAAAATTGTTTTTTCGACCTTTTTATTAATTAATTAGAAATTTATTAATTCAGTTCGAGGCCAATTTGTACCGATGGTACGAAATACAAAAACAAAAACTTTCATAATATTTCTATTGTTGGTTCTGTCTTTGCAGAGACTTCGAAAACATATTTTATTGTTTACTCCATTCTCATTTCGTTGATGTAGTAGACTACGTTTAATATGAAATTTTGATGTTTCAATTTGCATTGCACTATTGCCACCACTTTCTAAAGAAAACTGAAGAAGGGGACTTGGAAAATCCCCGAAACTATCGTCTTTTCATTCCTGAAAGTGTTAGATGAAGAAAAATAGCAGTTTTTGGAAAAAAAGTACTTATTATGTTAATTCATAATAAGGAAATTGGCCTCGAACTGAATTAATAAATTTCTAATTAATTAATAAAAAGGTCGAAAAAACAATTTTTATTTTTTTGAATAAAAATTAAAACCCAACATTTTGACAACACTCGCAGTACGGAGAAATGTTTTTTGCCCCTTCCTTGTAATTGACAAAGAAGTGGTAAAAATAAAATTTGTATTTTATTTGTACCGATGGTACGAAATACAAAAACAAAAAGTTTCATAATATTTCTATTGTTGGTTATGTCTTTGCAGAGACTTCGAAAACATATTTTATTGTTTACTCCATTCTCATTTCGTTGATGTAGTAGACTACGTTTAATATGAAATTTTGATGTTTCAATTTGCATTGCACTATTGCCACCATTTTCTAAAGAAAACTGAAGAAGGGGACTTGGAAAATCCCCGAAACGATCGTCTTTTCATTCCTGAAAGTGTTAGAGGTTTTTGAAAGCAAAAACTCTGTGAAGTATTTGTTAGGAGAATATCCTGATGAAGAAAAATAGCAGTTTTTGGAAAAAAGTACTTATTATGTTAATTCATAATAAGGAAATTGGCCTCGAACTGAATTAATAAATTTCTAATTTCTTTTTTTACCCTTAAGCCGATGTTTTTTATGTGTCAACTTAAAGTTGGCTAGCCGATCAGCTTTTTTTCTCACAGCCAGCTTTAAGCTCCTGCTGCAATTTTTTTATTTAGCCACCTCAGACGATTAATCTGGTCGGTGCAGATATCTGCTGAGAAACACAACATTAAGCAGCGAATATATTGTTTCGGAAAAGACTAACTACACAAAAGAGCCATCCGGCATGGCACATTACAGTATCGTCACGGAACGCAAACACTAATGGAGCCTTAAGTCTGAGCAGAGATAAAATTTCTAACTCGGGAGCAAAGTGTAAGACTGAGCAGAAATGAAATTTCAAACTCAGGTGCGAAGATTAAGTCTGAGCAGAAATAAAATTTCAGACCTTTCATCTCCACTGAGAACCTTTTTTTAAATGAAGAAATAAAATTTCAATCAAATAAATAAAGTCTTACCGCTGGCTAAAGGCTGAGTTACCCAACCGTAAATGAATCTGTAACGAATCAGCTGTTTCGAAACCACAAGAAGAAATGTATACGAATGGTTACTAACACGTAAATGTAAACGTACTTGCCGGATCATTCTGTTGAAATCAGAATTTCCTATCCGGCATCGAAACAGCTGAATGATTTTAGTTCCTCTCGATTCAGGCTGCCTTTTATACTGTTGATCGATAACACACAGACATAGTAACATGTATATATGGCATGGTTGTAACGATTACACGGTGTTAACATTTAGTAAGTAAACATCAGGTATAGTGTTGTATTGCGTAGTTGTATATAATTAAAATGTATACTATTGGAAGCTAGATGGCTGTGTACTAAATAATATATATTTTATATTACATAAATATATTAAAGAAAAAGATAATTATAATTTTATATCAATAAAATATTATAAACAAATTTATGTGAACAAAAACAAGGCCCTACTTTTGTCGTTACAAACTGTTTCACAAATTTTTCTACTAACATTTTTCTATGAGTATGTTTGATTGCAGATAAAATTAAACTTTGCTTATATGAATTTATTTAAATATAATTAACTTTTTTCTATTTATTTTTTTATTTCAGGAACAATTAGCCGAATTAGAAGCAGCATTTGCCAAATCTCATTATCCTGATATATACTGTAGAGAAGAATTAGCACGAACGACAAAGTTGAATGAAGCGAGAATACAAGTAAGTCAAAATACTATTAAATTAAACAAAACAAACATAATTATATGGACAAAGGAATATAAAAATTCGCTGTTAAACATTTTTAACAAATAATCAAAATACTTGAACATATCGGTTACTTTGCAGCCGCCAACGTGATTATAACCGATTAACCAACGATTATTACAGTTCAGTTCCTTGCAGCGATGGGTGGTGTTGTTGTAAAGTACATGTGTCAACAACTGCGCTCTAAAACACACACTACTCGTATCAAATAATCGACTTTAGTATTTAAGCGTAGAATGAAGAATATCCTTAAGGGATGATTTTTTAACTATTTCATTTCCCATTAGGCAATTTCTTTTTGTTGAAGTTGATGTGCTTTTTTGCAAAATATTTCCCTCTACTTGTCAAAAGTAAAAGTCCCGCAGCAGTAATTAATTTATAGTTTTATCGTAAAATTTAAGCATACTTTGATGACAAATAAGCATACTCGAATATTGTGTCAGATTAAAATCTCAAAATCGTATTGAGTATTTGACAACTACAGCTATGTATATGCCTTCTGCTATTAAACATGGGCTGGCTGACTAACTGTATGACTGTTTGTCTGGCTGGTTGTTAGTTTGGTTGGCTTTTGTGGTGTAGAATTACAATGACATTTGCAAATGGAAGGGCGATATGAACGAACATTAAGTTTTTTGTCTTTTTTTTGTCAACTTGTTTCATTGATTTTGAGCCTTATTTTGTTTTCAAAACAGATGTAATTATTCTTAGATAGTGCACGAACTATAGTTGCCTTTGAAAATCAACAATAAAATTGCAATACATTTTAATTTTTTTTAATCTGAAACAGTGCTTTTGTTTCTTAATCTTAATTCAAATTTACATTCGAGATATAATTGAGTAAAAATACCCCTAATTTGCTTAAATCGTTCACAATAGAGCTTGTTAGAAATGTATTTTGTATTCTATAGCAGTTTTCTCTCGCGTTTATGTGAGAAGTTTCTCACATCGATAATTACAACTCTGCCATATTTTACACAGGGTGTGTCACATAATTCCCATTATCAGGCACTCAGAGTTTGAGTGGAGAATAAGGCGATTGGTGTGTTTCAAGTTGCAATTTCGAATAACTTATTTTACGGTTTTAACGCCTAGATCGCGATAAAATTCCTCATCTGCATCTACGTTGTATAATTTTGACTCTTTGCCTACACTCAAAATAATAAGTGTGTTGGCTGAACAGAAAAATTTGTTACTTTAACAAAATCGCACTTGATCAACAAGAGGGTATTGACTCAAAATTTAAAAATTTTCAGTAGAGGTAAAAAACTGTTTGTGGTTACATTTCAAGAGAATTTGAAAATCCGAATACATCATAGTAAGCATTTTCCATTTGAAAATATATTTATAGCTGTATTTTCGTTCATACCTATCAACGTTAAGTATTTATAGCGAGTATTTATGATAGTTCCGGTATAATCGAACGTGCGTCAGCAAACCTTTTGAGGTAGTAACGCGAAGAAGTTACGCTAGGTGTGAAAATGTATAAATGTTGAGTTTTCAACGCTGATAATTATCCACGTTGTAAGTTAACGTGCATACGAAAAGTAATATGTTAGTTTTCGTCTAAAAAACTTTTTTATGCACTTTGTGCTTTTTTGAAAGTTAACGGATATAGTTAAGTCGAAAATACAGCTTATATTGCTTTTCTTTTAACTTTTTTCAATTATTGTAAAAAAAAATACTTCTCGATATTTTTTTGTTGCCACTACAATATCACGAAAATGGTCTCAAATGTGGTTTTCGAGATGAAAGGGTAATCGGAATGCGTTTTACAGTAGATAGATATTGATGTTGTTAGTTGATTTCTTGCAAACAGTGAAATTTTAAAAATTTTGAGTTAATACCCTCTTGTTGATCAAGTGCGAAATGTATTCCTGTTTTTTGGCTTCAAATAAAATTCGTTGATTTTAAAACATTTTTTGTTAAATTTAACAAATCCAAATTTAAATAAGAAATTAGTAAAATAACAGTTTTATTTATACCGAGTTGTTAATTTTTTCAAATTTGGGGTCTAGAGCCTAGTCCATATCACCTAAGGACATGTAAGGGCACTGCAACCCTGTTGGAAATTTAGTGAAGACGTCTTCATGACGGCTTAGCGACCATACAAAATACCTAAAGACACCTGCTGACAATTTCATACAATGTAAACATGTCATCACGATAAGTCACCAGGTCAGTGAGATGAATAAATGATGACATATCTTTAGAAAGTCGTCACGGACATTTCCAGCACGTGTCAGTAAGTTGTCATCATCACCTCAACTTTATTTCCTTGTAGTTAATTTTCGTCTATTAAAAATTTCAAAGTTTTTCATTTGGTATCACACTCACCAAAACTCGAACCAGAAGCCTTCTGTTTGTTGGTTCATCGCCTTACCTGTTCAACTAAACCATAATAATACAAATATTTTCAAAAAGTTTTCTATATTCCATTTTTCAAATTCAAATCTTAAATTTTATTTGAATCTTCCTGTAATCAAATTCAAATTATATTAATTTTATTTGAATGTTCCTTTCAAATTTTAATTTTGTTTTAAATTCAAATTAAGTACATACAAGTTTTCAATCGATTATGGTGGAAATGTTTAGACGCTCAGGCATTGTACGTTTTTAGTTTCGAGGTTCGCGATTCAAATCGCTAACACGATAAAAATATATTTTTTTATAGATTTATTAAGACAAGATACTGACAAATAGGCAGTTAATCAGCGCGAATTAACAAAAAATTATTGTGATGATGGCAAATATCTAGTAAGTCAGCACGAGTTAAGACTAAATTCTAGTGATGATGACAAATAGGCAGTTCGTCTTAGTTTTCGAGATATAGGCCATTTTATGAAGTGGAGAATTTTTATTAAAAACTTCCGATTGTTCCAGGCCCCACCATGGACCGTTTTTGGATAGAGATAACATTTACACGGGGGTACACACACTTAGGTATAGTCGAAATTTTCGTCAATTTTTGTCTATCTCTCTTAGTTTTCGAGATATGGGCCATTTTAAAAAATCGGGGGGGGGGGGGGGGGGTTGGTTAAGAAATAGCGCCATCTTTAAAAATTCGGATACACTGGTGGCGACATCTACCGGCTAATAACAGACAATAAATTGTGTAAAATTTACCGAATGGGCTCTTAAAAATTAGTTATAAATAGTTTTGATAATTAACACTAAAATTAGTTAAAGTACTAAGGATTTTTAGTATAGTGTTAAATGAAGATAACTTATATATTTGTTTAAATCAGAGTTTCAACTAAAAATTTTTTAAAAATTAGTCAAATCGATTTGAAACCCCTTTGACAAACTTTTCTACTGACGTATTATTTTAAAGCCCGTATGACAGCTGCTTAATTTTGTATTGACTTGATATTGGATTGATGAAATGAAACAACAAATATTAGACAGAGTAAAAAATACAATTTTTATACAAATAAAAAGTGATGCACACTTTGTTCCAAAGGAACATCTCTAAAATTTGTTAAAAATCGTTATAAACAAAGAAAAAAGCTAGAAACGGCGAAAAACTTAGGAAATCGACAACATTCTAGACAATCAATCACTAAATGTCATTTTGAAGTTGAAAATTTTTATAAATTTTTTGACAGTTAGTGATTCACTTCTCTGATATGTAAATATGGTTGTACTGTTTGCACTTATGTAATTTTCCTATGACTATAGATTTGCACTGTTCTCAAAAAATTAATTAATAAAAAATTAAAAATCACCTTTTTATCATCTGGAAGATAAACACAATTCGTTTAAAATTTTTGAAAATGTTGGAAAAAATAATAAAAAAAAATTGTACAAAACACAATTATAAGAAATATGGGAAACAAATTCGTTGAAAAATGAAGATTTAGTGCGCGGAAAAACCCGGGTATGATGGCAACAAGATAATTAATGTTCTTGTCAATGGATTATATATGCAGATTAGGGTTTGGGATTTCCCGGACTTTTTTATTTCCCGGGAAACGGGAATGAAAAAATTTGATTCCCGGGATTCCCGGGAATCCCGGGAAATATTTTTGAACAAAATTGTTAATGAAAACCACCTACATATATAAGTAATTTTTGTTAAAAAAAACACTATTTCAGTACAAATGCAGTCTGTGTAGTGAGAATTCAAAGTAAAAATATCAGAATGTTGAACATTTGATTTCACATAAATTACTCGCAGCACTGCCAAATGAATTGCATGATTCCAGCAGAAAGCACCTACTACTGGACTGTCGGAAACAAACCGTTTCATACATCTTCCTGATATATAAACCAACCCCAGGTTATAAAATGAATTATTTCCATTTATTCATATGTTCAAATATCTCTTTTGTGATATTCTTGTCCATTCATCTAAGATTATAGTAAATCTCCTATTGTTAGAAATATTGCTCAATAGTTCTTTTATCATGATATCTTTTACATGATTGTAGTAATTTAATATAATGTTCTTTACATCGGTTTCTTTTTTTGCAATGCCAGGTTTTTATTATAAAAACTTTCTCGAATAAACGAAGATCCAGTTATGGTGCGGATGGACTGCGGCTAATTTGGATACCATTTTAGGAAATGTTTGCCCTACCATAAAACCTTTAATGCCTATTCAGCTTACACTTTTTTCTTCGGGTACTCTGCTAATTTTAGCTTGTTGTTGTTTTCTTCAAGAAAAGTTGCATGACCATCAATTTTTTTTTTTTTGTGAACCAAATTTAGATGTCGGATAACCAAATTTAGATACCACCGTTAGCCATTAGTCTTTTCTTTTCACATTTATTAATGAAAACGTTACTTATAAAATTATTGACCCTTAATATAAAGGAGTATTTTAAATTTAAAGTCTACTTTATTTTTAATCAAACGGTTTTGTTCATTTTGTGTATGAAAACCCTACAAAAATATTTATATTTTCAAATATTTTGATTGGTTGAAAATAAATTAACCAATCAGAATGCTCCAAAAATAAACCAAGTCAATGTATACTGCCACCCAATATTTTAACTAAAGTCGACTTTACCTAAATTATACATTTGAAAAATTTAGATATTAAGGACGATTATTTGTAAGAAACAAAGCTTTTTTCATATTTCTTTTAAAGATTTTACCAAGTTTTTAGGTTTTACTACTTAAATTTTGAATAAGTTATGCGAAAAATCTTTATAAGTTGAAATGCTCCTAACTACTTGGCAAAGATTTTATTTGTGTGTCAAATAAATGTATTCCCTTTTAAAAGATTTTAACAATGACATTTTTGTTTTGGTATTTAAAATGTTTTTTATGACTAAAATTAAAAAATCCTATTCGAAACAAAAACAATTTAAAAAATTTAATATTTTTAAAATTTCCCGTTTTCCCGGGAAAAATATATTATTTTCCCGGGAATTCCCGAACCCCAAACCCTAATGCAGATATTCTTTTTCAGAGTTAAATTAAATAATGAAAATTAAAAATTGTTTAGTTTATTTCGAAGAGTTAATTTAGCGATATCACCTTTTTATCTTCCAGGTGATAAATTAGCGATATCGCCGATTTATCATTCAGAAGTATCGCTTTCGTATTGCTTGGAAGTATCGCTATAGAGAGGACATTTACTCCCGAAGGGAGGATCTTCCGCAATAAGTATATGATTATTGCCGCAATAAAGTTTTTCTTCCAGGCGATACAATTGCGAAACATTTTCGTATTGTAATGTTTGCAGGGTACTTAGATTTTCTTTTAAGGGATAAATGGATGATATTGCCGTAATAACTCTTGGCGATATTTCTTCCAAATGCTTATTGGGTTGCGGCTCAACTTGCAAGTAAATTTTGAAGGGAGTGTATTTTTGACACTTGCGGCAAGTGAAATGACAGAAGAAAGAAAACAGTGTTGCCTAGTAATGTTTTCTATTAATTTACTAGTATTTGGTAAAGTAAGAGTTGTAATGCAACTGATTTTGTATTTATTTGTAAAAAAAAAGTAAAAAACAACACAACGATATCTTAATGGAAATTTAAAATATCAATTTTATAAGTTTTCGAAAAAAAAAAATTTTTAGGAACAAATTTTTTCCCAGCTTTGTTAGAATATTGAATACTTGGCAATACTGGAGTCCTATTTAGTGACTAACATTTGCCTTTGACGACATTTTAAAAATGAACTTACAGCAAGTAGTGTAGACACTAGCGTTGCCAGAAATTTTTCATTAAAAAGCGGGACACTGCTGAAAAAATCATTAAAACGGCGGGATTTCAAAAAATTTGCGGGACAAAAAGTTCAAAATGTTAAGTTATCACCCCATTTTCTGAAGTTAGTTGAAAATGTGGATTGCAATCAAGTATGGACCCATTAATGCATAAAATTCCCTGGAAAATTTTCAAATTCTATTTTGGTATTCATTGGCGGACTTAGGCCGGTCTGGGGGTGGGCAAAGCCCACCCTAGACTGATTTTTGCCCACCCCAGAATTAAAAAAAAATCTACCTATAATTCTTTTATCTATGATTTTGATGGCAAAAAATATCACAATATTTTTTTTTTAAATCATTTATTCTCGTATTTTTTCCTGGAAAAATAATTTGTTGGAATCAGGTCAGTTTTATAGTCAGAAAATAAATCTAGAAATTTTGTTGGAAAAATTCAAACTTAAGAAATATTTAAGAAACAAATCGATCTTCTAATTCTACTTCTATTTGTAAAACTGGCCCTAAGAGTTTTTCTTTAAGAAAATTTATTAGAATCAAAGAGTTATCAATAAGCATCTGAAGGCATTTGATACGAAAATGGAAAAGAATTTTGAATAGGAAGATGTATCAGAATCTTTTTTGTTGAGATAAATATCTTAGAATTAAGAGTTTTTTAGAGGAATAATTAGTTAATATCTCACAAGGAAGTTACTTCAAGCTAAACACTACTATTTTGATGAAATTTCAATATGTTGTAGTAGCAAAAAATCTAAGATGAACATCTCTTTAAAAATAGATGATTTTTTCATAATTTTCTATAAAAAAAATAGAGTGTGATGAAAATTTTATCATTTTTAAAAGTTTTGTTTTATGAAACAATTTTCAGTATAATGTCGAAAGTGTTTTTTAAGATTAAGGCCCAGTTTTTAGCATTTATATTTTCTTTAAACTTAGTTTAACGCAGTTGGTAACTGGAATACCCCTACTAAAATTTGATTTATTTTGTTTTATTTCAATAATTATCAAAATTCTAATCGAGAAAAATTGTTCGGTCAAATTTTTGTTAATAAACTTGGAAATTACTTACATAATTCGTTTTCGGTTTTACTAAACCAAGTTTAACTGACATCCCAAAAACTCGGCCTAAGAGTCTGAGAATGGGCAAATAAACAGCCGAATGTAAATGGGTCCCTTGCCCACCCCAGAAAAATGGTCCAGGTACGCCTATGTTGTTATTATGAAATTAAATAAGTTGAATAAAACCTATAATAACAAATTTTTATTTTCTCCTTGATGTCGCGAAATGGGGTAATCAAGAATTGAAAACTTTAATGAATTTCAAGAAACTAGATATCAGTGTGACCAAATAAATTTAAAAAAAGTGACAGCCTTTATTTAAAAACTTTGTTGAAATTATAAACAAAAACATCTTTTTAAAGGGACACTGGACATTTTTTTTTATCAAAAACAATGAAAAAGCATTCAAAGCGTGAAAAACGGGTGTACAAATATTTGATATATTGCGACCCATAAAACAATTATTAACTCTTAAATGCATGGTGTAGCCATTTGGCAACATACCGGTTTTTTAATAAAAAAAAACCCACTTGATGCACAAAACTGCATTTTTGGGCATTAGGGGACCCTTCTGTACATAGTTCCTATAGTTTAGCGCAAAATTTTTAAACAGTTAGAGTAAAAATCTTGGTTTTGCTCTGTATATTTGTGAAAAATCTAAAACACGCGTGTTTTTACAAAAAGTGTAAAAAATATTTGTTTAAATATTTAAAGTGGTATTCTCGCAATAAAATTAATTTTGGCGACAATAAATGTATAAATTATAGTTTATAGAATTTTTGTTTGTTTTTTTTTCATAAACGTAATCACAATTAAGCTAATTGACAAAAAACCATATTTTTCAATAAAAATCACCTTTCTTTAAAAATAAATTTTTTTGGTATTGTTCTTGAAATGTACACGCCTTTAGAAATCATATATATAAAAAATGGTTAAAATCGAAGAGGGTTAAGGGTTAAATTACTAATTTTATATAAAAAATTAAAATATGTTTTTAAGACACATAATGAAAAAGTATATTAAGTGTAGGAAAATGCTACAAAAAATTTTCGATATTTCGTGGTCTGCTAAAAAATTCTTAAGCTTCAAAAGTAGAATCTGGAAAACAAAAAAATTCAAGGCTAATAGCTTTTAAGGCACATCTACACGGGATAGAAAATTTGCTAGACTTTATGAAAATGCAGCTCTGTAAAAGTCTACAAAATGTAATCTCTAGGCCTTTGACAATTGCTGTCATTCACAATTTCTTTAATTAGTAACAATTTTTAAGATGTCTTGTAACTTTATTGAACATTTCACTTTATTAAATGCACCTTTTGATATTTGGAGAAAAAAATATTCTTTAAAATACAAGAATTTTAATGAAAACAAATACTTGACAACTAGAGATGTTACTTCTACGATAAAAATTAGTGCTAACTTTATTAGAGATGACAAATTTAGCGGAAAATCTACGAGATTTCTATCCCGTGTAAATGTGCCTTTAACGCGATATATCAGATATTTCTTTGCCATTTTCTTTTGTTCCAATTTGTTTTGCATTGTGCGTTTTAAAAAAGCAAACTTTAAATATTTTTCGAAACATTTTTAATTTAATACCTTTTTGTCAGCTCGCAATAAATGAAAAATTATTCTACCATTTTGCTTCGCTGAAAATACTTTTTCATTGTGTGTAAAAACGTAACTCTTTTGGTGCTGTAGGAAAATTTGTTCTAAATAAGCGTTTTTGGCGACTGAGGGGAATTTAACTCTAATAGTAATATCGCAAAAACTCCATATTATCTTATTTTCATTACAATATTTTATGATCAAAATACAATACCAATTATCAACACAAATTTATTAAATCATATCCGCTTTTTGTAAAAAATTAAAAAAATAGTGAACAAATGTTTCGTTAAATTATCAAAACAATTTCGTTGATTACTGACATCGCTAAGAAAATAAGGCGCGCTACTGAATTCCATAAAAAAATTGTAACAATCTTATTCAAAATATTTTATGATTTCTCAAAAAATAAATAGTAGAAGTATTTTCATTTGAAAAAGTGCAGATTTAAATACACACAAAAAATTTTGGAAAAGCGGGAATTTGTTATCCCGCCCGGGACGCGGGAATCAATGACAAAAAGCGGGACAATCCCGCCGAAAGCGGGATGTCTGCTAACGCTAGTAGCCACATGAAAAATATTCATGTTTTTTCGGTAATTTTCGAAATTTTCGCTGATAATACGTATTCTCAACTTGCAACAAATTATGTGTTTGGGAGGTAAAATTTCTTTTGAAAAGTGTGAAAAACGTATATAAAATACCAAAATCAAGTATTTTTTATTCCTTCTTAAGAGGGCAAGTAACTTAATGGAAGATTGGACCGATAAAAAAGTGATATGTTTATTCATTTTCATTCCTCTGTCGCATATCCGCATTTCAGTTCACTTATTGGGTTACCCTGGGGATTCTTTCCGCATCATACACTCCCTCGATTAAATTAAAAAGCCTTTATATTGATGGGTTTCACGTAGGGTTTTTCTTTTCCCGGACTTTTTCATTTCCCGGGACAGCGGGATTTTTTTCAAAATTTCCTGGGATCCCGGGAATTCCCGCTCGGTAGAAAATATATAAATTAGACATATGTTGTACTTTAAAAACTCGATTTCTGTTAAAATTTTCGTCCGAAAAAGTTAATCTTTTGGTTGTACCCATGAGAAAATGTACTTATTTAATATATTCCAAAAGGATGGCTAAATATAAAGTATCCAGGTCTTCCACTTTTTCTAGATCAATTCGTTTAACAATCGTGAATTAATATTATATTTATATGGAATGCCGTCTTAATTTTAAAAAACTCTTAGAAATATATTAACTTAATATTAATTGGCGGTCCAAACGGTTAAACGAATTGATATAGAAAAAGTGAAAGACACGGGTATTTTATTTTCATCCCTTTTTTAAGGATATATTGGAATAGTTAATGGGTGCAAACTTGTGTCGGACCAGTTTTATAGTCAGAATTCAGATCGATTTGTTGCTTAAATATTTCTCAAATATGAAATCCAAAAATTTATGTTTCTAAATATTTTGTTTCTTTCTACGCAGATTTTCCAAAGTATCCGTCTAGAATTATTTTTATAAAATAGTTTGAAAGTGAGTATTTTCCACGCAAATTTTTAGGCAAATTGTTTTATAAAAATAGACACTAAAACATTATTAAATAGTTTAACTTTAATTGCTTTTCTTGAATAGACATTTTTTATGCCACAGTTACTTAAAAAGAAATTATATAATTTTCATATTTAGTGGCATTTTAAATTAACATATAAAAAAAGCCAAAATAATTTGAAAAAGCGTCTGATGGATTATTTTGAAAATAAATAATATTAAAAAATACAATTGAAATAATGGAATAGCAACTGAACTTTAAATGAAATTATTTTAAGTTAAAGAAACTCAAAATACTTATGTCAATTGAAAATACGAAAATATTACCAATTTTAAATTTTAATGCCTAGTTTTTTGGAGGTATTTGGAACTGAAATAATAATGTTGGAATGTTGTATTAGGCTGGTTACACTATAAGATTTTCGTTACGATTTTACTTCAGTATACATGCAAAACTTATAGGCAAGGTTGCAAAATCTTTCCGAAAATCATATAATGTAAATCAGCCTATACAAATATTGCTTTATTTGAACAAAGATCATCATGTTGGTAAACTTGGTAATGGCTGATCAAATTTTTTTCCGTTTAACTAAACCAAATTCAACTGACATCCGAAAACAATTTGGCTTAATTCAGTTTATTAAATTTTAAATCGTATTTTTTTAATTTTAAATATTTTTTGTTTAAATTAGTTTAAAAAATCAATGCTGTAAATTTAAATAAAGTTTCCAAAATTGCATTAATACTAGCTAAAACTTTCGTAAAAGAATTAAAAAAAATCCCGGGAAATCCCGCACAAAATTCCCGGGATTGCGGGATCCGAAAAAGGGCGGGATTCCCGGGAAATCCCGGGACGGGACATAAACCCTAGTTTCACGGTTCGTACTATTTTAAGGAGTAATAGTACGTTTAGACAGAGAAATTAATCTTTCATAATTAGCGAAATAATTTTGTTTTTAAATTTCTTGTCAATCACCCTTTAAATTTCATCAAAAAAGGTCGTGAAACCACTGTAGTACATCACAGTATAAACCACACATGCAGAAGAAACACATCAAATTCCTTTTAAATTAAAATATAATCATAGAGGTTGAGTTGTCAAATTACAGGGGTTGTCACTTGATTATTCCACATACTATTTGTTTTTATTTGAAATATTTGAACATTTGTCACAAAATATGTTTTAGGCTTCTTAATGATGTGTTGAAATTGAAGGGAGTGATTTTTTGTTTTGTATTGTGAAAAATTTATTTGCAACAAAGTGTTGAGAAGTATCACATCATTTGTTATTTGATGACACAGTGCATAGATGCTTTTAAAATTTTATATGAAATTTCACTTATGAATTTTTATATCAGATGTTTTATCTGTGATTATGGTGCTGATGATAAGATTATTTGTTATTACCCTTATTACTTCTAGTTTAAAGAAAAATATTTATTTTTATGTTAACAAGTGTTTGTCTAGTAATTATTCATCAGCTTAGTTTTTGATGGATGTCAAATATTAAACAAGAATTAATGTCAGTGTTGTGATAAAAAGTTTGTTAGGAAGTACGTACTTCCTTAAACCGCTACTGCACGAGCAAAAACAATTTCGAAAAGGCTCTTTCACAATTATATAAATTATTCATAGGTATTTTCGCTCTATTGTTAGCCAATTGTTTTTCACATCTACTCGTACTTGTTTATGTATGAACGGTGCGTACTAAAAAAATATATATAATTAGGTCCATTCGTTTACTTTTCTCAGCCAAGTCCAGTAAGAACAGTCTTGCCAGATACTTTTTTTCATTACCCCCAAACAAAATTTAAAATATCCCCAAAAATTCCCCAACTACAAAAAATGTTAAAAAATGTACTCGAGTTTATATAATTTGCTCAAATTTTCAAGATTTTGAACTAATTTTTTAAAGAATTGGTAAATTCGAATTTTTCAGGTTTGTCTCCACAATTAGGCCTTTAAAAATATAATTCTCTAATTTGACTTTTAAATCTGTATCAATTTTTAACAAATCGATTCGCAAAACTTATTTTATTGATTGAATTATTTCCTACTTCAATTAGTCAATGTCTTATTCAAAGAATCAGTTTGATTTTTTTTTATTCTTATCATAGAATCAAGCTTATAGGTTTAATTTCAACAAATCAGTTTAACCAAAAATATTTGCCTTGACTTATAGCTCGCCAATCATATCATAAAACAAAAAATGTAATCGAATCAAAATTGATTCAATTCAGATTTGAATAAATCACATCCGAACTTTATTCAATTTAAATCTTGGATTTAAATTGAAATTAACTAATACATAAAATTAATAAATTTTAATGCCAGCTTATTTAAAAAAAAATTCTCTTTTTTAATATTTTAGATACTTGGACATTAATCCTATTAAAATCTCTGCCCTAAAACATTTATTCGTGTTAGAAAGCATTGAATTGTTACGGAAATAAATAAAAGGGTAAATTTATACTTTTCGTAGAAATTACTTGAAAAAACTTGACTAATATTTTCTAAAAATTATTCAAAATTAATATAATCTCCAAAATTTACAAAAAGTTGTAAATATTTCCAAAAAATCCCCAAAACATTTTTTAAATCCCCAAAAAACTCCCCTTTCTGTCCCCAAGACCAACAAAATATCCCCAAATTTGGGGACAAAACCCCAAGTCTGGCCAGCCTGAGTAAGAATTACTCAGTACAAACTTATAGAGAGTAAGACAAGATTTACTCTCAAAATAAAATTTTCCAAACATGTACGCGAATAGAAAATTTGCAACAGTTTGCAAGTTTGTTTCACAGCTGATTACAACACCAAATATGTAAAGATATAAATTTTAACTGGTCGGTATGGAAGAAGGGAATTTTTCATGTTAAATCTTAAGCAGATACTTTTTAGAAGGTTTTCTTATCTTCTCCATACTTTATTTTGAAAGTTTTTCTGCTTTGCATTTCCATAAAATAACATAATTGTTAAATATTTTTTTTATTTACAATAAACAAATGCATCGAGCCATAACCGCCAAAAAAAACTTAAGTGACATGATTTTCGTTTTTTAACAAAAATCTATAGTTCTTAATCAATTGTATCATCTCCCAAAAATTTTGTAACTCTAAGAAGTTCCGTTACGAATTTAAGCAAATGTCTTAAGTGCTAGAGTTTGTTTAAATTTTTCGTGACCGCAAAGTGTCGCTTAAGATCATTTCTTCTTTATTTAACCACATAAAAACTTGGAAATGCTCGGGAATGTATTATGCACCGTTGGATGTATCGTCCAAATTTCTTTTTTTTTTATTTATTTATTTTATTTATTTATTTATTTATTTTGTTGTTCCACACATAAGACTTAAAGTCTTATATTGCAGTGAAGAACTGATTATTCGTTAAATAAACTTTTTATAATTTAATAACTTAAGAACTAATTATGAAGAAAAAAAAATAAAGTAATCAAACATACATATATATAATATGGTACCTATGCATAATAATTTCAAAACCTTGTAACACGTTTTTAAAATGAAATATTCGATTTAAGTTCAAAAAGTTGTCTATGTTTATAATAGCAAAGGCACAAATAATAATAATAATAATTTGAAATTTCATTTGAAAATATTTTTATTAAATTTTGGACCCATCATGAAAGAACGGGAAAATGGAAATTGGGTAATTGAGCAACTAAAAAGTAAAAACTATTTCTTATTTTTTTATCCTTTATAACATATCCAAATTGCAAATATCCTGTAAGATGTTATTTTTATCACTTAAGCTTTATATATGTTTTCGAATTTTTTTGTGCTTGCAAATTCAAGAAAAGAAGAAGACTTATTTCTTTCTGTTTACTGAGTATTTGTGTTAACGAATGCCAACCACTGAAAATGTTTAAAAATTAAAATCCTCGAAAGTACACAAAACAGTTTTTATCATCAAATTTGTCCACAATTTAGTTTTTCTCACATTTCAGGTTGACTAATACCTCATTCATACTGAGGGCGAAAACTCTTTTAATAAGTTTTCGATCCAAAGCACTATTAAAAGTAGTTATTTTCATATTTACCCAACAATCACGGATGTACGAAGAAAATTTATAGTTCGTATTATTTGCAAGATAAATATTATTGCTGCAATAATCTTAACTTACCAACAAATTGGCGATATTTTCTGCACACTCATAGAAATAAATCAGTAAAAATAGCAGAAAAAGTTACTAAAAAGTAGTTAAAAATTATGCTGAAGAAAAAACTGCTAAAATAAACAGATTATTTTCGCTATATATTAGAAAAATAGGAACAGCAAATATATATGTGTATACCAAGGGTGGGCACGGGTTTGTCACCGAGGGCCATATTGTGGTTTTTCATAAATTATACAGGGCCTGCACCACACATTAACCCTAGAACACACACACCCGGATACAAACACCCGGAACAGCTTCATTTAGGATATAGAGATTTCGGATGTAGGAAACATAAGTAATTTCTAATCTTTTAAAGGTTATTTGATCCAATTCGGATCAGTGGTTCAGGAGCTACGAGCTTGCAAAGGCGATACCTTCCAAACACACACCCGGGATACGTTTGTACCTACTAGCTTATATTGGCTTTTTCTAATTTCAATTCCAATTTCATTATTATTTTTTTAAATGCGTATATTAATATTTTACAAATGTTTTAGTTTTTCTTTCATGCAAATATTCTACCTGGTTCAAGAGATATAGGCAAAAAAGGTCAGAAAGGTAGAAAAAGTTGGGCATGCATCGTACGGTTAAAAGAAAAGAAAACTACAAATCGTTAAGTAAAATAAAAGCGGAAGGAACTAATGTTTTTTTTTTTTTTTGTTTTTGTAGAACAAAAACGGTTTTGAAATCCATCTATTCCAAAACTGGTTCCACAAGCACTCACTGCAAACTCAACTTTTTCAAATTCTGTTTTGGTATTTTTGAATTACATAAGTAGAATTAAACATTATTGGAACACTTTTTTATAGTTTTTACATTGATCAGCTGTGTCGCGGTATCGGCCAATGAAAACTTGAAAACTCAACAATTTATAAGAGACTGAATATTATTCCGACAACAAAAACGTATAAAAATTCATAGCCTCCGGGATTTGAATATTTATTTAATAATTTCGTTGCGCACAGCAGAAGGAAAATCTCGCAGCTAAAGGGTTTATTTAAACGATGATTACGACCTTAAAGGTTTAGTCAGTAATTTGAGTGCTCTTGATAATTTAAACGCCAATTTTTTCACACAGACCAATGCGGTGCAGTATTGTAGTCATCACTAAGTAAGAATTTTAATAAATATTTACTTCAGTAATAAATTTTCAAACAAATGTTCTCACTAAAGTAAAATTTAAGTTTAAACTCGTGCTTTGTGCTGACTATAAAACTCGTCTACTCAACAAAAAGGTCAACGATGGTTACTGAAAATTTTGATGTTATTACTGGAAATTTAACTATTTTGCGCCCTTCGGAATATTTTGCTAATTTTAGCAACTCAAGCCTACTGATTTGTAGTATAATGAAATTAGTACAAAAAATTAGTAACCGCTACTAAATTTTAATAAAATTGTGTTAAACTGTAATTTAAAAATTATTTGCTAAAAATTAGCAACAAATTTAACTGAATATTAGCAGCACTCGAAGAAAATCCTCCGTCATATTTATAGAAAGCTTCATAAATGTGATGAAAAACAAAAATAAAACTTGACAAATGTGCAAAATTAGATGTTTTTTATATTTATGAAATGATAGTCTCTCATGTACTTGTGAATGTCGACTATTTCGCAAAGAAGTTGAATTTATTTTGTAAATAATTAAGGGCCAGTTTTTTAGTCAGAACTAAAATCGATTTTTGTCTTAAATAACAAACTTCTAACTCAAATGGCCCTAAGGGTGAGGTCGATTGTTCTTTTAAATATATTTTAAGTAGGCAGTTTTCAAATCGATCTTAGTTCCGACTACAAAATTGTCCCTAATTTTGTATCTAAAGTTTTTCGAAATAAAATGCTAAAAATATTTCGAAATAAAATAAAAAAAAAATGTTTTTAAATAAAAAAATATAAATTTGAATTTTAACAAGGGCCGCACAAAAATCAGCAAAGGGCCGCATTTGCCCACCGTTGGTATATACATACATATATATTGATTCCTTTCGTTCCTATAAGGAGCATAGGGCAAATATAAAACGGTTAAATATACAGAATTTTTCTTATTTTAAGTAATAAAAATATGTAAAAATAAAACATTTATGGTAACACTTTTTAAATAATATTTCTGAAAATAACCGACTGACGACTATTGTCAAAGTCGTAGTTCTTATTTTAAGTAATATACATAAATATGTAAAAATAAAACTTTTATTGTAATACTTTTTATATAATATTTCTGAAAATAAAGAACCACTACTACTACTACAGAATTTTAGTTATATATGAGTTAAATTTTTGTCAATGGAAAATAGCAAATTAACCTGTTAAAGTCAGCAAAAAATTTTGCTAAATAAAAAAAAATTAATATTGCATTTAAATAAATGTTATATCTAAAGTTTTGAAGATTTTATTAAGATTCTTCCTTCTCCCCTGAAGAAATAAAAAAGCGCCCTCGATATAAAAAAAATAGTTAAGTTGAATTTCAGTTAATGAAAATACTAATTTACGCTGCAAAAATCAGAATAACATTTTTCTGATTTTCTCAGTCTCTTTACCGTTTTCTAAGGGCCATTAGTAATAAAAAAAATAACCTAAAGTTTGAGCGAACTTACGCAGATAGCATTTCGTCAAACGAGTTTTAATGAAAATTTTCAGTAAGCTAATGAAGTTTTCTTCCCAAAGTGACAAAGTTTCATTATTTTTATAAAGCTCTTCTTAATAAAACTTTTTTTGTGTGTATAAAATTTTTAATAAATAATATGAAATTTTACATAAAATTTTATCTAAAACTGTTCAATGAAAACTTTCAATGGACGAATTCCAGCGAAACTTAATTGAATCAATGTAAAAATTCATAATAGCATGTACACAATTTTCTCAGTGTGCAGTTATAAATGTCAAATCTGTATATATAAAAATAAGTTGGTATATGTTCGTCATTTTATAACTCGCGAACCACTCAACCGATTTACAAACCAAGGTCTACCTTTACTGATGGTTCTTAAAAAAAAATATGACGAAAAATGTCTACGCAACGCGTTATACTATACGCACACTTTTGTGATGGTGTGTTTTTCCCATATAAAATTTTGTGGAAACACTTTTTTTTGGAAACACTTTTTTTTGTGTAAACTTTTTTTTTTGTGGAAACACTTTTTTTTGTGGAAACACTTTTTTTGGAAACACTTTTTTTTTGGCAGCACTTTTTTTGTTGAAAAATTTTTTTATCACACTTTTGGGAAAGAAAACACATTTTTTTTTTAAACACATTTTTATTAAGGAAAGTAATATAGAGTTTGTTTAGGACCATTTTTTTAACCACTTTTTCTAACACACTTTCTGGAAAGAATGGGGAAATTAAACGGGGAACAAGTGGAATTGAAACTCGAGAAAATGGCAATAAAACGAAATGGAATGGAATGCGGAACGAAATGAAACAGAACGGGGAACGAATGGATTCGCAATGACAATAAACAAAACGCAAAGAGAGTCGTAGTGTTTACATGTAAGAGTGACTGACTGACTTATGCTTTTTCACCAAAGTATATATAAAGTCCAAAAATGAAATTTTTTATGCCTTTGATTAAAAAGATGTAACGATTTTCGTTTTTCGGAAACTACGGAATTGAGCGAAAACGGGTCTTAATTGGTACTAATACTAAATTTATTCTTTTTGTCAAATTTTATAATAATTCGTTTTCAAGTTAAGACGAGGTCCCAGAAAGGTATCCTGATAGAATCCTGTATGTGCTTGGACCAAAGTAATGACTTTTTTAAAAGCTAAAGCTGTAGTCTTACTTTGGGTGTATTATCAATGGTTTAAAAGGAACTTAAATATATTTTTCAGATTTTTGAAAATTGTATTAGTTTAAGAATATTAGTTGGCGAACTTTTGTTGAGGCTGTTTATTTCATAGCCCTGTTATATTATTTTACTTCGGTGGGGTTAAGTGCTATGGGAATAGTGAAGGAGGACATTGTATTAGGATAAAAAAAATCTTACACATTATTTTTCCAAATTGATGTTGCGGTCGCTGGCGATCGAACCCGCAACCACATGTATAACAATTCAACGCGCTAACCATTACAGCACAGCTCTCACATCGTCATCGTTATTTATTGTTAATTATTAAGTGTGTATATTTGATTTTATTTTTACTTAAAAAGTAGAAGATTTGTTTAACCTAAGCTTCCTCTGAATAATAATTTTTTAAATTATTTATTTTTTATATAAGCTCCTAATAAGCATTCTCATCGAAGGGGGCTTTTATTTTGAAGATTTTTACATAAATAAAAAACATTGTATTTTATTTTAATAAAGATATTTAATTCCTATACAAAACAAATTACATTTTAAACTTTAAGGTACGCTAACAACGTAGCGGGCTTGCCCGATATGACAAAATTCGTTTTCGGTTTAATTGACATTCCAAAAACTAGGCCTAAGGCACGTCGCTAAATCTAGCGGGCTTGCCCGCTAGTTCCATATAAATTTCAATTTTTTAACTTTCATTTTCTGCTTTTTGGTTATTTGTTTTAATTTGAATAAAAATTTAAGTTCATTGAAACGGGTTCGGCTTCCATGGTATCTAGTGGAACATGGCGTAGAATTGATGTGGTTTTGATTCTCAGTCTCTTAAAACAGATGACGTGTCCCGCTGGTGCACTGCCGACTTGCTTGGAGTTCCTCCAAAAAAGGTATTTATAGGCTTAAGGACCTCTTTTTCTCGATTTTTAAAGAATTTGGTGGTATTTTTAGGTAGTATTTGTTTTTGTAAACTTTTCTTGCAATTTTTTAGCCAATGCTAAGAAAATTATGAAGTTTTGGGGAAAAAATAAAGGAAAAATTCCTTATAAAAAATGTAACCGGTTAATCGACCTATTTTAACCGATTATTCGGATCGAATAATTATTTGAGTTTTAAATTATTTGTTTCGACATTAACCGAAATAGAGGCGATTAATCGAGGAATCGGTTAATCGATTAATCGAATTGGAAACACTAGTATTTAGGAAAAAAATCTGCTAATTTCAGCAGATTTTTCTGCAGCATAATTTTTAACAAATTTTTAGTAACTTTTTCTGCAATTTTTACAGATTTATTTCTATGAGTGCAATATTAAAGCTTTTTTATGCTAAAAAATTCAATAAATACAACGAAATACATTTTCATATTCATGCGGTTTATCTTCCAAATGTTGGCTGGGTCTTTTGAAAACAAAACGAAAATACCAGTTTAGAAAAACGTGTAAGTCCACACAATGTAATCGATTTCGTGTACTTCACATTGTGCGTACTTACGATATGGGATACTTGTGTATAACAATTGTATATAAAACTAAAAATATTTGAAATTTTTTAAAAATGTTGTCCAAATTACATGCCACTTTACTTGTGTGTACTTACGAAGTATATTGGCTTGTGGGCCATTACAAGGCGGCCATATCCTGGGTAAAGTAAGTCAGCTTGTGTGTAGGGTTTGAACGTACTCGGAGATACTTGTGTGGGTACCGTGAAATAACTCCCAAATGAAATAAGTCCCAATGAAATAAGCCCCAACAAAAATGAAATAATTCCCAATTGCAAAAAATGAAATAACTCCCAAAGAGGAAAATAAAATAAGTCCCAATATTTGGGAGTTATTTTCTAAAGTACTAATAAGTCCCAAAAAAAAATGAAATAACTCCAAACGAAATAAGTCCCAACAGAAAGGAAATAATTCCCAATTCAAAAATATCGAATACTATTTATTTAATGAATACACTTTAAAAATGTTTGTAAATTCGCTGCTATAAAGTCAGTAAAATTTTATATAATGTTACGCAAAATGCTTAAATTTAGACATAGAATTTTTAAAAATCTTGTGTACACATTTTTACCCAAAAAAGACGAATTTATTGTAAAATAGGCACTTTTAATTTAGAATTACACATATTGTGTGTGCGATTAAAATTTTTTGCTTATACAGAAATATTTTTACTGCAAAATTTTGGAAATGGAGTTAATTTTTAAAATTTATAAAGTAGTTGTGAAAAAGCGGCGCAGGCGAAATCGCGCGATTTTTTAAATTAAACCAAATTTTCGCCTGCGCCGCTTTTTTCAACTACTTTATAAATTTTAAAAATTAACTGCATTTTCAAAATTTTGTAGTAAAAAATTTAAACTGTCTGTATTTTTTAAAATTTATAACTCAGTGATTTTAGAAACGTTAAAAAGTAGTTGCAAAAAGTGGCACAGCGAAAACTTGGGTTGGTTTAAAAATCGCTCGGCCAAACCAAATTATCGCCAGTGGTGTTTTCTTCAACCAGTTTATACATTTTAAAAATTAATAAAATTGTTCAAAAATAAAGGGTTTTTCAATAAGAGCGCTACAAAAGTAAAAAAGTTAAAATAAAACAAAAACGGTTTTGGATATCAATGAAATTCTTTATTCCTGTGAAAGTACGTTCGATGCCATTATGTATGGAAATCGATCTCTTTTGCATGGCCACCACGGGCACGCTTGCAGAAGTCCAGACGCTGAACCCAATTTTCGACGGTTTTCAAGCATAAATCGGCCGATACTGCTGCAATTTTACGTTCGATATTCGTACGAAGTTCATCAATCGTCGCTGGCTTGTTGGCATAGACCATAGATTTGACGTAGCCCTACGCTCAATTGTTGATCTGCTAGGACGATTATGACGACCATAAATTGGACGTAGCGCTCTTAACGTTGAGGCCACTGACTTCGAATTTCGGTAGTAAATTTTAATAATTTCGACTCGTTGTTGGCTCGTATATCTTTCCATCATGAAATGGCAAACCTTACTGAAGAGAAATGTCAAAAGAGAGGCAAGAAATATGGCGTCGTTTGCTGTCCCTCTCTTTCTACTTTTGTAGCGTCCCTGAACAACCCTTTATAATTGATTTTCAAGAGGTATTCCCTTTAATCTTCATACTGATGAATAAATATAATGGATTTGAACAGCGAAGTTATCAAAAAATCAACTGTTTAAAACAACAAACAGAACTGAATAACTCCCAACGATAAAATTATATTCAAAATGAAATAAATCCCAAAGAAATGAAATAAATCCCAACTGTAAAAAAGAAATGAAATAACTCCCAACAAAATTTAGTTGGAAGTTATTTCATTTGGAAGTTTTTTCATAATGCAATAACTCCCAACAAAAAATTATGAAATAAGTCCCAACGGATTGGGAGTTATTTCATAATGAAATAAGTCCCGTTTTGTATGTAAATTTTTTGGGAGTTATTTCATTTTTGTTTTGGGACTTATTTCATTTGGGAGTTATTTCATGGTACCACTTGTGTGTACTTACTAGAATCCCCGAGTGCTTTCAAACTATACACACAGGCTGGCTTACTCTACGGGCATGATCGCATTGTATAGTGGCATGTAAGTTAGACAAAATTTTTGAAAAATTTCAAATATTTTTAGTTTCATATACAATTGTTATACACATATCGTAAGTACGCACAATTTTTTTTTTAATTAAAAAAAAGACAGTTTTTCTTCTTTTACAAAGTGTAGAAATTTATTTTTGTTCCGTCATCTTTTAAAACAAAGTGGGCCCAGTGTAGAAACGTTTGTCATTATTTTTTGGACTACCAGTAATGACACCGACTTACTTTCTGCATTATTTTAAAAGGTATAATAATGAGTTACTAATAAATACATACTTTTTTCATTATTTCAAAATAAAAAATAATGTATTACCAATAGTGACTTATTTTTATCATTACTTCAAAAATAATGTTCTAGATTTTTTTGTAAATTTTTTTTAAATCTATTTTTAGACTCAATATTTTTTCAACACTGGTAATGATATATGTATGTAACCACATATTTTTTTGATTTTTTGTATGTTGGCGAGTAAGCTGACTTGTGCGCAGTAAGTCAATTATGTTTTTATCTATCAAATATTATATGTCGAGATAGCTAAGATGGTACAGCTGTAGACTGGCATTCTGAAGTCCCAGGTTCGATTCCCGCACGAGAAAATTTTATTAAAAAAAGTTTTTACACTAAAAAAATATTTTTTTTCACTTATTTTTTCGAAAATCTATTTTTATAATTATTATTTTAGGCAATACTGGTAAGCACATAGGTAACGACATTTTTTTTTATTTTTTGTATGTCGTTGGGTAACTCATTATTTTTCGCGACATCGCCATACAAAGATAATAAGAAATGTAATAATAAAAGTAACTAGTTACCATTACCAAGTATGTAGTTACATAACCGCATATCTGGTAATGATTTTCTACACTGGGGGTATTTGGAATTTGTATCAATATTATATGTTAAATTTTATTTGAATGAATTAAATCCAGATATCGACATGCCTTCAACAGTTTACTTTTCACAATTTGTTAAATAAGATTTTATATTTTAGCATATTTAATGCAATTTGGCAGATTGATCAAAATTCCTTAATTTAGCTATTAATTCACGCTCAAAAATTATATTTTGTACAAAAACGAAAAATTGCTAAAAAAAAAAATGTCTAAACATTTTCTAAAATGGCTAAAATAATGACTAATGGGTAAATACAATTTTTTCTGGCTAAACGTGTTCAAAAATGGCTAAATTGGTAACGCTGATTCCAATATATACTTATACAAAATTTAATACGATAATATATGACTATATCAACACTTTTACTTGGGTTACCAAAATTCAACATTTACATAACTTTAATATAATGTTGAAAAAAACTGAATTTTCAATCTTAAACTTAAAAAATAAATAAATAAATTTATATACAGTACTTTAGTAGAAACTTCCATAAATACAATATTTGTGTGCTGCATCAAATGGATCCTTAATTGAGTTACTCCGCCCACACACACACACACATGTTTTAGTTAGGATGGCATATAACGAATATAAAAACAGAATGAAACAAATTTTAATGTAAAATAAACATGTTTTTTTTTAATTCATCCACCATCGCACCACTACACAGCATCCACTACTAATAAAAAAACAACAAAATACCCACCCACGACTACTTAATATGAACCACCATCATCAGCATCGCCATCATCATTGAATGATAGACTAGATGTATAAAAATTCCACGGCTAGTATAAAGTGAATGAATCAAGGTCTATGTTCAATATAGAGAGTAGAACCCTTATGAAATTGTTTTTATATTTTCTAACGACATTCTTATCATTTAGATGATGTTGAGTAGAGTCTGCTAAACATCCACCATTAACAAGAAAACAAGGAAAGACTGAATGATTTCTTAAACAAAAAAACAAGGTTGGTTACCGAAACGAATAACGGTAAGGGTAACGGTAACGGCATCAGATTTCGTTTGTTTAGGTAACGGTAAAGGTAACGGTATTTAAGACTGTTTCGGTAACGGTATACCGTTATCGAAACAGCAATACCGGTACGTACCGGTATTAAAAATTATGTTAAAAACATATAAAAACAAGTAAAAACATGGCATATTTTTAATTTTAAGTACTGAAAATACAGATTTAAGCAAAAACGAGTAAAAAGGTTAAAGTCGGGCATGCCGACTATACAATACCCTACACCAGTCTGGTGTATTGTTTGGATCCGAAATTCGAATGGGTTAAAATGGGGCTTATGTCAAAATTTTATATAATGTGAGTCAGCGCACCAAATTTCATTAAAATATCTTAATATTTGCGACCTGCAGTTTGTAACCAAGCCAATTTTGGGGGGACCCTTATATGGGCACTAGTTCTAAACATGGACCGATATTCACCAAAATCAATAGGCTTCGTCCTTGGGCCAACATTGGTCTATGTACCAAATTTCATCAAAAT
This sequence comes from Leucophora obtusa, assembly GCA_949987735.1. Lineage (NCBI taxonomy): Eukaryota > Metazoa > Arthropoda > Insecta > Diptera > Anthomyiidae > Leucophora > Leucophora obtusa. The sequence goes on along the minus strand of OX465297.1, from coordinate 85,107,144 downwards.
ATAATATTTGCGACCTGCAGCGTATAAACAGTATAATTTTGGTAGGACCCTTACATGGGCACTAGGTCTAAACATAGACCGATGTTCACCAAAATCAATAGGCTGCGTTATTGGGCTAATATAGGTGTGTGTATCAAATTTCATCAAAATATCTTAATATTTGCGACCTGCAGCGTATAAACATTATAATTTTGGTAGGACCCTTATATGGGCACTAGGTCTAAACATGGACCGATGTTTACCAAAATCAATAGGCTGCGTTATTGGCCCAATGTAGGACTGTGTACCAAATTTCATCAAAATATCTTAATATTTACGACCTGCAGCGTATAAACAGTATAATTTTGATAGGACCCTTATATGGGCACTAGGTCTAAACATGGACCGATGTTCACCAAAATCAATAAGCTGCATTATTGGGCCAATATAGGTCTGTGTACCAAATTTCATCAAAATATCTTAATATTTACGACCTGCAGCATATAAACAGTATAATTTTGGTAGGACCCTTATATGGGCACTAGGTCTAAACATGGACCGATGTTCACCAAAATCAACAGGCTGCGTTATTGGGCCAATATAGGTCTGTGTACCAAATTTCGTCAAAATATTTTAATATTTACGATCTGCAGCGTATAAACAGTATAATTTTGGTAGGACCCTTATATGGGCACTAGGTCTAAACATGGACCGATGTTCACCAAAATCAATAGGCATAATATTTACGATCTGCAGCGTATAAACAGTATAATTTTGGTAGGACCCTTATATGGGCACTAGGTCTAAACATGGACCGATGTTCACCAAAATCAATAGGCTGCATTATTGGGCCAATATAGGTCTGTGTACCAAATTTCATCAAAATATCTTAATATTTACGACCTGCAGCATATAAACAGTATAATTTTGGTAGGACCCTTATATGGGCACTAGGTCTAAACATGGACCGATGTTCAAAAAAATCAAACTTGTTCGTCCTTGCGCCAACATAGGTCTGCGTACCAAATTTCATCAAAATATCTTAATAGTTGCGACCTGTAGAGTGCGCACAAGATTGCATGGACAGACAGACGGACGGACGGACGGACAGACGGACATCTTTAAATCGAAATAAAAAAAAAATCTGAACCGATCGGTATACTATAAGGTGGGTCTACGACCAATATTTTTTGGTGTTACAAACATCAGCACAAACTTATAATACCCTGACCACATAGTGGTGTAGGGTATAAATACTGGTAGTTTTAATAAGTAAAATTATTATCTATAAATTTTTTGTAAAAAAAAACACTCAAGATTATAAAATAAAAAATAAAAAAATTGTAATTTTTATATAAAATAATAAATACCGGTAAAATACTGGTAACTACCCATAAAAATAACGGTATCGGTAACGATAACGGTATTTAGAAATTTTTTTAGAGGTATCGATAACTGTAACGGTATTCAATTTGAAACGGTATTTTAGCGATAACGGTATTATAACGATAACGGTAACCAACCTTGCAAAAAAATAATAAATAAGAAACAAGAAAATAAAAAACAACCATCATTAACTACCAGTGTTGCCAACTCCTGAAGGCAGGAAAGCACCGTGAGCATTATGAAAACGGGTAAAAAGGGTAAAAATTTACCAAAAATGGGGTAAAAAAGCACGATAATAATTTTTTGAAAAATTTAAATCCAGAATTTAAAAACACATTTTAACTTTGAAAAATCGTGTAAGAAAGGTTCAGAAAAATACCTAAAAAGGGGTAAAAAAGCTCCAAACTAATATTTCAATATTTTGAAGTTTAAATGTAACGAAGTTGCTATTTAAAATTGTACTACAAATATTGTGCAAAAATGTAGTTCTTGTATAGTTCGCATTATTTTTTAAATTTTGACAAAAAATTCAATAAAAATGTAAAAAAACGAGAACAAATACCAAAAATATAAACTGTAAATTAGCACTAAAAGCACTGCCAGAAATCTGAAAAAGCACCGTAAATACCCGCTTTTTTTAAACGGGTATTTGTAAAAAATCACCGGGTACGGGAAGGAAAAAAGCACCAAAAAATACCCGAAAAGCACTGAAATGACAACACTGTTAACTACCACTCATGTCAAAGTATAAAATGTTTTTTCTTACTTACATTATGGTCGAAAAGTATAAGGAATTTGAAAATGTATTTTTTCTTTTCAAGGCGTTAAGTCCAAATTAACCCCTAACCCATTTCACACCCAGCATGTGGGAATTTTTTGACAAAATTTGGGAGAAGGATAGGCCGGTTTCGTAATAAGCAGGGCAAGTTTAAAATGGCACAAAAAAGTTGAAATTGGCTGGCAAATTGGCACGAAAAAATAGTAAAATTGCCATAAAAAACGCAAAAATGGCACGCTTATTTCAAAAGTTTTAAAGTTAATAGTTGATTTAAGTCTTTTTCTGAATGTTTTTACAAAAATACAATAATCAAGGAATTTACCGTTGAACTGCTAAAGGGCATTCGCAATATATTAGTATGATTAAAAAAAAAATCTTGAATTTTATTAAATATTAAAAAAGTATAGTTTTTTTTGTAAATTTTTCCAAAAATTATTTACAAAGATTGAGTTTTTACTGAATTTTATATCATTTTTTTAATGAAAAGTCTAAAAAAAATAGACAAAATGGCTTTTTTTGGCAAGGATTTGTAAAAATGTCATTTTTACAAAATAAGTGAAAAAATGGCATTTAATGGCAAATGCCAAAAAAAACTTTTGTTGGTAATAAGCATTTTTTGTAAGTTTAATTGAAATTGAAACTTACACGCTCTATACGCCCTTAAATGGTTATTATTTTTTTTTTAATTTTATTTTATTGTTTTTTAATACAAATTTCTGTGAAAAATTGCAAGAAATTTAAATTATTTCCTTTGCAATATTCTTAAGAGCTTTTAAAAAAAAATGTTATTTTTAAAAGTTTTTTTAAAAATTGTTATTTGACAACACTAATTGCTCAGATTTGTATGCTTCTTTGGCAGTTGGGAGAAAATAGCACATTTTTAGGAGGGCAGTACGAAATATTCTTAGCCTGACATAGAGATGGCGGCATAAACAGCAAAAAGCTTTCTACAATGGAAACTTCCATCCGTCATATGAACATATGTTAAATTTCATTTCGATCTGTCAACTCAGTCGTATAGTAACAGCTGTTCAAAAAAGGCGCTTCAGTGATTTTTTTTTTGTAATGGAAAAATTATAAATTCGTGGTGTGATTAAATATTTACATAAGAAAGATTTATCGGGACAAGAAATTCATAATGATATGGTGAATGTGTTAGATGAAAGTGCTCCTTCATATGCAACAGTAAAAAATTAGGTTGCTGAATTTAAACGTGGTCGTACAAGCATTGAAGATGAACCACGAAGTGGACTTCCAAGAACTGCAACAACGCCAGAAATCATAGCTAAACATTGGCGGACTTGCCCACCCCAGAATTAAAAAAAAATCTGCCTATAATTCTTTTATCTATGATTTTGATGGCAAAAAGTATCACAATATTTTTTTTTTTTTAATATCATTTTATCTCGTATTTTTGGTTGGGAAAATGTCTAGTGGTTTCCTGCACCCCGTTTCTGTAATTCTCGCATCGAAAAAATGTTCGCAGAAACCATGTGAAATGCAACCCTGCTCTGCTTTATATAGGGTGAGCCGCAGACAATAAAATATATATGAAAACAACAATAACTAATAATGCGCTGCATGTAAGTTATTTCTAATTTAATTAGGTATTTTACAAAACTACATGTGTCCACAGTTATAAATGTTACGATATCTGAAAGAATTACGACTAAAACTACAGTATATTTTATCATCTCTTAAATCACCCTGTGTAATGCAGGGTGACCATAAATTTCTCGATGAGAAAACTTCTCGCATTAGATACAGAAACGGGGTACTGGAAAAATAATTTGTTGGAATCTAAGGGTCAGTTTTATAGTCGGAAAATAAATCTAATTATAATTCTAGTTCTAATTGTAAAACTGGCCTTAAGAGTTTTTCTTTAAGAAAATTTATTAGAATCACAAATCACCATAAGCATCTGAAGGAAGATGTATCAGAATCTTTTTTGTTAAGATAAATATTTTAGAATTAATAGTTTTTTTGAGGAATAATTAGTTAATATCTCACAAAGAAGTTACTTCAAACTAAACACTACTATTTTGATGTAATTTCAATATGTTGTAGTAGCAAAAAATCTAAGATGAACATCTCTTAAAAAATAGATGCTTTTTTCATAGTTTTCTATAAAAAAATGGAGGTGATTATGAAAATTTTATCATTTTCAAAAGTTTTTTTATGAAACAATTTTAAGTATAATGTCGAAAGTGTTTTTAAGATCAAGGCCCAGTTTTTAGGATTTAGATTATCTTTAAACTTAGTTTAACGCAGTTGGTAACTAGAATGCCCCTACTAAAATTCGGTTTATTTGGTTTTATTTCAATAAATATCAAAATTCTAATCGAGAAAAGTTGTTCCGTCAAATTTGTGTTAATAAACTTGGAAATGACATACAAAATTTGTTTTCGGTTTTATTAAACCAAGTTCAACTGACATCCCAAAAACTCGGCCTAAGAGTCTGAGAATGAGCAAATAAACAGCCGAATGTAAATGGGTCCCTTGCCCACCCCATAAAAATGACCTAGGTACGCCTATGTAGCTAAAGTCCATGATATGGTATTAAACGATTGACGAGTGAAAGTGCGTGAAATAGGGAATGCCATAGGCATCTCAAATGATCGAGTACCTACATTTTATTTTGCATCAAGAATTGCAGATGAAAAAGCTTTCTGCAAGATGGGTGCCGCATTTGCTAACAGTTGACCAAAAACGTATTCACATTAAAATTTCTCATTTCTCTGATTTATTTAGCTCCCTCTGACTGTTCCCAAATCTAAACAAAATTCCTTGCTGGCAAACCTTTTACCTCGAATGAAGATGAAATGGCAGATGTAAACGATTATTTTGAAGAGCTTCAGGAAAATTATTTTAATCAAGGGATAGAATTGCTAGAAAAATAAAGTTTCAGGAGATTATATTGAAAAATAAAATAATTTTAAAAATCTAGCTCTTGTTTTTCATTGTTATGCTAGGAACATTTCGAACTGCCCTCGTAATATAAAAAATAGAAACGGATTAATTTTCTACATACTAACAATTTTACGAATACGAATAACCCATGATAATTAGGTTGTTCACAAAGGGTGTGCTATCTGTTGTATCGTTGTATCGTCCTAACAAAAACCAGAGTTGTTAAACTTTTTATTTGACTTTAACAACGAATTTCTTTTGGGTTTTCTATCTGTTAGCACACTCAAACATAGGACACTAAACATACGTAAAAATTTTGTATCGTTCTATTCTCAAATGTTGTATTTTTTCAATTTAAATTCCAACAACTCTGATTTTTGTTAAGACGATAGAATGATACAACAAATAGCACACCCCTTGTCAATTTGTTTTTAAAATTCGAACTGAACTCAAAATTTTTCTTTCCCTAAATATTTTTTTACATTCTTTATCGAAATCAACATATCAAAGTCAAATTTTTGTAATTTTTTATAATCATTTATAGGCAAGGCCTCCGTAATATCACATGCTTTCTTCGCCATTGTTATATCGCCTTCTTATCAAAAGTTATAGACTCTTAAAAGTAGATGTGTTTTTATATTCACATTGGTACATTAAAAAAAGTTAGTAAAGTCAGCAAAAAATGTTGCTGTGTCAGCAAATTTTTAGTCAGGAGCGTGCTTGCAAAAAAGTTGGTAATTTCAGCAAAAGGTGTTTGCTGAAAATCAGCGAGCTAATATTTGCCAAAAAAATTGTAATCTCAGCAAAAGTTTACCTTAGTCGATTGCAAATCATTAAACTTTTTGCTGAATATTAGTGGACTGAAAAAAACTCAAAAAATTTGTAGAGAAACTTTACTTTCGTTTTTTTATTTGCTGATGTGAGTACCTAATATTTACTTCTGTACTTTGTTCATTTTTATAAGTTTTCTGAGTTTTTGTTTTTTGTTGGTTTTCAAAAAATGTATTCATTCGAATTTCGATTTGTAAATAACAAACTTTAAAATATACCACAAGGCAACAAAATCGAAAAAAATTTTAAACGCTTTAAAAACCACTATACAATTTTGATGTGTTGTGGTTCCAGTAGTACAAATGTGGTCCAAATTTAAAATTCTATGGAGAGGTTTTTTTTAAACAATTTTTTATTAAAATTATAAATTTTTTTAGAAGTTTCTCCACATAATTAATGATAACTCAAAAAGGGTTAGTCCGATCTTATTAAAATAAACTTAGAAAAATTGAGATTTACATAACCTTTAATCCGTTTATATATTGCGTTTAAATCGGCTCAGTAGTTTCCGAGTTATAATCAAAAATTTAAGCAAAAAATATCGGCTCAGTAGTTTCGGAGTTATAATCAAAAATTTAAGCAAAAAATATATTTTTTATGTGAAAATAGCAAATTTTTTTGTTTTAAAAAAATCATGAAAAATCGAAAACGGCAAAAATTGTTAAGATTTATTGCTTTATCGCAAAGCAAATTGTAATAGCAACAAAATGAGATATCGATCATAAAAATCTATTGATTCTTTTCGAATTTATTCACAATTAAGTGAATTCCCTCATTTTCACAAAATTTTAGTTTATTGTTTGATATACATATATAAAATTGAGTAGTTAGTTCTTCTTTCGATTTATTGAATTTTTGAAAACATTTTCCACATGCTATGTAAAAATTTTCACACCGAAAATTCATTACATAGTAACATTTCTGTATTTTTTGGCACACCGCTACCTACAATACTGATTCTATTCTTCGGCAAAACATTTGAATTGGATGAGTTTAAATCAATGTTGGTTACCGTTATCGTTATAATACCGTTATCGCTAAAATACCGTTTCAAATTGAATACCGTTACCGTTATCGATACCTCTAAAAAAATTTATAAATACCGTTATCGTTACCGATACCGTTATTTTTATGGGTAGTTACCGGTATTTTACAGGTATTTATTTTTTTTTTTTAAATTACAATTTTTTTATTTTTGATTTTATAATCTCGAGTGTTTTTTTTTACAAAAAATTTATAGATAATAATTTTATTTATTAAAACTACCAGTATTGAATTTATAGCTTAAAATCTGTATTTTCAGTACTTAAAATTAAAAGTATGCCATGTTTTTACTTGTTTTTATATGTTTTTAACATCATTTTTAACACCGGTACGTACCGGTATTGCTGTTTTGATAACGGTATACCGTTACCGAAACAGTCTTAAATACCGTTACCTTTACCGTTACCTAAACAAACGAAATCTGATACCGTTACCGTTACCCTTACCGTTATTCGTTTCGGTAACCAACCTTGGTTTAAATGTATTTAACAGTAGAAAATTTATATTTTATTATTTAAATTTATTATAAGAAATTAAATAAGAAAATAAATAAATAATTATTATAAACTACAATATCTGGAATTTTCTTTTATTCGATTTTCTATTGTTGAATAACGAAGTGTTACTCTGAATACTCCAGCAAAAATCAGCCATCATGTGTGCATCCCAGCGACCCTGGTATCGTTCCTCCATTGCCCGTGTATCTTGGTGGAATCGTTCACCCTGTTCCTCACTCAAGTCAGCTAGATTTTCAGAAAAACGATCTAAGTGACTGTGCAACCCTGTTCCTCACTCAAGAAAGCTAGATTTTTAGAAAAACGATCTAAGTGACTGTGCAGGTAGTGTACTTTGATGCTCAGCATCCAAGATTCTGGAAGTGAGTTAACATCTCTTCAACGTGCATAACGTAATCATCACCCTTGTTATTTCCTAAGAAATTTTGAATAACCCATACAAACGAATCCCATGAATTCTTCTCAATTTCTGACATTGAATTGCCAAAATCAGTATCTTTCACCAATTCGCGAATTTGAGGGCCGTTAAATATGTCTGATTTCAGCTTTTCCATACTCAGATTAGGAAACTTCCTTGAAATATACTGGAAACATTCACTATCTTTGTTTAGTGCTTTAACATATTGTTTCATCAGACCAAGTTTAATGTGACGAAGGGGTAATATGATGCGATCTCGGGGCACTAGAGCCACATTTATAACATTTGGCATACCTGGAACCAGTGTTTCCCTAGAAGGCCATTGTCTTCTCTTCAAATGTTCTGCTTTAGCTCTGCTGTCCCATAAACATAAAAAGCAAGGCTATTTTGTAAAACCACTTTGTTGACCTAAGAGGAAATTTACCATCTTAAGATCAACACAAATTACCCAGTTATGTTCAGCATACTTTATCTTCTTCATGATCAATGCAATTATAGAGTATTCTTCTTTTACTTTGGTTGAATGTGCGATCGGCAAAGAGTTAAATTTATTTCCATTATGCAAAACGATACACTCCAAGCTGCGTTTTGATGAGTCGATAAATAAACGCCTTTCGTTTGAATCGTATCTCTGTAAGCCCATGGTATCTATCAAACCAGAAATATCTGTGAAGTACACAAAATCATCCTCTTCAACAAAATAATGAAGTAAGCCTTCTTTTACGGTAATACGAAACTTTAGTTTCTTTAGTTATGAGATCTGTTTCTTTCATCCGGGACGCAAGTAATTCCGAAAATCTTTTCGACAATCCAAGGTCTCTAATGACATCATTAAGCTGGCGAGAAATCTTTGTGTGGGATGAACTCGTCATTTTCAGATGTATATGGTAGTGCTGGATGTGAACTATCTGATTGGTAACACATACTTGAGGTTGAGTGTCCTGGTGAAGATGAAAGCACTTGACTACAGCTTGGACCCCGACCTTGAGCATATTTAATTTCTGGTGAATGTAGAACTGCAAGTGTAAACCCATCAGCAGACCTCGTAGGGTAAGACTCGCTGTTTCTCTCCATAGCACAGGCTACGAAATTTGCAAGTGTCGCCTGTAAAATTAAAAAAAATTGAAATAACGAATATGAAGAATTCAAAATTTAATTTAGAAATACTTTAAGTATAAAATATTCCAAATGCATTTACCTATACTTACTTTACATTAGAAGACCTCATAGATAAATTCAATCGACATGAAATACATATAGTACTCGGTGTCCAATGCTGGTTCAAATTGTGCGGATATATATTATAGCAATCTTCATATGACTTTTGCAATGAAGTTAAGAAGCAGTTCCGTTTTTTCTCGAAAAAAAAATCATCCGTTACAGGTAGTAAACGGAAAAAAGAGCAATTCAGCGTGCACGCACTTTTATGAGCATTTATTACTTTGCTACCGCAATCGTAATGTTTATTACTTATTTTTTTTAATTCTGAGAATCACGAAAATGTTATAAAGGTTTTTTCCAAACAATTTGCTACATGTAAAGGGGTTTTGCCAAAATCCGTGTCGTAAAATGCACCTGTGTTTCTATGTTCTGCATTTTCATTATACCATTTTCTACAGTGCTTGTCAATATGCAATACCTTCAATTAATTGTAAATAAAAACGTAAAGCATGCATCGATTTTCATCATCCATATCTACTTTAATTCACATGATATGTAGCTTCACTACAAATAAATAAAATTTAATACTTTTTGCAGTTTTCGATTTTTTCCAGATTTAAAAAAAAAAATTTTTTTACCAATTTTTTATTTTTTGCCTAACAATTTGTTTCATAACTTTGAAACCATTGATCGCATTGAAAACAATTGCATACATCATTTAAAGATATTGTGAACCAAAATTTTTGTAAATTTAGTTTAACAAAATCGGACAAGTTGTTTTTGAGTTATGACAACATAAGTGGAGCAATGTCTCAAAATTTTGCCAAATTTACTAAAAAATTATTTTAAAAAAATTTATCCATAGAATTAAAAAAAGTTTACCATTTTTGTACTTAGGTATCCATGATGCATCAAATCTATATAGTGGTTATTCAAGCTTTTTTTTGCTGTTGACCTGTAAATTAATAAATAAAAATTAACTTTTAAAGCAATGTGTCAATAGCTCAGGGGGTAGAGTTCTCGGCTAATAAGCAGGGATCCCAGGCAGGGATACCATTGTGACCACTAGACCGTACCACCTTACAGGCAAAAAAGTGCGCGGTACACCTTCAAATATAAAGTATTCTTGCAAGGCAATTAAAAAAAAAAAATTTTTTTTGCCGAACGTAGGGGTCGCCTTTTTTAATTTTTCGTTATAACTTCGGCATTTACATTCGGATCTTAAAGTGTGATATATCGATTTTTTTTGCCTCGAGGAGACCAAGGTTTTGCTATTAAGGTAAAATCCAATGAAAAAAATTTAAAAAGGCGATCCCTACGTTCGGCAACAAAAAAAATTTTTTTTAATTTCTGCTGGAATTATCGAAAAACTTCCTTAGCAAAAGTTTAGTGATTTTTGGCGAGCTTTAATTTTCTGACATTGGGGTGGTACATTAAGGTTGTAGAAACTGAGATCTGGTGGGTAAACACTAAAACGGGATACGTGAGGTCAATGACCATTAGAACAAAACATTGGCCCCTCGAGACAAAAACATCGATGTATCATACTTTAAGATCCGACTGTAAATGCCAAAGATATAACGAAAAATTTAAAAAGGCGACGGTGTACGGCGAACTTTTTTTTGTGGTACGGTCTAGTGACCACGTTTAAATATTTAATAAAAAAATATTTGTAATAAATTTTTTTAATAAAAATTTTTTATGGCAATCTACACTCCCTTAACCACATAAGTAAACACTTACTTTATCACCTCCTCCCCATACATTACTTTGGGGCTCATCGCCTGTAAAATTCATCAGTGAAGTAAGGTTTAAAGTAATGCATCGGCCCCTATGGCTTCACATTACTTTATACATTATTTGGTAATGTGTGGTTTTTCTGGGATGTAACCAAAATAATCACAGAAGCAATGCAATTAATGTAAAAGTAGACATAACGGGATTTTTCCAGTTAAGATAGTGATGAAAAAGAAATTTTTGAAGTAGTTAGAGATGTGTACTGTGAATTCATTTATGCAAAAAAAGTCAATTTTGTAAAATTTTTAGTTGTGTCACTTTTGTACACAGAACCAATTTTGTTCATAAATAGTATGAATTGCTTTCATTTATTTCAATTCATACTATGTAGAAACAAATTTATTTTATTTATGAATTAATTCTTTTAGTTTTTGATTTAAAAAAAATATTTAAAAACAAAGTCAGTTTGAAAACAGAATAAATAATCAAATATTTTTGTTAACATCACAAATCAAAATTTTCGGAAGCAAAGAAAACAAAACAGCCAAATTAAAATATACATAAGTTAGCAAGATTATAGTGAAAAAGTTTAATTTACATCATATGCATCTTTTTGATTGTATTCGTTGGTCAAAATTTGTTTAGGAGCATTGTAATTTACATCCATAGATGGGAAAGAAAAGAGGCTATTGACAAGGCAACAAAGAAAAATCCAGTGATAGAATGGTCAGATTACTTAATGTTGTTGTCTTGCTTCTTAATATAGAGCCGCTTAAACAACATGTGATAATCGATTCCTTAGTGCTAATGACGAATATTTACCGATATAATAAATTGTAATTGTGCCAATTTTAGCAAAATAAATAAATTTTAATATTTTTATTTGATTTTCGCACTTATTAGAATTTTTCCTTAATATTGATTTTGTTTATTGTAGTAAAGGTTCATTAATTTAATAAATTTTGTTCCTAAATATTAGAAAATATTTCATACAATGAATGAACGCATTTATACACTGTATGAAAAAGTTTTGGGAAAAAAATTTAATGTTCGATTCATACAGTTTATGAAAATATTCATTCCATATATGAATTATTTTTTTTCTGTGTATTTAGGGCGCGATATATCTAAAAATTTAAATTTTAAATGTTAACTTTTTAAGTCGGAAAATTCTCTATTCGGTTAGTAAAAATTTGTAAAACCAATACTAAATACTAAACCGGTACATACCAGTAAGTGATTATTTTGTTAGTATAAATAAGTACTTCTATTTTTAGTAGGTAATTCTTTTGTATTTTAAGGTAATGACCTCCCATTACTTGGTAATCTGCACGGAATTACCTGTCATTACCATGTTTTTGCTTAGAGATATCGTCGTCTTTCTATGGATAAAATCTGACATTTCTGTAACTGTAGGTAAAAAAACCTACAAATTAGCCGAAATTTATTCGTCGCATTTGAAGTTTCCTAAAATGTGGTGTTAATGTGGTTTAGTGCTAGTTTTCGTAAAAATTTTAAATACTTTTAAAATTATATCAATATTAGCTTTTTAAATTGTATGAGAGCTTCATGTGTCCGTTGATCCATCAACCCCATTTTCAATACCAAGCGGCCAGTTTGTATAACCAACCTTTAACATCAATTAAACATACACAGAAAAAAGAATAGGCAACTGGAATTTGTAAAAGCAATCATATTTTCTTTTAAATTGAAATTTTATTCCCAACAATTCTTTTGTATGAAATATTTGTAACTCGTTTGTAAATTGTTATCTTTCATATAAAAATTGTTTACAAATAAAAATTCAAAGTTACATTTTTTTGGGTTTACAAATTTCTTTGTTGGTGCTTTTTTAAAAAGTTTTTATTTGTATTTACAAATTTGGTATGAGAAAGGTATTTAAAAATTTAATTAGAATTTTGTAAATTCTTTCTGTGTGTATTAAAAATAAAAGCTGTTTTTAAACAAATATTTAATTGAATCAATTAATATTTTAATTGGCTTTTAAATATTTCAGTAAATAATTTTTACACACATACATAATTACCATATTTTTTTCTAAAACTGTATGCATAAATAGAACTTCTTAGGCCCTGTGCGATATGGCTAAATAAATTCTAAACTACCCAGCTAAAAATCGACATATATGGATCCATACAGGTTAAATGTATGTACGTGCATGGTCGTAAATATGCATTCATGACCATACATATCTCCATACATGTTTCATATATGGCCATACCTTTCATTAACGAAATTTGAGGTAATATCTACATGTGTGTACACACATGAACATACATTTTTATATATTTTCAGGTGGTGGACGGCTTTCAGAAAATTGAGTTGAAAAATATGCCCCCTGCTCCAGAAAAAATTGAATTTTCCACCGATTCCAAGTACTTATACGACATGGCCCATGCAATTTCTAGCGGCGTGGTTTCAGTGGATCTGGCAAACATCAAACCAGTGAAAATTGTACATTCTCGGTGGCTCACCAAGGCCGCTAGACTATTACGATTATATGTGACAACGGAAAATCCAGATGCAAATTTAAGAATACTGGTTGAATTTATAATTACATGTTATGTGCCAATGTACTTCAATATCAAGTATTACAGCTCTGTCGTGTACGGAAGTAGATTATTTTTCAAATTCATTAGTTGGTCAAGATTTCTAGAACCTCGTTTACGCAAAATTGTCAATAAAGTAATTACAGATAATTCATATTATGCGCATTCGGAAAATATCTTGTTATCAATGTTGTTTGATGATAGCAAAGAAAAGCGCGACTGTGCTATCAAGATAATTCTACGCTATCGAACCGATGTTGACGACCCAACGGGACTTAGAGCTTATAAAAAACCAGATATAAACTTTTATTGCACAAGTTACACGGAAATGATCAATATGAATGACATAAATGACGTATTTGAACCACCATTCACGCGAAGCATTCCATACGATACTTTGAAAGAATATTTAAATCAAGATGATCCACCGTTTAATGATCCAAAAATTCCATCACACATACAAGAAACAGAACGACACGTTCAATTGCTAGCTAGCGTTTCCAAACGAGTTATACCGGAAAATGTAGAGGCTTTTATGGCGACGACATTAGAGAGCCGTGCGAAATTGCCCAGACTTGAAAGCAAAAAAGACTTCAAACAGTAATTTTTTATTTTTTCTTTTCTATTACTAAGTTAAATTAATTTTTTCATTTACATATGTTCTGACTAAATAAATTTCTAAGGAGAAAAAATAAATAAAATAATAAAAATAAATAAAATAAATAAAAAATAATAAAATAAAGTGCCAAAAATGGTGATTTTTTAAAATGTTTGTATGGGGAACCCCCCAGGGGAGTTCCAGGGGGTGTGCCACTGGCATGGGTGGATCGGCCCTCCAAAGTTAGTGGGGGTCGGTCATACATTTGGACTCGATTGGGGCACTCTAAATGGGTCAAAGTGTGATTTTTCAAAACTTGACCCTACGGGACAAAAGTCAACAGTTGGTAGAATTCGTTTTAGAGGTATGGTTCCTTCGGCAAAGTTTCTTTTTTGATCCCTAGAATACGATTTTCCCTGAGCCATGGGCGATTTTTTTGCCTCCCCACAAATCGACCCGGCCTAATGAACATGCATGAACATGCGTGATCATACATGTAGATATTACCTCAAATTTCGTTAATGCACACGTATGGTCATATATGATTCATGTATGGAGATTTATGTAACCATGTGTGTACATGAATGCATGTTTATGGCCATGCATGAACATACATTTAACCTGCATGGATGCATATATGTCGATTTTTAGCTGGGTAAATACAAATTGACAAATAGGTTTAAAATTTCTTTAATAATTTTTGGAAAACTTTTTCAAATTTCATAGAAATTTGTAAACCTGAATTTAGTTTAGGTTTTATTCACCAACCGTTAGTATAACAACCAGTTTACAAACAAAACAAATACAGATGCAGTACTTCAAATATATAAACGTGATCTACACATTCGTTTTTTAATAAATATATTTTTTTTTTAATTTTAAATTAATGCTTTAATTGATATTATTAGTACTTTAATCGAATTTTGTTTCAATTAATCGTACCTCCATGATCCCCATATTGTGTTTTTAGAACTAAAGTCCCCTCCTGCGATAAATCGATGACCAAGAGATTTTAAATATTCGAGATATTCAAGTTGGGTATTATTATGTTTAGGAGGACAGTAAACGGCAGATATCACAAGAGGGCCATGAATGTCTTCGATCAGTACAGAGCTTGGATGTAGTCCTTTGCCCACGCCATGGGTTTGCCCACCCCTAACTGATGAGACGGGGATAATGGAACATTATAGTGGGATATCTCACAAACATTTTGGGAACCACTGATTTAGAAATAAATTAATAATATAAAACTGACTTTATAACCAAGTTTATGGTCGATGTTTACTAAGAATTCGCAATTTACGACAACTACTTCTTCACAATAACATCTTTTGCCAAAATGGATGAAAATTCTAGAAAGGACTTACAATAGTCTACTTACACTTAAGTAATGTACTTTTAAACACCAATTGCGCAATAGATGTTTCAGAGTTAATTGGAAACCAATTTAGGTATACTAAATTGTCGGTGGTCAACAATCATTAGACTTTTACAACGTGAGTGGAATAATTCGTCAATCACACCTCTTTTCGTTTACTTCTTCCTTATCTTTAGTTTAAATAGGAGTTCGACAAAGGAAAGGACAAATACATTTGGAGTTCATGCAGTTCATTGTATATATATATTTGTTCCTTTTACTCCTGCAAGGAGCATAGGGCCGCAAATATGTCGATTGTGATTCCATCTAATCCCCTCATATGGAAACCATCCGCATTCTCTCAAAAAGTCCACGGCTTCGAACAAAAAAAGACTGTCCAAGTCCCTTGAAGCATCTGCTTCCCAGATATTTTAGTCACCGGTCCTTCAGCCCTAGGCACTCACAGAAATTGCTGCTCTGTCTCCTATAATCATGCTGATCATCCGCTTGCCAAACTCAAAAAGAGTTCTCGTTCTCTTTGACAAGTAGTCAAGGCCGGCTACGTTGATCAGCTCCCTATTCGATATGTCCCTAATCACACCGAACATATCCAGCAGAAGATCAGTACATCCATTTTTATTGAATCTCTGACTGACTTAGACCCCTCTTTAAGATGTGTTTTTGTGTGATGGATATTGAAACCGGGAGCAAAGAGCCAAGCCGGCAAAAATAGAGCAGTCATCGGCTAAAGTTAAAAACATGCATCGTTTTACTTAGTTGGATTAGTTTTTAGTTGCCAGCCGGTTAAATCCGATAGGGTAGGCAGCTGCCAACTGGCAACTTGCATCTTTGTAACGAGTCTTTTAAGGGGCCCATGTCAGCCTGACCCCGTGCCCGTCCTCGAACCGTTCGTAGAAAACCTGAACCCTTTGAATAACAGATTTTACGGCCCCGTCCTCACTGGTCGGTATCCTAACCTCAAAAATCCACAGAATGTATGTTGCCGTTGGAATGTAGTTAGTTTCGTGATCGAGTCGTGTAACATCTCTAAGTTCAACTATCAGCAATTTCCGCTGCTTCTTTCAAAAAGCCTGTTCTTCAAAAGAATATTTTATAAGATGAAAAAATGCGCCAGTGATAATATTTTTTATGTACTATTAAAAACTTCAAAAATAAATGAAAATCAATTTTACAATATTTAGTATATATCATGGATTTAGTATTTTATATACTACTTTTGGCAACAAAATAAATTAAACATATTTTCTTAAGACAAAAACTTCTTACAGAATAAGACTTTGAAGAAAAAAAACGAAAAGGAAACATAAAAAACAATTTCGAAATTTAAAGAAAACTCTTAAGACAAAATGCCTTAAGGGTCCTTTATAAGGTACAAAGATTCACATGTATGTTTAAGGGGTTTGCAATTTCATTTTAGCGTCATTATCTTTGTCTGTAACTATGTAACCGTATAGTTTAGAAAATATACGCATAATATATATAAAATATAAATAAAGACATCAGTATGTTGGTGAGAGAGTTTGAATTTTCTTGGGTGATTATACCACTGTATATTAATATTATATTTTTGTGATAAATTTGAAGACAAACAATATGCTCTAGAAGTACACAAAAATTATTGGCAATAAATGAAATACCAACATACCAGAGGTGCAACAACGATGTATCCTGTACTCAGAGCTTAAAAATATAATTCTTTTTTTAAATAAACTCGCATTAAAATTGATTTATTTTATGAATCAGTGAATAATTCATTGTCACTTTAAATTAATGCTTTGATATTGAATAAAGTGAGGATGTGATTTATCCAAATTTTTATTGATTAAATTTTGATTCGATTGAATTATTTGATTAATGATTTGATTCGCGAACTGTAAATCAACGCAACCATTTTTTGTCAAATTGAATTAATTCGCTTGATTCTATGAAAAGAATCAACAAAAATCAAATTGATTCTTTGTGCTTGTACTAAACAATTTATTTAATACTACATTTATAGTGAATTTAGTTTGAGTAGAAACAAATTAGTTTTCGTACAAAACTGGTTTTTGTTTGTTTTTTTTATATGCGTTTTGACAAGTAAAAACAGCAAGAGCCTAAAACTAGGTAGTTTTTAATAATATTTACAATGTAAAAAAACTACTTTTTTGCGATTTTCGAAAATAATGGCTCTTAAATAACTGTATTTCTGGAAAATGTCAATAGAATCGTAATCTAGGCTAAAATGCCTTTCTAGCCAGACATAAAAAGACGAAAAAATCCAAATTCGGTTAGAAAATATTTAAGTAATTGCAATTCGCCCAGACCATTCTAGGTCTACCCTATTTTCATTTCTAAGATCTATAAATATTCAGATATAAGTTTCTGTCTCCCTTGGATTATACTAACCTAGTCCCAGGTGTGGCCAAAATTGGATTTTAAAAGTAAGTACACTGATATAATTTTCGTTCATAGTATTAATGAATCAATTTCATTAAAATGGATTCATTGATTTAACTGTATAAAAATTCATTGTTGCTGTGAATTTTTTCATTTGATTTTTTTTTTAATTTATTTCATAATTTCATAAAAAAATTCATTAAATTAATAAAAAATTTTCAAATTTTTTAAATAAAAAATTTAACTTATATATTTTCCATAACCGATTGAGGTTTATTTGAAAAGTAATACGTAAAGTTTGTTTTCAATTGAAGAATCAATTAAAATACATCGAAACATACCCCTAAATTCATAAACACTTTGTAAAATTATAGGAGGTTTAATAAACAAATTTTGTATGAAAATGACGTTTTGTAAACCTCCTATAACTTTACAAAGCATTTATGAATTGAGGGGATATTGTTTAACTTTTTTTTATCAATCAATAAAAAACAAACCACAAAAAATATGTATCGTCTGTAGGAGTTGATATTTTCAGTCAAATATTCTACTTTTAGATTTCTATTTGTAAAAAAAATAATTTAAATAATTTCGTTGTTTTCTGTTTTAAAACAAAAATTCAAATATTTTCGGTTTTCTTTTTTGTTAAAATAGTTTGTTCATATACAAAAGTATTTCAATTCAAATTACAAGAAATTCTTTACTCATACACACAAACATAGCCAATAAAAATATGAAGGTGTGTGTTGGTGTGTAGTGTTTTGAAATTTCAAACAAAAGAAAAACAAAATAGTTTTTTTTACGTTTTGTCAGTTAAAAATTGGTGATTGTTTTAACAGACTCTTCAATTATTTTTATTTCTTTTATGGATTGTTTAAACAATGTTTGAAAATAAATAGCAAAATGGTGTGAATATAATGAAAAATCAATAGTCCTTTTTTTAATTGTATTTTCAATTAATTTAATATGTATTTTAGGTTGTTTTTAACGATACAATATTGTGAGTGTACACTGATAGAATTTTGTACATAGTATTAATGAATTTGTTCATTATCTATGAGTCAGAAATGTCTTGATACTATGCGCTAGACCTAGGAAGAGTTTGAGGACAATCCCCAACTAAACAAATATCTCCATACTAAACACTTGATCGAAAAACTCTCCCCGTAGCATGCGCTGTGCATACATATATTTTATATATTGATCCGATAATAAATAGCGGAGATACGGGAAACCCCATGTTTTAACTTAGACCCAAAAAGTACTATCTGGGGGAAAAAATCAACTTGTTCCCTAAAAAATGATATGCCGATATAACTCCCGAGATGCGGGTCTCTTTGTTTAGCCCAAAAAGAACAAATACAAAAAGAGGTAAAATTGTACCTGAAATCAATTTCATAAGTTAAATTTTGTGTTTATGAAATTTTCATTAATTTAATGAATTTTTTTAATGAAATTATGAAAAATTAAAAAAAAATCTAATGAAAAAATTCATAACAACAATGAATTTTCTTTCAGTTAATGAATTTTTTTATTAAATCAATGAATCCATTTTAATGAAATCGATTCATTGATTTCATTAAAATGGATTCATTGATGCTATGAACGAAAATTCTATCAGTGTACATGGGCAAGACATTATAATAAGCTTCTGCTGATGTTTGAACACTAAAAAATATCAAAATCAATTTTTGATTCGATTTTATGATGTCTGTCAGTCCGACCCATTTGGCTGTCATGTGCAACACTGCAGGTCGCAAATATTAAGATACTTTGATGAAATATGGTGCACCGACTTATATCGGTCCAAGGGCGAAGCCTATTGATTTTGGTTAAAACCGGTTCATGTTTAGACATAGCGCCCGTATAAAGGTCCAAGAAAAATGGACATGCTCGCAAACTACAATTCGTAAATATGAAGTTATTTTAATGAAATTTGGCGTTTTGGTAACTTTTGGTTATATTATATTAACATTTTGATACAAGTAATTTCGGTTCCAAACATTAACTGGCATTCTATCAGACTTTTGTCGTCGTCAAGCCCGACAGCATGAATTGAATGCAATAATAAAATAAATGCAAATTTTCATTAAAATTGATTTAATGAAACAGGTATCATTGATTCAATGAAACCGTTCTTTCGGGACTTTCCAATGTAAAATTCATTATATTAATGAACAAATTCATTAATACAATTCACAAAATTCTGTCAGTGTACACTGACAGAATTTTCGTTCATATCATTAATGAATCGATTTCATTAAAATGGATTCATTGATTTAATGAAAAAATTCATTAACTGAATAAAAATTCATTGTTGTTATGAATTTTTTCATTCGATTTTTTTTTTTATTTTTTCATAATTTCATAAAAAAAAATTCATTAAATTAATGAACATTTCATAAAGAAAAAATTTAACTTAAAAAAATGGTTTCAGGTACAATTTGACCTCTTTTTGGTTTTCCATAAATATGTGTTATTTTTGGGCTAAACAAAGAGACCCTCATCTCGGGAGTTACATATATCGGCTTTAAGGGAACAAGTTACAAGCTACAATTTTTCCCCCAGATAGTACTTTTTTGGCTGAATAGGAAAAAATTTTTTTTGTCAGAGACCCCTATTTCGGTTCAAATTTAAAACATGGACTTGCCCGTATCTCCGCTATTTATTATCGGATCAATACGACAATATGAGCATCATTGGAAAGGTAATTGAAATGGCTTTAATATAACATATTTACCAACCCATTACGAGCCGATTCCAGTTTTTTTTTTTTTTATTTTAAAGCGAGTTTTTTGGGAAAAGCCTTTGAATATCAAAAAAGTGCTTACATAATGGTATGATTTGTTTACACATAATTGCATCTTAGATCAACTTTTGCTTTTAACCCTTAAGCCCGGTATTTTGTTCATACTTTTGTGAAAAAAGCTGTCAAACTCATTATAAAAAAAAAGATTTTTCACTTACGTGGAATGGTTGCGAAATCTATAAAACGCTTCATAAAAAATATGAAAAAATCATTATACTAATAATAACTTCACGTCCTATTGAAATAACTTTATTAAGTCTATGCTAAAATGAAAAATATTAATGAAATTATTTCATAAAAGTAATGAATTTAATTCATTAAACACATGAAACTTTTATAATGTTTATCTTAAAATTAATGAAAAAAAATTTACATATTCTATGAAACTTTCATGAATCCATTCATTAAAATTGATTTAATGAAACATGTTTCAATAATCCAATGAAACCGTTCTTTGGGGACTTTCCAATGAAAAAAATCATTGTATTAATGAAGAAATTCATTAATACTATGTACAAAATTCTATCAGTGTACCATTGGTATATAGGAAGCACCAAAATACTTTTTAAGTATGAATTACATTTGTTAAGTAGTTAGGTATAATTCAAGTACTACAATACAACAAGTACGTTCAAAATACTAGGTTCTGATCACAAAGTGCATGTAAAACTTGCAAGTCTAAGCACAATGTGCTCGTACCTGATATGCATTAATACACTCACAATATTTTATCCTTAAAAACAATCTAAAATAGATATTAAATTAATTGAAAACACAATTAAAAAAAGGACTACTGATTTTTCATTATGTTCAAACCATTTTGCTATTTATTTTCAAACATTGTTTAAACAACCCATAAAAGAAATAAAAACAAGTCCAGTCACCTGTGGACTTATACAAACCAAAGATTAAATACGGCTGTGCCGAGTCTTTAGATAACCTCCATCCTGGTGTTTTTTTCGGGGATTCTACTAAGTACAAACAAGTGTGAATTACTACCCATTTTGTATTCGGTCAATCCACTGTGCAACAAATGTGTATGATTTTTTCCACCACTACAAGTAAATAGTTCAGTTTAATCTTGTTTAATCTCAGTGCTGCCACAAGCAAGATTCAAAATTCCCAAAAGTGTAGACAAAATTACCCAAAAAAATATGAAATTATAAATGACTTCAATTAACATATTATTACAATTTGAACTCCGCAAAAAGGTAATAACCTCATCAGTAAACTAAAAAAAAAAGTGATTTGGCCATTTCAATTGTCCCATCGTTATGGGCGTTATGTTATTACAAAGAAAAGTTCCTTAAATATGCAGCATTTATGATGAACTTTTGAGTCTCATATGAATCTTCATAAAATTTAGAGAAAAAATTAACTTTAGAACAAAACACTTGTAAATATGAGTCAGTTATGATCACATGTGAACAATTTAAAAATAATCTTATTTAAAGTCTTTCAAAAATCAAGTTTTATTTGCGCTTTTTAAATGCACACAAAAAAATCTTTGGCAAGCAATTGGGAGCACTTCAACTAAAATAATGTTTTTTTGGCATATACAATATAATAAATTATTCGATAAAACTTTATTAGTTGAAATTTTCTTAATTACTTGGTAACGATTTTTTTGTGTACGTTAATAGCTTATTTGTATAACGAAAGAATTTCAAAGCATGTATAGATTAATACACTTTCCTGATGTATCGGTTTAATTCGTGGATGATCAGTCGCTGTGAATCAATTCATTAACTCGTATGAATAAAAAATAGATATTGGAATTTTTATGCAAACTTCACAATTTTAGTCAGTTTGCGAGTAGTCTAAAATTTTTATTTTTATTCATATTTCATGCTCTTCTACAAGTCAACGGATGAATTAGATGTTAAGTCATTCATAAGCCAAAAGTAATTACATACATTGAGGCAGGGTTGGTAGGCTCTATCGCTAAAATATTGTTATAGATTCAAATATCGATACATTTAAAATACCAGTACCGAAATTAATGAAATACCATTATCCTTACAACACTATTATTTTTTAGTCTAAACTTTTTGTAATTCCACGTCGTAAGTGTGAATTTTACATACACTTAGTTAATAAATTAATTTTACTTTACTTTGTTTTTTTGTAAAAAAAAATTTGCGGAATGCACCGAAATAACTGAATACCGGTTATCTTAAAATACCATTAGCAAAATAATTGCAATACAGTTAACCTTAAAATACCGTTATCGAAATAATCGAAATACAATTATCCTTAAAAAACTGTAACCGAAATAATCTACAATAGCGTTACTTACCCTCACCGATAATTGCACCGTTATTCATAGACCCACTATCTATTGGCTAGTTTATGAATTAAATTTTTTTATGTATAATATATTTTTTTATTTACAAATTTGAAAACTTTCTCAATTCATTTATTTGAATTGAAATTTAAGTGAAAAACTAAACAATTTAATATTTGCTATCATCCATGCTCTACCCATAAAGTGGCAACACTGCTTATGTTATTCATATAGATGTGTGCAGACATTTAAAAATATAATTCCTTACTTCGTATTTTAAATCTCAATTTTGCAATAAGTTGATCTCAGTGAATTTTTTTTTTTACCCCGATGTAGTACTTTTCAAGCAGATTTGAAAAAAAAAATCCGCGGAAAGACCTCTGTAGGGAGTTTATTTCTGTGCAAAGTTTGGAAATGGACTTAGCTGTATCTAAGTCATTTATAGTCGGATTGGAACAATATATATATACCATTGGAAAGATAGTAAAAATATCTTATGGATGACATTTTTTTGTTTTTGTTTGTTTAGCCATTACCGGCGAATGAGATTTATTTTTAAGATTTTTTAAAATAAACCATTTTTATAAAAACCACCGTATACTACCACATAATTTTTTACTTATTAATATATTCTTAAGATTAAAAACTTTTGAAATGTAGTTCAAATTTTATCACTTCAAACGCCGAAGATATTAGAAGTCAAACCTAATTTTTTTGCAGATGGTACAAAAGATACAACTTTGACTCTAACCAACAATTATACTGAATTAACTCATCGGGAATCGAACATATTTTGGGAGTAAACACATTTTAAACCTATTGTCGGTATTGAGATTTTTCATTTGTCAAAAGTTAGCCATACTTTGAAGTGATAAAAACTTGATCTATATATCAAATGAAAGCTTTTTGTCTTGATAACATACTAATAAGCACAATTTTTGTTCTTATATAGGTTTTTTATGGAATAAAAACATAAAAAAAAACAAAAAAAATTAAAATTCCTACGCCGAATCATAATGGGTCAACAAAAAAATGCTATCCTAAAGATATTTGTATTACCTCTCCAATGGTGTACATATTGTTCCAAACCTATCATAAATGAAGAAAATATAGTCAAGTTCATTTTTAAACTTTAAACTAAAGTAACTCCCCATACAGGCTTTTCGGTGAAAAAAAAATTTCTTCGGACCCCCAAAAGAGAGTTATATCAGTAGTAAAAATTTAGAATCAATCGGTGAGGTGCCTCTAAAGCCAACATACGTCCAAATTATTCAATCGGATCAAAATTGAATCAACACAAATAGGAACAAATCTTATCTCACTTTATTTAATTACCAATCATTGATTTAAGGGCATTATGAATTATTCAGTAATTTATAAAATGAATCCAATTTTATGCATATAAATTCAAAAAAAAGAATTATCTCTTTCAAGGTCTGGGTGTGTACGTATGTATGAATTTTTTTCTTATTCAGTAACAACAACAACACACAGTTAATATATTTTTTCATGTTAATATGGAAAATTCTAGAGGTGCTTCTACATTTTCATTCATAACTTTTAAATGTCTGGACCAAATATGCCCATTTCCAATACCAAACTGCTTAAGAAATTGGACACAAATTTTGACTAAAAATTAAAATCCTAGCACAACTATTTTGAGCGTGATCGTGATTTTAACAGACAGACAGTCGGACACGGCTATATCGGTTTCGCTATTGATAACGATCAAGACTATATATTTTTTTTATGTCCCAGATTTTTTTTTTCGATGAGTTACAAACGGAATGACAAACTGATATATACCCTCCTGCACAGTGGGATGGAGGGTATAATAATTGAAGAGTCTATTCCCAGCTAAAAATCGACATATATGAATACATACAGGTTAAATGTATGTTCATGCATGCTCATAAACATGTATTCATGGTCATACATGGATACATAAATCTCCATACATGCATCATATATGTCCACACATGTGCATTAACGAATAATATCTACATGCATGATCATGCATGTTCATGCGTGTTCATGTGTCTTCATACATGTACACACATGTAGATATTACCTCAAATTTCGTTAATGCACATGTGTGGACATACATGATGCATGTATGGAGATTTATGTATCCATGTATGGACATGAATGCATGTTTATGAGCATGCATCAGAGAACGGTTTGAGTACATTCGTTTTTATTGTGCAGTCATACCATTCATTGCTTTTGCCATGTATTCATGCAACAACAATAACTAATGCTATTGCTATTTGTGGAGTGGTTTTTGATGAGTGTTTTTAAGCATTATTTTTATAATGCCACTACATGTCAAGCAACAAAAGGAAGAGATGACACATTTAAAAAATAAAATCAATCACAACATTCATTTAGTATTCGTTGACCTGTTGCAGTATTTTGAAAAATACAGTGTGAAGAAATTTCCATTTTTTTTTATTTCAATATGAAATATGTATATATTTTCTCATTTTGTTAAAGTTTAAGTGAAAAAAATAAACACCAAAAATATACTAAAATATTTGACAGAAAAAATTTTCAATTTTTTTACAACCAACATTGAGACCATTCTAGCAATCGGTTTGTATTCATACCAATCATTTTATATTCGTTGCTTTTGTGAGTGTTAGGTAAGATTAACAGAAGACATGCAGTGCAATGCATGGCTTTCGTCATGCTCACTTTTTTCAATTGTGTCTGTATTGCTTTACTGAAATGATGTGTATTGACAACAATATGCACATTTTTTGTGATTGCATTCAAAAGCATAAAATAAGGCACTCAAACCGTTCTCTGGCATGCATGAACATACATTTAACCTGTATGTATTCATATATGTCAATTTTTAGCTAGGTTAAAACAATTATCAATTTTTAACTGACAAAACGTAAAAAAACGATTTTGTGGTTTGTTTTTTCATATTTGAAAGTTTTTTTCTTTATTTGGATTTTCAAAACACTACACCATACATAACAAACACGTTCATATTTTTATTGAAATAATTTTGTATATAATCAAACAATTTTAACAAAAAAGAAAACCGAAAATATTTGAATTTTTTGTTCTAAAATAGAAAAAAAAACGAAATTATTTAAATTATTTTTTCTAAAAATAGAAATCTAAAAATAGAATATTTGACCGAAAATAACAACTTCTGCAGACGATACATATTTTTTTCTAGTTTGTTTTTTATTGGTTGACAAAAAAAGTTAAACAATATGTTTCAATGTATTTTAATTGATTCTTCAATTGAAAACAAACTTTACCTATTACTTTTTAAATAAACCTCAATCGGTTATGGAAAATATATTGTGAGTGTGCTTATGCCCAAATATGCTTTAAACCAGTTTTCTAGAAAATATTGTTGTTAATAATTTTTATTAAATACTTATAACAATTATCGTTTTTTTTAATCACTGGATTTATTTTTGGATTTATTTTATTTTGTTAAAAAATCCACATTTTGTTTTTTAATTTTTAAAATTTTATATTTTTATCCAACACCCCGTTTCTGTATTTCTCACATCGAAAAAGTTTGCGGAAAAAACATGTGAAATGCAACCCTGCTCTGCTTTATATAGGGTGAGTCGCAGACAATAAAATATATATGAAACCAAATCAGCTAGTAATAGGTTGCATAGTAAGTTATTTCTAATTAAATTAGGTGTTTTACAAAACAACATGTGTCAACAGTTCTTAAAGTTACATTATCTGAACGAATTACAACAAAAACTGCAGTCCATTTTATCACGTCTTTAATCAGCCTGTATAATGCAGGGTGACCATGCATTTCTCGATGCGAAAACTTCTCGCATTAGATACAGACGCGGGGTACAGATAAACACTTATTCGCTTATATAATGTGAAAGAAAACAATTAAATTTTGCGAAAATGGAATTTCTGGAATAAAATTAAGCTAAATCCAAAACGGATTCATTTATTTTTTAAATCCATTTTGGATTTAGCTTATTTCAATTCCAGTGTTCACATTTTTACAAATTTTAATGATTTTCCTGCACATTATATTGGCGAATAAGTATAAGAATTTAATAAAAATTATAAATTTTTCAAATTAAAAAACAAAGCATTAATTTTTTAACAAAATAAAATAAATCCAAAAATAAATCCAGTGATTAAAAAATAGGCCTAATATATTTTTAAACATTTATGAATACATTTGAGAATATAAAAATTCCTTAGTTGATTGCAACGAATATTTCAACTATCTCATAGGTGAAATGCCCCTAACTAATCTATAGTTGAATTGTTTTAGTTGGTGTCAACTAAGATTTTTAAAAATCTATAAATCAACTAGAAATGTAGCCAATTGCGACGATGTACTAAACTAAATGGAGAGTTAGACTATATATCCTATTTAAAAATGGTTAATTAAAACCATAAACCACGATGTTGTGTCCCTTTTTTGAATAAATATTTAACATTTTTAATACTTTTATTTTTTTCAAATCTTTTATTACACATACATTTGATGTTTAAATATTTTTTTATATTTTTGGTATAATCCCGTCAAGCCTTCACCATTTATATTCATTTTGGCAATCTTCTTTCTTGTTACATTCAAAATCTACAATAAAAAGAACAATAAATATGCGTTTTAGAAAATTACATAAATTTTTAGAAAAAATATAAAATATAAATTCTTACCTTTATTTTATTAAAAATTTTCTGTTTAGCTTCAAAATAATATTAAAATTAAACGTCTGTTTTGTTTTATTTTTATGTTTTGTTTTATTTTTTTTTTTTTTTTGACAATTTTAAAGTATAAGTAGTATTCACTTCAACCACAACATATTGTTGCTATCTCCTAAAAGCCTTGTTAACACCGATTATTGTAGTTGTTTTATATTTTTCAGAGATCAACTAAGCAATTCTTTAACTATGCAACTATGGAATTTTTTCGGTGTATATATATACTTAAATGTTGTATTTCTTCAATTTATATTTTAACAACTCTGTTTTTTGTTAAGACGACCCAACGATACAACAAATAGTACACCCCCTGTAAACAACCTTAATGTCTAACATCAATATTTTAAACACGCAACAAAATAATAAAAAAAAAAAACTTTTCAATTACAATATTTTTCCTTCTGCGCATCCTTTTCTCTATCGAATCATTATCTTTAAACCAAAATTGCCGACAATACAATTTTAAAAAGGTTTCTTTTTCCTTTCAACTTTTAAATTAAATTTTTATTCATTTTTTTATTTGCCTTTTTCATATAATTTTAGGTTTGGTTTCAAAACCGTCGCGCCAAATATCGTAAACAAGAAAAACAATTACAAAAAGCATTGGCACCCTCTGTGATACCGTCATGTAATGGTATGATGAGAAATATTCAAGGTTATAGCGTATCACGAGGTTATCAACCCTATCCACATCATAATTCAATAAATCGTTATCCTCAGGTTTGTTAAAATTGCATTTCAAAGAATGATATTTTAAATATTTTTTAAAATGTTCAAAGAGTTTTAAGTAATGTTATTATTTGGATTTTGTGTTTCTAGGATCTCTTTCAAATGGGCGCCACTTCGTATCCTGGTATGTCTCAACCATTTTCAATGACCCATAGTGCTAATATGGGTTCAGTTGGAGTTAGACAAGATTCAATGGGTATGTATGTTATGGAAATTTAGAATTAAAAAGAAAATTATGTTAAAATTTGTATGACAAGATCTGACTAATCGACAGAATTATGTAAATTTGGTGAAACAAGTCCGACGTTGGGCGCCATTTTCTAATAATATAATTGTTGGGAACTTAAACACATAAGTGTTCGGGTTTATTGATGTCATAAAAACATATTTCCAAAAGAAGAATCCTTCAAATTCTTAGCTTCAATTTGAAAATTTGAGATGATCCAGGTTTTGGGAATTTAAAACAATTAATCCTTTCTACCAATAAAATTTTAATTTAGTGTTAGTAAAATTAAAGTGTTGGCTGTAAAATCCAGCCTTAGTATAAATAAGTGTAAATAATATTTATTTACTTTTCTTACATACATCTTTAGCATAAAAAAGTACAAAAATTGGCTGCTTAAGAAGCGGAAATTATGAAATTACATCTAACTTGTAAATTTCCTTATGTTAAAAGACATTTTGGTATAAGCAAATCTAAAGAAATCTCTAAGAAAACTTCATTTTGCATTAAACGGAAAAAACTGATATGAACGGTTTATTTGGAAAGTGGCATAAATCCCATTTTCTTTAAACTAATAAATAGAGGGTTTTAAGATTAAAATAAACTAGAAAATTATTACGGGAAACATTAACTTTCAGAAGAAAAATATTTCATATTTTTATGAGAAGGATAACTTGTAATTCCACAAATTCATTTAAATTTCAACGATCTTTAACTTTATGAAATTTTTTTAGTTCAGTTAACAGAACCCAATAAATACTATGGAACCCCTCCGTTACCTCAGTTTTTTTTTTTTGGAAATTTGACTTATACTACTTTCTTAATAAACCTGTATAATAGAAATGTATATCGCCGTCTTATATTCAATCGGAGCTATCTACAAAAAATACAAGTGCTCAGGGGAGTGAAAAAACTGTTTAATTTGCTTATTTTAAAACTTTTCGTAAATCGATATTCTACAATGTTAATTGAAAACTGCTTCTTAAAGGTGCTTTCACAATGGCAGAGTGACTCTACTCTACAGCACAGATTAAAATGTTAACCGTTCAAAATGCAGAGTAGAGTTACTTCAAAACTTATTTGACATTTTAGTACTTACTCCATATTTTCCCGACTCTTTTGCCATAATTTTTATCGATTTTAATTTAAATATTTTTTGTATTTCAAATTATACCGAAAACACCATAAATTTTATATTTATTTAATATATTCTGATTAGGGTTTGGGGTTCGGGAAATCCCGGGCGGGAATTCCCGGGAAATCCCGGGAAAAGTTTGCCGGGAATTCCCGGGAAAATAATATATTTTTCCCGGGAAAACGGGAAATTTTAAAAATATTAAATTTTTTAAATTGTTTTTGTTTCGAATAGGATTTTTTAATTTTAGTCATAAAAAACATTTTAAATACCAAAACAAAAATTTCATTGTTAAAATCTTTTAAAAGGGAATACATTTATTTGACACACAAATAAAATCTTTGCCAAGTAATTAGGAGCATTTCCACTAATAAAGATTTTTCGCATAACTTATTCAAAATTTAAGTAGTAAAGCCTAAAAACTTGGTAAAATGTTTAAGAGAAATATGAAAAAAAAGCTTTGTTTTTTACAAATAATCGCCCTTACTATCTAAATTTTTCAAATGTATAATTTAGGTAAAGTCGACTTTAGTTAAAATATTGGGTGGCAGTATACCTGGACTTGGTTTATTTTTGGAGCATTCTGGTTAGTTAATTTATTTTCAACCAATCAAAATATTTTTGTAAGGTTTTCATACGCAAAATGAACAAAACCGTTTGATTAAAAATAAAGTCGACTTTAAATTTTAAATACTCCTTTATATTAAGGGTCAATAATTTTATAAGTAACGTTTTCATTAATAAATGTGAAAAGAAAAGACTAATGGTTAACGGTGGTATCTAAATTTGGTTAACCGACATCTAAATTTGGTTCACAAAAAAAAAAAAAAAAATTGATGGTCATGCAATTTCTCTTGAAGAAAACAACAACAAGCTAAAATTAGCAAAGTACCCGAAGAAAAAAGTGCAAGCTGAATAGGCATTAAAGATTTTATAGTAGGGCAAACATTTCCTAAAATGGTATCCAAATTAGCCGCAGTCGTCGGAATGTCAATCCGCACCATAACTAGATCTTCGTTTATTCGAGAAAGTTTTTATAATAAAAACCTGGCATTGCAAAAAAAGAAACCGATGTAAAGAACATTATATTAAATTACTACAATCATGTAAAAGATATCATGATAAAAGAAATATTGACCAATATTTCTAACAACACAAAAGAGATATTTGAACATAGTATAAACGTAAATAATTCATTTTATAACCTGGGGTTGGTTTATATATCAGGAAGATGTAATGCTGATGAAATAAGAAGAATTGTAGAAATAAGACTAGAAGAGTTTTAATTGTCTTTGGAAAATAACATTGTGGCCACCATATCTAATGGGCCAAGTGTGATGAAACGGTTTGTTTCCGACAGTCCAGTAGTAGGTGCTTTCTGCTGGAATCATGCAATTCATTTGGCAGTGCTGCGATTAATTTATGTGAAATCAAATGTTCAACATTCTGATATTTTTTACTTTGAATTCTCACTACACAGACTGCATTTGTACTGAAATAGTGTTTTTTTTAACAAAAATTATTTATATAGGTGGTTTTCATTAACAATTTTGTTCAAAAACATTTCCCGGGATTCCCGGGAATCCCGGGAATCAAATTTTTTCATTCCCGTTTCCCGGGAAATAAAAAAGTCCGGGAAATCCCAAACCCTAATTCTGATATTAATTTTTTAAATTTGTTGACACTTAGAGATGTAAACAAATTAGTGATGTGTTTTTTTTGGGTATATTTGTCATGTTAAACAGTTAACAGACCAATGTTAACTCTAGAGTGTAACAAATCTGTACTCCAGAGTCAAACAAGTTTTACTCTTTGAGTGGAATAACAAGAGATAAAACAATACAAAAATGTGTTAGTAAGAAAGAGAAATAAACAAAATTTGCTACAGATTGGAGTACTCCGTCATTGTAAACGCACCTTAATACTTCATGTATTTTTCATTTTTCCTAATATTCGCGTTGTTATAAAAAATAGCTGAGTTAAAATATATACACCCACAAAAGTTTGTCGGTAGAATCTACTGAAAATGACAGTTAAAACAAAGGTATATGCAGTTAAAAAGGCAACAAAGGTATTTACCTTTAAAATAACAAAAACTTTTGTTATTTTTAACTATTGAAAAATAACTAAAAAATGCATTAAAAATAACTACCAATGTCGTAAAATTAACTGATAAATTTTTACTACAAAAATTTCAAAACAACTGACAAAATCGGTAAAAGCTACTATTTTTTACAGTAAATTCCTTTTGTTTATAAAAGTATGTATATTTTAATAAGAAAAAAATAATAGTTTTTCTTTCGATTACAAAAATATGTGTTAAGACTTCAGCCTATTTAAAATTCAAAGTAAAAATTCCAAACTGTTCTCCAGTTATTATGCTTTTATACATTGGAGTTACAATACAAGTTTCTGATTTTTATTTGCAAACTAGAAATATATCAATGAGTGCGTTTACCAGACGCTCAACTGTTGCTAATCCGTTACTCAACAATCTGGTGAACGATTTGATTAGCTACCGCTAAGTGGTGGTAGCGCTACCTTGTTTTGGTACCGTAAAAATTTTACGCTACTTGTGAGCAGTTACACCAGCTGTCGTTTTTTTTTTGTATATTTTTTTAAAGAATAATAAACAAATACAAATATAATTATAAAGAAATTAAAAATTTCGAAAAAATCAATGAAACGTCTACAAATATTTTTATTTTAAAACAAAAATAAAAGTAGCATCGTTCATCAGATTAAGGTAATCATAAAGCGCTACATATCAATTGTAGCAGTAGCGGGTTTCTCTAGTAAACATGCCCAATAATAACAAATACATATAAACTAAACAAGAATTTTTAAAATTAAAAAAATCAACGAAATTGTTTATTTTTTAAATAACTACCAAAAATAACTGTTTACTGTAAAATTACTGTTTTGGTAGTTGTTTATTAGGATCCCAATAAGCCCATGGGTTTTAAAAATTCAAGTGGTTTAATTTTTGTTTGAAGTAAAGTAGATTTTAAATTCTAGCATTTGAATATTTAACAAAAATATTTCAAGCATGAATTTTTGTTTCCTTTTGCTGGAGTATGCTATTGAAATAAAATGTAATAAAAGTTGTATTCAAGCCTTGAAACTGGAAAACAGGGCTGGAATTGAACTTGATTTCAACTTGAATTCCAGTGAAATTGTTTATAGGGGATATTGAAAATAACTGTTTTAAACAACTGTTACGAAATTACAATACTTTTCGTTAGTTGTTTTCTTAAATAACCGTCACAAAAGTTGTTTTGCATTTTTCTATAGAAAAACAACTGTAATTTCTATTGAAAAGAATAGCTACTGATTATTGAACAAATAACTGTCATGTAGTAACTGTCAAACTTTTTTGAGTGTATGCATACACTTCAGTTATATTTTTTTTAGGGAAAAGTCAGACCTATTCATATAATATATCAAATTAAAGGTAATTTCTTCGTCTTTAAGAAATATGCACACAAATATAAATATCTTCGTAGCGATAGAAATAATTGCCATATTTCGTGAGGGCACCTTACAATTTTTTTCAAAAAAAAAATTATTATCGAAATTTCTAAATTTTTATTCCCTAATTTACTTATATGATCTCAGATCAAACAAAAAATATTCCAAAAAAAATATTTTTAAAAATAATCAATAAAACATAACATTTTGGTATTAAAATTTAAAATACGAGCAATTGGTTTGTTTTCCATGTAGCATTCAGCACTTGCATGCAAAAATAACGCATTTGTGCAAACTTTTTAAAGTTTAATCTTTCGTTTATTCTACAGTGTGCATTTCGGTTTTAAACTTAAACGAAACTGTGCGTTTACGGTTAAATTATCATGCATAAAAATCAAAATTTTGTAAATAGCTTAATATCAGAATTTTTGTAATTTTTACAAAAAATAATCGTATTTCAAAAATACACGCAATTTTTCTGAATAAATTTCAAAATTATTAATTTTTTTACTTTTTTGCAGTTTTTTGTTGTTTTTTTCAAGTGAAGATCAAAAAATTAAAAAAAAATATGCTGATGATGTGACAAATAAAATTTAATTTTTTTAAATTTACTGTTTTATAGAAACAAATTTAATTTCAATACTATAAACAGTAATTTTTTTTATTATGATGTAGAAAAGCGGATCTGCAAAAGTTTCTATATACCATACCGATTTTCGTAAAACATTTCTTTTCGAATTCGACTTCCATTTTTTTTTTTTAATTTTTTGTTTGTTTTGGCTTTAGATTTTAATAGTTTTTAATAATTTTGTCGTTGTTAGGCGAAAATTAATTAATTTTGTGTTAAACAATTATTTTACTGTGGGTGCGATTGACCGTTAACCGAGATTTACCGCACTAATTTTAATCGTAACCGCGATTAAGCAAAATTGGGGTTAAATGCAAACTCTAGTTTATTCCTTACGTTTTCCATATTTTCTATCCGAATGTCATGAAAATTGTAGTCAGTAATTTCTGGAATATTTTCAAACCCATATATGAAAATCAAATTTCATGGTGCAACAGGGGCTCTATTAAGCCTCTTTTATTTCGTCTCGATTTTAACTGGGCCATTCTTTAGAAGTCAGCATCGCATTTTTATTTGAAATTAACCAACATGAGTAGGTAGAATCAGGGATGGGAATGAGATTTTTATGTCGGTATCAAAAAATTGTTTGAAGAATACTTTTTTGACCCTAAGAGTACTAAATTTTTTTTAGTTCTTTTTAATTAATAAGAAAAAATACATAACTTTTCGATTCACGCTTATTGGCGGAATTTCGATATAAATATCATGAGGGCAGTAATTTTCATGTAAATATATGTTTGTAATTGATAAATTTTTTATTTTAGTGCATATTTACTTTTCAGCGCATATTTTTATATTTTTTATGTATGAAAGTCACGGCCTTATTTATTTCTATTTCATTTTCGAATTACGCGTCATAAATTTTGATTAAACGCGGACTTCTATTTTAAAATGTACCTATATTTGTTCACTTCCATTAAACTGCATAAATAAAAAATGCGTAGGTAAATACAATTTTTGTAGTGCCAAACTAATTTTAATGGATTTACTTAGGTGCTTTTTTACACAGTTGTCTACAAAAATGAATTCAAATAACAAAAATTGATATATTGTATTTTTGAGAGCAAAAGTTAGCCAGTTGATTTTTTTAAAACTTATTTTTGTTTAATTTTTCTTTAAATTCGAAACATATTTTATGTTTCCATTTATTTTCGTAACAGAACAAATGTTAGAACAATTTTTTATGAAAAGTGGTAAATCAAAAAATTATAAAACACTGTTGAAAAATAATCGAAAAATGGCAAAATTTTTTGAGCACAGTTTTGCTTAAAAATTTTGCGTTCAAATGACCGGACACTTGTAAAAATTGCTATAAACCCAGATAATAGCAATATAATATTTTATCACGCTAAATGCATGTAAAAATAGCTAGATTTTATGAGAAAATACCGAAATTGACAATAGAAGAAAAAAGTAAAAACGGAGTGTATTCCCGATTGTCATTAGCACATGATGGAAAAAAGTTGAGATTTATTTGTATTTGCTAAGCCTTGAGTAGTTATGACGATGCAAGAGTATCAAATGCGTCCCGGGAGTACTACGGTAGTTTTTTGAATGAAATAGTATCAAAAAAAGTACGATTGTATCAACTTTCCCATCCCTGGGTAGAATCGATAAAATTTTATGTAAAATCGTGCTAGAATCAACTTGGAGGAATTTTTTTTTTAAGTGGTTTTCAATTATTAAGTTGATCCAATCGATTTATAAAACCTTAAATAATGGTGGCTTTTCTGCATAAAATTTCAAACCGCAAATATCGCGAAAACGAGCGCAATTTCTGGAAAATGGCTAGCACTATTGAATTAAGCATACTACGAATAGATTTACCAGCTGTGTAGCCGTCTTGTTGAAATCTTCTACAAGCACAGTTAAAAGTATTAGATTTAAAAGATTATTATTTTCGCGCTTAAGCACCGTAAGTTATTTTTCACGTGGAAAAATTTTACTCGAACTTTAAAGGTCTCAAATTGCAATTTAATTTATAAAAATTAGCAATTTTTTAACTTTATAATAAAGACACAATCACAATAAATACAAAATGTCATTTTTCCCAAGAAAAATAATAGTCCTGTATATTAAATTTGCGTGAAAACAAACTCTACACAATTTTCATGTGAAACTTATTATCGTGAAAAATAATTTTTTTTTATATGGTATAACAGTTTTTTCACGTGAAATTGAAACAACTTACAATGCTTTAGCTCGCAACTATCTCGAAAACTCCAGGATCTGAAAATTTTCCAAGACCAAATTCGAAACGAGCATGTTTAAACCTATTTATATGAAACAGTTATTATCAGAGCAAGGACTTTCATGCAAATGCATGTTTGTAGTCAGTGGCCCAAAAATGATTTTGACCAAATACTTTTCAGAATCATAGAATTTGCAAGAAAATGGCATCGATTTGTTGTTGTATATTTTTGCATATTTTGTTATAAATGCATATTTTTTCATATTTTGCTTTTAAGTGCATATTTTATTGCATATTTTATGATTTTTATTGCATATTTTTGCATATTTTGCACATTATTGCATATTTTTTTTAATATTTTTAAATATGAAATTCGATTTAAGAATTCATACTTTAAAACTAAAAAAATATTGTAAAGAATTAATTATTTGGAAGCTCTGTTGGTAATACAACACTACACGAGAAAGAGAAACACATAGTATACAATATGTTATCAACCACTTACACATTTTTATATAGATGTAATTTTAAATTAAAGTTTTCGGGTGTTATTGCTCACAAACAGAAAGTTGAAAAATTTTGTCCCGAGCATTAATTTCTCTCACTTTTCTCTGAGTTACGAAAGTGAGTAAGATTTTATAGTACACATATTTAAGTTCTATTTTATAATAAAGTTTTCTTCAG
The DNA here is from genome assembly GCA_949987735.1 of Leucophora obtusa. Lineage (NCBI taxonomy): Eukaryota > Metazoa > Arthropoda > Insecta > Diptera > Anthomyiidae > Leucophora > Leucophora obtusa. Next base: position 85,070,578 of record OX465297.1, on the reverse strand, counting down.
GTAAAATGCCACACACCCTTAATATTTACAATCGATTGTATTTATTTTTATTTTCACTGAATTTTCTAAAAATATATTTAACTATGTGTATTTGAAGATATATTTAGTGCGTTCGTTTACTCTAATTTCTTACTACTTTTACTACAATTGCAAAGTTTTGTTTACTTTTTGTATTGAATTTTTCCAGCTGTAGTAAATATAGTAACTTGTAGTAACCCAGCAGAAATTACTGCTTGTTTGGAAGCAGTTTTGTCAGGGAAAGTTGAGCAGTGAAGCGATTGCATTATTGATGATATCATGCCCATGCCTTTTTGAAAAGCACAGCAAAAAGCGATAAACAATTAATCAACTTAGGCCTTTCATTAGTGCTGTTTACGAAGCTATACATTTTTAGAAGCGGTAAAAGTAGCAGTAAGGAAGCAGTAATCGTTTTTACTGCTTCCAAATTTTTGCTGGGAAGTAAACGAACAAGCTTATTGTAACCGATACCTGAATTTTTACGTTTATGTTAGTTTTTAATAAATATAATTAAAAAAACATTTATTTTTAATTGCATATTTTTTGGTTTTTAGTGCATATTTCCTTATAAATGCATGTTTAAGTGCATATTTTCTATTTTATAGTGCATATTTTATTTTAATGCATGAAAGTCCTTGCCCTGGTTATTATAAAGCAAAAAACGCATTTATACTACTAAGTAATTATAATAAAATAAAACTACTGTAGATAGCTCAATTCCATTCAAATATAAACATTAGAGCGACTCACCTTATACGAACAGGAAAAAAGTAAAAAAAGTGCCCCCCTCAAAATAAACCTGGTTTGTTTTATGATGATTCCGAAAATATTTCGGGTCTAGCAATGAGATCTCACGAGCTGGACCATTTTTAGAAAAGGTTTTCTTTTTAGTTTTTGTAAGAATTTTGCATTTTAGCTAAAGGCAACATACTCAATATGGGTATCATATGAAATGTTTTTATGAGGCGCATCCAACTTGATATGTATATAAAGTGTTCAAGCACATGTTTGTGATTCAAACGTCAAACTGACATATTCTAATCTATGGTCGATTTAAGTGAACACGTGTTTCAGATTTTTTTTAAAATTCGCTATTTTTCGCGTTTTTTCAAAAATTTAATGTGGTCGAAACAATATGTTCTAAACAGGGCAATATGGATACCAATGATTTTCTTTTGATAAATAAATCATTGCTGAGTGGATATAGTTTGGAATTTTGCAAATTTCATACATTTTTCACGATACTCTGGACCAAATTTTGGTAAAATTTTTGAGTAAATTATTGAGTAATTACTAAAAACATATGATGCAAAAAATAAACTCACACAGGAATCATGCACGGGTTATTCTTACTTACGCTCACGCACGAACCACTTAAGTATAGTAATTATTACTCACGATCACGTGTGAATAATGTGACTCACGAACATTTCGTGTCACGTGCCAATCCCTAGTAATTACAAAATCGAAAACTAGTTATAAATCATTGATAACATGGAACCAAATATAATATAATACGGTTTTATATGGACCTTATATATTTTTATATTAAATCACTTTGAAAAAATTGCCTATGTGGGAAGATATGTAATTATAGATGATTTTATAAAGAAAGTTATAAGTTATATATGGGTTCATATTCGTCAATATATAATCATAACACAAATTATAAAATATTTCTTATATGGATCCACATAGTTTTATATTATTATGTATAGTGTCATACTAAATTATATATAAACGTATATGTAATTATATCTTTTATATGTTACTTTATGTACTTATATATAGCACATACATATATATGTAGGCCAGTACGTAATAATATAAAATCACATATGTCTCCATATTAAAACCTTTGAGGAAAAAATATCTAATATATGACTATATAAAAGTGTATATGCTTGAATTTAAAAGCATATCGTCACCTAAAATGCAAAAGGGCGTAACAACACTTTTTATTTTTTTACACTAGAACAAAAAAAAAACGTTATCGAATTAAAGATATTCTATATTTTCTTCTCCTGTTTAAAACACGACTATAGACTTATTTCGACATATAAGTTTAAAATTTTGTAGGGAAATGTAATTTAGTCTAGTGCATCATAATCAATCAGAAAATCGGCTTAAATTTTTTTGTTGTTACTCCCTTTTGCATTTTAGGTGACGATATGTGGCCATATGTAACTATAAGTTACTATATGCAATTAGATAAAATAATATGTGATTATATCAAAACTTTTTTACTCGGGCATTTATATTTATTACATGTAAATATGTTTTGTCTGAAGCTAATAGTATATGTGTAACTCCTTATTTTTAAGAATCAAGTAAGCAGTCGGATAACCACTTATAATTCAACTTTTTGTAAGCATGTTTGTAACCACTTATTCAGAATCTCATAACTACTTACTTCTCATTTTTTCGTAAGCGAGCGGGTAAGCGTGAATACTTATAAAAACGACCACGCCAAACAAAAATAATGAGTTTAGACGCCAAAAAATAAGTTGTGCGGAGCTATGAATTTCTATTATATAACCACTTATTGGTAATGAAATATTTTGCTAGGGTACACAATGCTTACAAAAAGTTTAATTATAAGTGGTTATCCGATTGCTTACTTGATTCTTAAAAATAAGGAGTTAGGCAAATACTATTAGCCTAAGTAAATACATTCAGAAAAATTTAAGTTTTCTCTAGTGTGTAATTTTAGGACTCGTTATAAAAATATAAACATAAAACATATTTACATATAATAAAAAAATGTAACTGTATAAAAAGTACTTATTGAAACTAATACGAGTAAGTCATTATTTTATATTTAGAAACAATGAATACAACAGGCCTTTATTAGGAAGTCATTATTTTATATTATAAAATAATGCAAAAGGTAATGATATATCATTTTTGGTAATGCAGATAGTAATGATGTGTCATTACCAATATTTTGCTTGGACCATAGATGAGCGCAACGACAATGAATATTTTGGTATTTAAAACAAATTTTCTGCAAATTGTTAGATAGCTGCAATTGAGTATAAGACAACGATATACATATGTTATGCTAGAATATCTCCTATTAAATTAAGAATAAATTAGAAATTACAGCTGCATATTATAATCATTTTACTTCCTTATGTTAACATAAATATGATCAAGGAAATTTCTAATTTTACACTTGAACAGTTAATAAATATAATAATAAATAAAAATAAATTGTTTTATCATCATCCTCTTTTTCATTTTAGGCATGTCACCTGAAGATGAATGGTATAATAAAAGTTTATCAGCGCTGCGTATGAATAGTTCACATCATCCAAATTTATCAGCGCCGATGCTTCAATATCAAACATAATCAAAAACCTTTGACGATTTCTTTTAAAGTGTAAAATATGAATGGTTTGTCTTTTTGTAAATTTAAAATAATGAAAATTATTTTATACTTTAAAAGAAATACGTCAATTTTTTAACCAAAAAAAATAACCAAAAAAAAAACAAATATAAGCAAAATATTCCAAAGATTTTTTTATATAAATCAATCAAATATCCAAAGAATTTAATTGTTAATAATTATTGATTACACAAAACAAAAATATTTAATTACATATAGATTTTAAAGTAAAAAATTTAATAAATTGTTTCCTATAAAAAAAAAGTTTAAGAAAACATTTTTAAGGAGCTTATGCAAAAATTTTTATTTTTAAGTTTTGTAAATATTACAATAAGAAACAGTGATTACTTGAGAGTATTTTTTAAATCATTTTTAAACTTTTGAACAATTAGAATAATCTTATATAAAGGCCCAATTAGCTGGTAGAGAAAACCGCATGATATAGAGTAAAAAACATGGCTTGAATGGCTTGATTTCATTCAAATTAGATCTATTGTAAATATGTGCATGTTGTTCTATCTTAAGCAGTTTTCAATACCACCTAGATGTGCCTTAAAAGGGATTTAGAAAGAGTTAAAATTATTTTCGTTCCAATTTAATAAAATAGTTACAAATTATTAAAAAAAACACTTCAAACCACTGTGTAATAATATGTATAAAAAATATATCAAATTAAATTGATCGGTTCTAGATTGCTCAAAAAATGTTATTTTAAAAGTTTTTTTTTACAATTTTATGAATTTATTCTGTACATTTTTGCTGGTACTGTTTAAAATTTGACATTTTTTTAGGGGCTAAGACAAAATATTAGTGAACATAGTATAGGCGTGGATTCAAGAGGAGGGAAATTGGGACATTTCCTCCCTCAAAATAAAATTTTACAATATGAAAATGTGAAAAAATAACACAGTACAACACCAGAGCTTTGAACAATTAATTCCTTAATTCAATTTTTCAATTCTGTATTAAAAATTCGATGAATTAATTCACAAAGCACCATATATTGAATGGAATTAATTCATATTTGTTTTCGTTCGATTTATTTTGTTACGAATTAATTCAATTGCTATAGTTCTTTTTATTAAATCAAATGAATTAATTCACTGGTGAACGCGTTCAATTTTATAAATCGAATGGAGAAAAAACTGAATTATTATAGAGAAATATTGCAATTGAATTAATTCTTTGAATCTATTGTTTGATGAACGCGTTGAGTTAAACGAATTCAGTGAATTACTTAAGAAAAGGAATTCATTCAATTCTAGAGAAAATTGAATTCGATTGGTAGTGAATTCATTCAAAAAAGAATTAATTCTTCAAAGCTCTGTACAACACTAAAAATGCATCCAACATTCAATCTATCAAAACTGATACATTTTAGGACGTAGATCACTAATGTGGACACCAAGTTTTAAAATTAGATCCAGTTTTTTAAATATTGAGTTTTCTAATTGCTTATTAGCTCATATATATAATTATATTTCCTTTAACTCCCACTGGAGCATAGGGCGCCTTCCCAGAATAGCAAGGCCATATCTCAACATTTCATGCTCCGCCTGTAAGTACTTGGAGTTCAAAGATTCTTTGATATTATCTTTATCCCTTAGGGTTCTAACGTGCCAGTATCCAATGGTAGTCCTTGTTCGATATGTTTTCATTTAGAGGCTGTTTATTTAGCGATTCGTTAGCAGGGTAAGCTCAGAAAAGTGGGTTGATAGCCCTCCTTTCTTAGATTGGTGATACTACTGCTATCCTTGTGTCCAATCCCACGTTGCAGTCATGCTTCAGAAAAACGTTCATTCATCATTTACCTACTTTTCTGAGACGCCAAGTTGTCCGTGGCCATTCAGGCTACATGACTGTGCGCCTTCTCACTCTAGCTAGCTTTCAGCGGGTGCTGGAAAGCCATTGCCCGGGAAATACTTGGTCTAGGACAGGAAGTAGTGATCAGCTTGAACAGTCATACAAAGGAATCATTTCTGGTCACTCCCAAGTGAATGACAGTCAGAAACGTGCACCTCTGATGAAAGTCCCAATTCCCAGGCTTAGCTCATATACCTAAACAAAATTCTAATAATTTTTAATATGGGCTTAGAGTATGGACTTTGAGCTTGGAGAACCATATCAATTTATTTCGATTATTTTACAATTCGGATTTGAAAAATTGTAACGCATGGTGTTAGTTTATATTTCACTTAATTGATTTCATAAAACAAATCTCAGCTTTTATAAAAAATTTCAGAAAACTCAATTTGAAACACGTAATATTTGTGATTTTTTGTTTTAAATTAATTTTGTTTGAATTAGCTATAGTAAAACGAATTAAGTACAAAAACTCTATTGGTATTGATTAGAAACCATGTATATTACATATTTGAATGTTTCTATCTGAATTTTGTTAACTAAGATTTATCACAGACACCTTCTTTCTAATGTTTACAAAATATAAACTTTTTTTAGACTTATACTTCATTTATACCTCAGCAAAAACTATCTGGTTTTTAGCTCTTGTGGTTTTTAACTTGTCAAAAAGCATACAAAAAAAAACAAGTAAAAACTAGTTTTGTACAAAAACTAGGTGGTTTTTGCTCAGGTATAAATGTAGTAGTACTGAATTTTTTCTTAAAACTAAGAAAGGAAGTAGTCAATTTGTTTTACAAATTAAGTCACATGTAATATTAACTAAAGGCATAAATTACCATAAAATTTTGGGTCTTCTTTACGTTGTAGATTATTTATTAGCGTAATTGTGAATAAAGAAAAGTTTTAGATTTAAACACATATGTATGTAGGGAATACACTCATAGAAATAAATCTGTAAAAATAGCAGAAAAAGCAACTAAAAATTAGTTAAAAATTATGCTGCAGAAAAAACTGTTAAATTATCAGATTTTTTTTTTGCTAAATACCAGTAAAATAAGAACAGCAATATAAAACAGTTAAATTTACATAATTTTAGTTATGTTTAAGTTAACTTTTAGTTAATTGAAAACCACAAATTGTACTGTAAAATACCGAAATAACTCAAATACCGTTATCCTTAAAATACCGATACCGAAATAAATGAAATAGCGTTACCTTTAAAATACCGTTACCGAAATAACCTAAAATATCGTTACTCTAAAATATGCTTTCCTCTATATGCTCCGAAAATTTCAATAAAAAATTCGAAGAAATTAAGTACCTAATTTCGTAAAACACTTGGGTGAAGTGAAGGGAACTTTCAATGTAAATTGTTTTTGTAACAAAAACAATTTCTATAGAAATAACGCAACACTTCCGAAGTGTTTTAGAAAATTACCCCCTAAATTTCTACATGTTTTTTGTAAAATATGTTTTAGTCCCAAAGTAATACTCTATGTGGTAAATTTGTGTGTAACTCTTTTTGTTTCCAGTTTTATTAACTTGTTTTTATTAGAAATCGTATATCTTATAACAGGGCAGAATAAAAAGATAAAAACTACATCAAAAGATGTAAGAACTGCACGCAGTTTTCAGAGAAAAGCCAATGACGATTTCTTGATGGATGTTGAAGAAACGTCATATGGGGGAGGTGTTATAAAAGTTATAAGTATATATAAAAATGAGAAAAAATCCGAAATAAATTAAAAAATTTACAAAATTATAGCATTTTTGCAAAATAATATGAGTAGCATTATATATAATAATATATCTACTATCGTTTTTAAGACTATTAGGTTTAATATATCAAATACCCATTAACTGATTCGTCCCAAATTTGGTGGACATGTACAATTTTTTAAAATTTTACTGTTTTCTTAGCTTAAAATTAACTTTAGAGAACGCGTTTTTCTCACAACCGTGAGTTCGGCTGCAACTCTACTGCCAAGGTGAGTTAACCGATTTCGATCCGATTTTTTTCTTTCGCAGTCAACAAAAAACTGTAGTCCTTATCGTGGCCCTTTTTTTAATTTCAGTCAAATAAATTTTTTATTCCCAAGTAAAATTGTTTTTTCTTGCCTTTTTTGGAATTTTCAAGTTTGTGTTGGAAAAAATTTAAAAAATAAAAATCGAGCCATGATGAGGACTAGAGAATTTATCTGGTATTAAGAATCACTTCATATTTTTAATTTCCAATAATTAATGAAGGCTGTACAGTGGCAGCCGATTTTTCCTTTTTTACAAAAGGCTAATAATGAAGTGGCAACCCTGGCGATTTTGGTTGGAGAAATTTAAAACTAATATTTTTTGATAATACTACAATAGCTGTGTTCGTGCGGCAATCTATCAACGTTGGCTTATGTCATTCCCATACAAATTTGACATTAGTAACTTTAAGAGTTAGCACTAAATGTTGGCTAGTGTCAAATTTATATGGGTATGACATAAGCCAACGTTGGTAGATTGCTGCACAAACACAGCTAATAACATATATTTTAAACAAAAAAACAATATAGTAAAAATATTATTATTTGAATTTTTGACAACCGTTTAAATATGCCCCTTAAAATTCTGTTGTTACAGTATTTAACCCCCTTAAGTTAAATTTAGTTTAATGCAAATAGCAGTCTGTCCTGTTAAATTAACAGAAATATTTGCTAAAAGAATTGTAAACTGTTGTTTTCAGAAGGCTCGGTTTTTATTTATATTGAAAAAAAACTTCGAAAATTTTTAATTTTTTCGTGAGTTTTTAGGCTACACTCAACAAAAAAGTCAATAAAGTCAGCAAAAAATGTTGCTGTGTCAGCAAATTTTTAGTCAGGGCGTGCTTGCAAAAAAGTTGGTAATTTCAGCAAAAGGTTTATGAAATATTTCAAAAAATAAATCTTGTCAAACAAGTGTGACAGTATTTTAAAATGTGTGCACCCATTTTGACATGTGTGTAACGAACAGTGTTCACACTATTATACATTTTCGATATACAACACATTTCTGACATGTATAACACACTTGTGTGATAATCTAAACGGGGCTTTAAGAAGCAAATCGATCTTACCCAGCAAAATATTGGTAATGTCAAAAATGATACATCATTACCTTTTGCATTATTTTATAATATAAAATAATGACTTTCTAATAACGGCCTATTGTATTCATTGTTTCTAAATATAAAATAATGACTTAAGCCCAAACCACATAGTGAAAGTGCCAGTGGACAGGGGCAGTGCTGTCAAACTTTGTTCTTAAATTTCGCAAAAACGATTTAATATTTTTAAAAAATTTTTATTGCACATTGTTCAGAAACAGCTCTTGTTTATTTAGAAACATTTTCTTATTTCTCGGCAGTGACAAATAGAGAAGATACAATAACTGCTTTATCGACAAAACGTCGCACTGTGGTCGACAATGCGTTTATGTGGTTTAGGCTTTACTCTTAATAGTTTAAATAAGTACTTTTTACACAGTTAAATTTTATACATTTTTATTTATTATATGTAAATATGTTTTATGTTTAAATTTTTATGCCGAGTCTTAAAATTACACACTAAAGGAAACTTAAATTTTTCTGAATGTATTTCCTTAAGCTAATAGTATTTGCTTAACTCCTTATTTTTAAGAATCAAGTAAGCAATCCGATAACCACTTATAATTCAACTTTTTGGAAGCATGTGTGTAACCACTTATTATTTAAAATCTCATAACTATTTATTTCTCATTTTTTCGTAAGCGAGCGGGTAAGCGTGACTACTTATAAAAACGACCACGCCAAACAAAAATAATGAGTTTAGACGCCAAAAAATAAGTTGTGCAGAGTTATTAATTTCTATTATATAACCACTTATTTGGTAATGAAAGATTTTGCTGGGTAGTTCTGATTATAAAACAGGCTCTAAGAGTTTTTCTTTAAGAAAAATTATTAGAATCACAAAGTTATTCAATAAGCACCTGAAGGCATTTGATACGAAAATGGAAAAGGATGTTTTATAGGAAAATATCGCAGAATCTTTTTTGGTGAGATTAATATCTTAGATTAAAACGTTTTAAAAAAGTAATTAGTTAATATCTAACAAAGAAGTTACTTCAATCTAAACACTACTATTTTGATGAAATTTCAATATGTTTAGAAACAAAAATTCTAAGATGAACATCACACGGTTTTTGACTACATGCCTCGATAATTTAAGTCACGTTAGAATGGGTTCGTTCGAGGTGGATGAAAAAATGAGACAGGTTGATCTTAGATTTATTTTCTCTATCAAATATCCGAATTTCATACTAATCTGAGAGTATAGCTTGGAATACATTCCTTGTACGAGATTTTCTTCAGAAAAATTTTCAGAGTTTTCTAAAAAACGTGGAGATTTACGTGCTTATTCCTACGAAAAGTCTGTGACTCTTAGTTGTGACTGTATTCCCCATGTATTTGTTGTTGCAAAGTCCCAATAAATTATATTTAGAAAAATTTTTTTTTAAAAACTTCAAAAAAATTAAGACCTGGCATCGACACAATTATACACAGAAAGAATTTACAAAATTCTAATTAAATTTTTAAACACCCTTCTCATACCAAATTTGTAAATACAAAAAAAAAAACTTTTCAAAAAGGCACCAACAAAGAAATTTGTAAATCCAAAAAAAATTTTCTTTTTTTTTTGTAACTTTGAATTTTTATTTTTAAACAATTTTTATATCAAAGATAACAATTTACAAATGAGATACAAATATTTCAAACAAAAAAATTGTTGGAAATAAAATTTCAATTTAAAAGAAAATGGGATTGCTTTTACGAATTCCCTTTGTTGGTGCCTACTGTTTTTTCTGTGTAATATTGACAAATCAAATTCGAATTTTTTGAATTTTATTGTTGTTTTGTATGAAAAGTTATGACTCTCAGTCTTAAAAATAGTCTTATGACGGTCACAAGTAGGAATATACCATTTGAATTTTGAAAATTATGAAAATTTTATCCGAAGGTAGGAAGTAATTTTTAGGATTTTATACTCCGGATCACACGATTTTTTAATTTGTTTACCATGAATTTTTGGCTAGGTTGCTTGCTACTGTCTCCAGCAGCTTTGTGTTAAAAATAATCAAAATCGGTCTAGCGGTTCAAAGGTTGTGATTGAAAATGTAAGAAAATCTTAAATATCTCCATACAAAATTTTTATTTCGAAACAAATGTCAGTACATTTTAAAGCCTTTTAATAAAGAGCTAAAATGTATTATTTTGTATGGAAAATTTCGAAGTGTCATCACATTTTCACTCACAACTTTTGAACCGCTGCACCGATTTTGATAATTTTTGACCTAACGCTGATTAATGGGTAGAAAAGTTAGAAAAGTCTAATTTTTTGGGATCCTTGGAACAATAATTTATAACACACATATCTTTTTTTAAGAGCTAGCCTAGAAAAACGGATAGCACTACTGCATTCAGCATACGCAAATTAAGTTTAGCCACCGAGTGCCCCGCTTATCGGATTTTTCAACTAGCACAGTGTTATGAAGTAGTTTATGTGAAGAGGAGATATACTAGGACCATAGACTAGGACTACGGCCACATTTATATATGTGACGCGCAAAATAGAAAGGGACCTAAGGATAGAAAGGGACCTAAGGTCAGGAGAGCATGGGATCGGTCTCATTCGATGTTCAGATGTTGTCCATAAAAAAAAAAAAAAATGATTTTTTTACCCTTAGGTCCCTTTCTCTATGCGCTATCACATATATTAATCCCTATTAAGTTTAAGTGGACATGTATTTTAACTTTTTTCGATATTCGTTCTATTTTTGATTTCATCGGATTTTACGCGAAAGACAGTTTTTGGTGCCTATTTAAGAGCTGTGTATATACATTTTATTGTAATTTTTTTTGTAGATTTGAGATACGCTTCCATATAAAAAGTGTAGAAAAAAATGGTTTTTCCATCAAATTTGTTTTCTCCATAATATTATAAATATATGAAATGAAACACAAAATGTATTTCATTTTAATGTACTCTTAAAAATGTTAAGTTTCATATGCAAATGGGAAAAATTAAAAGCCGACTAAAATTCACTTCTGACTTGTATTTATAAAAAACAATACTTCAATATAATTAACTTAAATATTCCAAAGTTTATCCTATAGTATAAAACGGACTACAAAGTTGCTTTCAGGTTTTGGTAATGTTTTTCGTGTTTATTAACATTTTCTCCTTAATATTTACTTATTTACTTACATTAACACAATGTCCTGTTAGCTACACTTAGAGAATTATCATCATTTCAGTAATGAATTTCTTCATAGTTTTAATGAAAATTGTCACTGGAACTCGTCCATTGAAACTTTTCATAGAATCTATAAAACAGGTTTCATTAAAGTCAATGTTTTTGAAAAGTTCATAAAATTAATGAAACTCTTCATAAAATGAATAGACCACTCCTCCAATGAATAAATCATTCAGAAAATGAAGAGCTTCATAAAATCTATGAAGCAATTTCATTTATTATTATTTATTATAGTTGGTTGTTGCCGTTGCTAAACTGGAGTAGATAAATAAAAAGTATTTAGCAAATGCAAAAAGCGTAATAAAATCGAAGCATATTTAACGGATGTACAAAATATATTTAATGAAAGAATTCATTAAATTAAAAAGTTTCATGAAATTTTATAATAAGCTTAATTTAATTAATGAAATTCCTTATTAATGTTTCGAAAAAATTAATACGATTTTAAAAAATTTCATAGTCCAAAATGAATAATAAAAAATTAATTTAAAAAAACATAAAAATTAAAGAAAATGAATACTTCCAGTATGTAATTAGTTCACATTACTAAAACTCGGCCTTATGGTTACATAAAACTATTGTATTTGAAAATTGAATGTTTAATATAAAATTCTATTGTATGAACAATTTTAAAAATTAATAAAATGACGTTATTTTATGAAAAAATTAAAAAAAAAAATTCTATTGAACAATTTTATATATATAAAGAACATCTTCATTAAATTTATGAAGATCTAATTTATGAAATTCAATGAATTTTTTTAACGAAATTATGAAATTTTATGAAAGAAAAGTTATGAAAAATTTCATAATATTATATAGATAATGAATTCCTTCATTGATTCTACGAAAAAATGTTGATGAAATTATATCATTAATAACATGAAGGATAATTCGCCTCTATTTTGGTTAATGTCGAAACAAATAAGTTAGAACTCAAATAATTATTCGACCCGAATAATCGGTTAAAATAGGTCGATTAACCGGTTAAATTTTTAATATGTAATTATAATTAATAATTTTGTTAACTTTGGCTAAAAAATTGCAAGAAATGCTTAAAAAACAAATACTAATTAAAATACGATCAAATTATTTTAAAATCGATTGAAAGAGAAACTTTAGATACCATTTTTTGAGCAACTCCAAGCAAGTCGACATTGAACCAGCGAGACACGTCATAGGTTTTAAGAGACTCTTAAAACGGATTTGTTTTACATTAGCTGTGTTTTCGACTTAACTATATCCGTGAACTCATAAAAAAATTCAAAGTGCATAAAAACGCGTTTAAGACGAAAACTAACATATCACTTTTCATATGCACGTTAACTTTCAACACGGATAATTATCAACGTTGAAAACTCAACGTTTATACATTTTCACATCTGACGTAACTTATTCGCATTACTTCCTAAAAACTTTTTCTGACATACGTTCGATTATAACGGAAAAATTATAAACATAACCTGTTTAAAATTTTTTTGTACTACAATCGGTTTAACGTAGATTTGCTTTAAATACTTAACGTTGATAGGCATGAGACAAAATACAGCTATTATCGCAATTAATTTTTAATAAATTTTTTTTTGAATTTTTTTAACAAAATAACAAAGTTTCTATTTGTTAAAAAAAATGCTTTAACACTATGTGTTGGCTGGAGCAGACTTTAGGAAATACAATAGACAATTTTTCATTTCTGTTTTAATTCTTTTAAAGTGTAAAATTAATGTTTAAAAGTGAGAGCAGTTTTTCAGCCTCTAGTCGATGATTTTATTTATATTTATTTTAACAAGAACAGTGCGTATAAATTTTTAAAATTTTATTATTGCAAATATAAAATTTTGAAAGGCTGAAAAACTGCTCTCACTTTCGAAAATCTGTGATAAAGTTCGAACAAACAAATCTGTTTGAGATTTGACATCTGTTACTGCACGCTGAGGGAATTGTCTACATCTTTTTATGAATTTTTATATTGATTCAATGAAATTACGCTGGAATTCGTCCATTGAAACACGGAGGAGATTGGAATATAAACAAAAATCTAAAAACAGAATGTTTGAATTGATCGCTTCTGTGTAAAAACATATAACAGAAAGCTGAATAGGAAAGAAAACAACGAATTAGTTACATTGTATTCAAGGCCTTACTTGGGTGAGATGGTTAAGCTTTCGCAATTTAGTATAGTTACGTTTGTAATGTGGGATCATGTAATCGATTCCTACAGCCGACGGGTTGTTGAGAAAAATTATCATATAGAGACAATCTAATAATAAAAACATACATATAAATAATTAATACAATTTAATGGAAAATCACTGACGACGCCTGTCCTACAAATGATCTAGTCTGTTCTGAAAATTATAATCTATGTGTTTATAATTTTCAGAGAAAAGGTTAATTCTTCTTCTTGACCTCAAATCAATTAATTAAAATTGATAAAATTGCATATTAATTACAATATTAATTGCAGCTGTCTATAGGACGTTAAAACAACACTGTGATAAACTTTTCATTGGATTGATGCAGTTTTATGAAAAATTTCGTATTATTTATTGAAAATTACATACACCCAATCAAAAAGTTTTTTTGTAAAATTTGTTTTGCATTAACTTTGTGAAAAAACTTCATTAGTTTAGTGAAGATTTTCATTAAAACTCGTCCAATTAAATTCTCTCTGCGTAAATTAGCTTAAAATTTGTTGTTAATGGCTCTTAAAAACAGAAAATATTGAGAATTTAACATGTGGGTGTTATCAAAAAATGTGATAAAAACCGTGTAACCACCTAATTTCTAATGCATGGATTACATTTGAGTTATATATTTCGATATATATCAGCGCATTGTCACCTGTTTCACAAAATTTATAACGATCTGGCCAATTTTTGGTTAATACATAAAATTTGTGACCAATTTAATAGGCCAAATGTAAACTCCGTAACAAGTAACTCATATAGTTTTTTACATTTAATAGCTTATATTTTAATAACCAATAAAGCTAAACACTAACTGTAAGAATTTTTATGAAGAGGAAAAGTGCCGTTTTTAATAAAAATTAATACATTTTACAAACTTTTTCGTATATCTTAGCTATCACGACTTCAACTCTGTAACGATTTTTCGTCATAATTTTTGATAAAAATTCATATACCATAATTTTGGAGTTATCTATTATTAATATTGCGAAAAGTATAATGTTATTTATACTCAAATGATCGTTGGACTGTAAGTAATCATCCAGCAGAACAGACTTGAAGCTTTTCTGCAGCATGTAACATTCTCGAGATGAAAAAGGATGTCTTTAACAAGATTTGAAAAAATGTTGTAAACTCCGTTCCTAATTTTTACACCAAACTATTTAACGAGTAAGAAAAACAATGTCATATTTGGATTAACCTTGTAGGTATCATGCGATTTTGTTTCGGAAAAAAAAATTCTGACAAAGCGTTTCTGAAAGAAAACGAAAAAAGTAAACAAATGTAAACTCAGTAACTGTAAACTCCGTAACCACAATTGTTTGCATCAGATTTCATTCAAATAAATGTAGATAAATGTTTAAAATATTTTAAAATAACCATAAACAGAGGTGATTCAACTAATATTTATGCGTCAAATCAAAAAAAGTTATTAGTTTTTTACCCTAAGCTGCTGGAGCGAAAAACGATTGATTTTGCATTTCATTGGTTTTGAATCGATATTTCGAGTCATTACTGACATTAGTTTGACAAATTAAATTTGTTTCACACAATTTTAGAATTTTTTGATCGCGAAATATTATATTTTTAATATATTATTTTGTAACTGCGTAACACCTGTTGGGATTTAAAAAAATTTTATTTTTTTGAAAAGCATTTAAAAGGACCAAAAATACAAAATTTAAAAAAAAATAAAAATTTTTTTCGCGGAATTAATTGTATTTTTATTCGCGAAACCGCCAATTTGATAAACACAAATTATATATCATTGGAAAGCATAATAACCCAAATACGAAAAACTAATAAATTGAAGAAAATTCGTACCCAATTTTTTTTGTTATATCTTTTGCTTGCAGAAACGTAAACTCCGTTACCACAAAAAAAATTAAAATTGTGCAAAAAAAGTTACTGCGACAACTTGTAGAAGAGATTTTTTGCAATCAGGTTTATAATGACTAAACTTACTGATTCCATTAAGAAAAAACCGAAATATTAACACTTTTTGCTTCTCACAAATTTGGCCCAAAAATTTATCACATTTTTTGATTTCACCCATATATTTATGACATTCTCAGACTACTAATATTCAGCAAAATTTTTTGCTTATTTTTGCAGAATAAATTTGTATTTTCAAATAGAGTTTAACATTTTTTATATTGATGGCTCAATGTAAAAGGCTCTTATAGTTTTTAGTGTTAAAAAATCAGTTCTTTGTGTTTATACCCTACACCACTAAGTGGAGGGTATAATAAGTTTGGGCTTTGTAACATCAAAAAATATTGGACCTAGACCGACCTTTTAGTATACCGATCGACTCAGAATCACTTTTTGTTTTGATTTAACGATGTCCGTCTGTCCGTCCATCTGTCTGTCCATGCACGATGATTTTTTGGTTTTTTGTTTTGCTTTTGGCTATCTTTTTGTCATATATTGTCTGGTCGACTTCGTAGCAATTTCTGAAATAAGTGTGAAAAACCATAGGAAAATATGACGAAATTTTACGTTTTTTTGACAGTTTTGCTGTTTTTAGGAAGATGTTGTTGTTTTTTTGATTTTATCTCAAGGCAAATTTTTTATATCTAAATAAGAGGTAAAAATTTGCTGAAGAGAGAAAAGCAATATTTCGAATAGTTCACGAAATATAGACTTAAGAATCAGACATGTTCTTTGAAAAATGTACTAAAATCCTCCTCCCAGTCGAAAACTTTAAAAATGAATTAAAAAATAACCTTAGCTAATAATTCAAAACCCAGCTAGGGGTTTTCTTCTACTATCATAAGCTTTCAGATTTTGGGGGTCTCAATTGGTTCAAGATTATGAAGTTGAAAAATGTGCTACTGTGTAATTTTATATAACTTTCTATATAATCCCGTAGAAATTAATATACCCTGCAAGCATCTGGAAGATATCTTCCAAGAAGATATTAAAGCGATATCTTCTATTTTTCATTTGAATGAAAATAATCAAGTAGTCTTTTAAAATTGTCTTCCTTTTATTATTTGGAAGATAATTTGGTGATATTTGGAAAAATATAATTCAAAAATTGAATTTTTTGTCATATATTGAAGATATTGCGGCAATATTACCTTCTTATCATCCGGAAGATAAAGAAAATTTGTTTGAAATTCTTTGTCATTTTGGAAAAAATTAAAACAAAATTTGTATAAAAACAATCAACAAACACATAGGAAAGAAATTCGTCGATAATTAATGTGTTAGTCAATGGATTATGTATGCAGATGTTCTTTTTCAGGCTTAAATTTAATAATTAAAAAATAAAACCTTAATATTGTACCGGGGAGTTTATTTGGCGATACCACCTTTTTACCTTCCAGATGATAACTTAGCGATATCGCCGATTTATCTTCCTGGGGTATTGCTTTTGTGTTGTCTGAAAGTATTGCTATCGGGTAACAGTTATTCCCGACGGAAGAAACTTCCGCAATACGAAATTGATATTGCCGGCAATAAATGTTTTCTTCCTGGCAATATGATCGGGGAATCTTCTTCGTATTGCCATGCTTGCTGGGTATAGTTCAACATCAAATTTAGTAGTCTGCAAATTAAGAGTTAATTACTCCATAGCCATATAATTTTCACGTGATTTTTTTTGTATGTAAAATAATGTTAAAAAATGATGCGTTCGATTTAGAAGACAAAAGCATTCAACTAAATTTTTATTTTATGTTATAAAATTTGGGCCTTTAAAATGGTTCAAACTATACAAATTTCAATGTCAATTTAATAGCTGGTATGCATACAAAGAATACCTACTATCAGACAAAATTATATAAAATCAGATATTTTTATATCGAATTAGATATAATATGATGTCCTGGATATGGACAAATCTCGGATCAAACTGTATCAAATTATATCTAATTTTATATAATTAGACACATGTAGATTACCCATTTTTCGGATCAAGCTGTATGTGGTTGTATATGGGGACTTATCAAATAAGATATAATTATATATGACACCATATTAAGATTTTTACCCGGGTAAGGTTTATTTTGAGGGGGTCACTTTTTTACTTTTTTTCGTGAGTCGGTCTAATGTATGTAAAGGGTTCTTCAATAAGAGCGCTACAAAAGTTTTTTTAATAAAACAAAAACGGTTTTGGATATCAATGAAATTCTTTATTCCTGTGAAAGTACGTTCGATGCCATTATGTATGGAAATCGATCTCTTTCGCATGGCCACCGCGGGCACGCTTGAAAAAACAAATTTATATAAAATTTCACTTTTTTGTACTATAAAAGCATTTTTAAATTGTCCAGTTATTTTTTTAAAATCCAGATGAAATTTTTCTATTTTCCAGTTATTTGACTTTTGGTATCTGGCAACCCTATCGCAACATATCATATAATAGCTGTGTTTGTGCGGCAATCTATCAACGTTGGCTTACGTCATTCCCATACAAATTTGACACAAGAAACGTTGAGAGTTAACACTAAACGTTTCATAATGTCAAATTTATTTGGGAATGACATAACCTAACGTTGATAGCTTGCCGCACAAACATAGCTATTATAAATCAAAATGCTTTTTTGAAATCCCGAAAATTCCCTTTCATTGATGTACCCATACTTATATGTATGTTACTAGAGATGATAGGCCCCGGCCCTCTTAACCACTCTTAACCCCAAGTAATTCCTTTTTTAATTCCAGAGGTGGGCATATTTTTTGTGGGGTGTCCGAAAAAGTAAAAAGGTGTTTTCGCTCTATATCTCTCTCGTGTAGATGTTCCTTTAAAGAGTGCCACTAAAAATGCCAGAAAAGCTATCTTCTAATCCGCTGTTGAACATAATTACCCCATGTTTTTATAAAGCGAGCGGAATAATTCCTCATGAGGAATGTGTGTATTTTGTTATTGTAACAAAAACAAAGTACACACGATTCCTCTAGAGGAATATTTCCGTTCGCTAAAACAGGGATAATTAAAAACAGGGGGTTAATTAAATGAATAAAACAAATTTATAAAATGTAAAAAAACACTAAAATTGGCTCAAAAATTTATTTATTTATTTATTTATTTAATTTGATTTTTTTTAATTCTTCAAAGTATTTTATTTAAGGAAACCTCTTACAAAAAAAAAAAAATAAAAAAAAACTTATCTAGTCACATCTTAGCATTTTTACTTGATAATAAAAATTAATAACAAATATAGAAACTCAATTCATCACATTACATTTAAACTCAATCCATCGCATCACATTTCAATATTACCTAATTCTAATAAATAGAAATTATAAATTACAACACACAATTCTAGTCACCAGTTACAGAACTACTTACAAACATACTTGTACAATTTTTTTATTTTACACTTTCTATTTGTTTAATTTATTTATTTTGTTAGCTAAGCAATGTTTAATGTCAAGTTAAAAATAATTAACAATAAAATTAATATATGAATATTTTAAAATTAAGCTAAATAAAAACCACAAAGAAGAATTCCAGCCAATCTCTTCTTAATTATGTGTTGTAATATACATAGTTTAATGAAAACAATTGATTATAATAATTATAATAAAGATGATGGTAAAAAAATAAATAATTTAAATATTTAAAAAAATAAAGAAAATCACATTTCAAATTATTGTTGTTTTATTTATCCACTTTCAAAATATCACACGGATAATTTTTGATTATTAGGATGGCCCATCTTGACCACTTTGTGAAATTTGATGTGTTGTGTCTAGGGTTTGGGAATTCCCGGGCGGGAATTCCCGGGAAATTCCAGGAATAGTTTGTTGGGAATTCCCGGGAAAATAATATATTTTTCCCGGCAAAACGGGAAATTTTAAAAATATTAAATTTTTTAAATTGTTTTTGTTTGGAATAGGATTTTTTAATATTAGTCATAAAAAACATTTTAAATACCAAAACAAAAATGACATTGTTAAAATCTTTTAAAAGGGAATCGATTTATTTGACACAAAAAAAAAATATATTTCCCAATAATTAGGAGCATTTCAACTAACAAAGATTTTTGCATAACTTATTCAAAAATTATGTAGTAAATCCTAAAAACTTGGTAAAATGTTTAAAAGAAATATGAAAAAAAAAGTTTTGTTTCTTACAGATAATCGCCCTTACTATCTAAATTTTTCAAATGTATATTTTAGTTAAAGTCGACTTTAGTTAAAATATTGGATGGCAGTATACCCTGACTTGGTTTATTTTTGGAGCATTCTGATTGGTTAATTTATTTTGAACCAATCAAAATGTTTGAAAATATAAATATTTTTGTAAGGTTTTCATACATAAAATGAACAAAACCGTATGATTAAAAATAAAGTAGACTTTAAATTTAAAATACTCCTTTATATTAAGGCCAATAATTTTATAAGTAACGTTTTAATTAATAAATGTAATATTTTCAAGTAAGTTTGCTTTATTTTAATACACCTGCTTTCAAACTAATATAACAATAAAATGTCAGGAGTATGGAAATACTTCACAAAAAAGGACAATGCAGCGCAGTGCAATATTTGCCCTAAAAGACTAATGGTTAATGGAGGTATCTAAATTTGGTTATCCGACACTTAAATTTGGTTCCCAAAAAAAAAAAAAAAAGTGATGGTCATGCAATTTCTCTTGAAGAAAACAACAACAAGAATAACGTTCCAGCTAAAATTAGCACAGTACCCGAAAAAAAAGTGTAAGCTGAATAGGCATTGAACGTTTTATGGTAGGGCAAACATTTCCTGAAATGGTATCCAAATTAGCTGCAGTTGACGGAATGTCAATCCGCACCATAACTAGATCTTCGTTTATTCGAGAAAGTTTTTATAATAAAAACCTGGCATTGCCAACAAATTAAACCGATGTAAAAAACATTATATTAAATTACTACAATCATGTAAAAAATATCATGATAAAAGAAATATCGAGCACTATTTCTAACAATAGGAGGTTTAGTATAATCTTATATGAATGGACAAGAATATCATAAAAGAGATATTTGAACATATCAACAAATGTGATAAAAACCGTGTAACCACCTAATTTTTTAATGCATGAATTACATTTGAGTTATATATTTCGATATATATCAGCGCATTGTCACCTGTTTTACAAAATTTATAACAATCTGACCAATTTTTGGTTAACACATAAAATTTGTGACCAATTTTATAGGCCAAATGTAAACTCCGTAACAAGTAACTCATAAGGTTTTTTAACTTTAATAGCTTATATTTTAATAACCAATAAAGCTAAACACTAACTGTAAGAATTTTTGTGAAGAGGAAAAGTGCCGTTTTTAATAAAAATTAATACATTTTACAAACTTTTTCGTATATCTTAGCTATCACGACTTCAACTCTGTAACGATTTTTCGTCATAATTTTTGATAAAAATGCATACACCAGAATTATGGAGTTATCTATTATTTATATTGCGAAAAGTATAATGTTATTTATACTCAAATGATCGTTGGACTGTAAGTAATCATCCAGCAGAACAGACTTGAAGCTTTTCTGCAGCATGTAACATTCTCGAGATGAAAAAGGATGTCTTTAACAAGATTTGAAAAAATGTTGTAAACTCCGTTCCTAATTTTTACACCAAACTATTTAACGAGTAAGAAAAACAATGTCATATTTGGATTAACCTTGTAGGTATCATGCGATTTTGTTTCGGAAAAAAAAATTCTGACAAAGCGTTTCTGAAAGAAAACGAAAAAAGTAAACAAATGTAAACTCAGTAACTGTAAACTCCGTAACCACAATTGTTTGCATCAGATTTCATTCAAATAAATGTAGATAAATGTTTAAAATATTTTAAAATAACCATAAACAGAGGTGATTCAACTAATATTTATGCGTCAAATCAAAAAAAGTTATTAGTTTTTTACCCTAAGCTGCTGGAGCGAAAAACGATTGATTTTGCATTTCATTGGTTTTGAATCGATATTTCGAGTCATTACTGACATTAGTTTGACAAATTAAATTTGTTTCACACAATTTTAGAATTTTTTGATCGCGAAATATTATATTTTTAATATATTATTTTGTAACTGCGTAACACCTGTTGGGATTTAAAAAAATTTTATTTTTTTGAAAAGCATTTAAAAGGACCAAAAATACAAAATTTAAAAAAAAATAAAAATTTTTTTCGCGGAATTAATTGTATTTTTATTCGCGAAACCGCCAATTTGATAAACACAAATTATATATCATTGGAAAGCAAGTTAATAACCCAAATACGAAAAACTAATAAATTGAAGAAAATTCGTACCCAATTTTTTTTGTTATATCTTTTGCTTGCAGAAACGTAAACTCCGTTACCACAAAAAAAATTAAAATTGTGCAAAAAAAGTTACTGCGACAACTTGTAGAAGAGATTTTTTGCAATCAGGTTTATAATGACTAAACTTACTGATTCCATTAAGAAAAAACCGAAATATTAACACTTTTTGCTTCTCACAAATTTGGCCCAAAAATTTATCACATTTTTTGATTTCACCCATATATTTATGACATTCTCAGACTACTAATATTCAGCAAAATTTTTTGCTTATTTTTGCAGAATAAATTTGTATTTTCAAATAGAGTTTAACATTTTTTATATTGATGGCTCAATGTAAAAGGCTCTTATAGTTTTTAGTGTTAAAAAATCAGTTCTTTGTGTTTATACCCTACACCACTAAGTGGAGGGTATAATAAGTTTGGGCTTTGTAACATCAAAAAATATTGGACCTAGACCGACCTTTTAGTATACCGATCGACTCAGAATCACTTTTTGTTTTGATTTAACGATGTCCGTCTGTCCGTCCATCTGTCTGTCCATGCACGATGATTTTTTGGTTTTTTGTTTTGCTTTTGGCTATCTTTTTGTCATATATTGTCTGGTCGACTTCGTAGCAATTTCTGAAATAAGTGTGAAAAACCATAGGAAAATATGACGAAATTTTACGTTTTTTTGACAGTTTTGCTGTTTTTAGGAAGATGTTGTTGTTTTTTTGATTTTATCTCAAGGCAAATTTTTTATATCTAAATAAGAGGTAAAAATTTGCTGAAGAGAGAAAAGCAATATTTCGAATAGTTCACGAAATATAGACTTAAGAATCAGACATGTTCTTTGAAAAATGTACTAAAATCCTCCTCCCAGTCGAAAACTTTAAAAATGAATTAAAAAATAACCTTAGCTAATAATTCAAAACCCAGCTAGGGGTTTTCTTCTACTATCATAAGCTTTCAGATTTTGGGGGTCTCAATTGGTTCAAGATTATGAAGTTGAAAAATGTGCTACTGTGTAATTTTATATAACTTTCTATATAATCCCGTAGAAATTAATATACCCTGCAAGCATCTGGAAGATATCTTCCAAGAAGATATTAAAGCGATATCTTCTATTTTTCATTTGAATGAAAATAATCAAGTAGTCTTTTAAAATTGTCTTCCTTTTATTATTTGGAAGATAATTTGGTGATATTTGGAAAAATATAATTCAAAAATTGAATTTTTTGTCATATATTGAAGATATTGCGGCAATATTACCTTCTTATCATCCGGAAGATAAAGAAAATTTGTTTGAAATTCTTTGTCATTTTGGAAAAAATTAAAACAAAATTTGTATAAAAACAATCAACAAACACATAGGAAAGAAATTCGTCGATAATTAATGTGTTAGTCAATGGATTATGTATGCAGATGTTCTTTTTCAGGCTTAAATTTAATAATTAAAAAATAAAACCTTAATATTGTACCGGGGAGTTTATTTGGCGATACCACCTTTTTACCTTCCAGATGATAACTTAGCGATATCGCCGATTTATCTTCCTGGGGTATTGCTTTTGTGTTGTCTGAAAGTATTGCTATCGGGTAACAGTTATTCCCGACGGAAGAAACTTCCGCAATACGAAATTGATATTGCCGGCAATAAATGTTTTCTTCCTGGCAATATGATCGGGGAATCTTCTTCGTATTGCCATGCTTGCTGGGTATAGTTCAACATCAAATTTAGTAGTCTGCAAATTAAGAGTTAATTACTCCATAGCCATATAATTTTCACGTGATTTTTTTTGTATGTAAAATAATGTTAAAAAATGATGCGTTCGATTTAGAAGACAAAAGCATTCAACTAAATTTTTATTTTATGTTATAAAATTTGGGCCTTTAAAATGGTTCAAACTATACAAATTTCAATGTCAATTTAATAGCTGGTATGCATACAAAGAATACCTACTATCAGACAAAATTATATAAAATCAGATATTTTTATATCGAATTAGATATAATATGATGTCCTGGATATGGACAAATCTCGGATCAAACTGTATCAAATTATATCTAATTTTATATAATTAGACACATGTAGATTACCCATTTTTCGGATCAAGCTGTATGTGGTTGTATATGGGGACTTATCAAATAAGATATAATTATATATGACACCATATTAAGATTTTTACCCGGGTAAGGTTTATTTTGAGGGGGTCACTTTTTTACTTTTTTTCGTGAGTCGGTCTAATGTATGTAAAGGGTTCTTCAATAAGAGCGCTACAAAAGTTTTTTTAATAAAACAAAAACGGTTTTGGATATCAATGAAATTCTTTATTCCTGTGAAAGTACGTTCGATGCCATTATGTATGGAAATCGATCTCTTTCGCATGGCCACCGCGGGCACGCTTGAAAAAACAAATTTATATAAAATTTCACTTTTTTGTACTATAAAAGCATTTTTAAATTGTCCAGTTATTTTTTTAAAATCCAGATGAAATTTTTCTATTTTCCAGTTATTTGACTTTTGGTATCTGGCAACCCTATCGCAACATATCATATAATAGCTGTGTTTGTGCGGCAATCTATCAACGTTGGCTTACGTCATTCCCATACAAATTTGACACAAGAAACGTTGAGAGTTAACACTAAACGTTTCATAATGTCAAATTTATTTGGGAATGACATAACCTAACGTTGATAGCTTGCCGCACAAACATAGCTATTATAAATCAAAATGCTTTTTTGAAATCCCGAAAATTCCCTTTCATTGATGTACCCATACTTATATGTATGTTACTAGAGATGATAGGCCCCGGCCCTCTTAACCACTCTTAACCCCAAGTAATTCCTTTTTTAATTCCAGAGGTGGGCATATTTTTTGTGGGGTGTCCGAAAAAGTAAAAAGGTGTTTTCGCTCTATATCTCTCTCGTGTAGATGTTCCTTTAAAGAGTGCCACTAAAAATGCCAGAAAAGCTATCTTCTAATCCGCTGTTGAACATAATTACCCCATGTTTTTATAAAGCGAGCGGAATAATTCCTCATGAGGAATGTGTGTATTTTGTTATTGTAACAAAAACAAAGTACACACGATTCCTCTAGAGGAATATTTCCGTTCGCTAAAACAGGGATAATTAAAAACAGGGGGTTAATTAAATGAATAAAACAAATTTATAAAATGTAAAAAAACACTAAAATTGGCTCAAAAATTTATTTATTTATTTATTTATTTAATTTGATTTTTTTTAATTCTTCAAAGTATTTTATTTAAGGAAACCTCTTACAAAAAAAAAAAAATAAAAAAAAACTTATCTAGTCACATCTTAGCATTTTTACTTGATAATAAAAATTAATAACAAATATAGAAACTCAATTCATCACATTACATTTAAACTCAATCCATCGCATCACATTTCAATATTACCTAATTCTAATAAATAGAAATTATAAATTACAACACACAATTCTAGTCACCAGTTACAGAACTACTTACAAACATACTTGTACAATTTTTTTATTTTACACTTTCTATTTGTTTAATTTATTTATTTTGTTAGCTAAGCAATGTTTAATGTCAAGTTAAAAATAATTAACAATAAAATTAATATATGAATATTTTAAAATTAAGCTAAATAAAAACCACAAAGAAGAATTCCAGCCAATCTCTTCTTAATTATGTGTTGTAATATACATAGTTTAATGAAAACAATTGATTATAATAATTATAATAAAGATGATGGTAAAAAAATAAATAATTTAAATATTTAAAAAAATAAAGAAAATCACATTTCAAATTATTGTTGTTTTATTTATCCACTTTCAAAATATCACACGGATAATTTTTGATTATTAGGATGGCCCATCTTGACCACTTTGTGAAATTTGATGTGTTGTGTCTAGGGTTTGGGAATTCCCGGGCGGGAATTCCCGGGAAATTCCAGGAATAGTTTGTTGGGAATTCCCGGGAAAATAATATATTTTTCCCGGCAAAACGGGAAATTTTAAAAATATTAAATTTTTTAAATTGTTTTTGTTTGGAATAGGATTTTTTAATATTAGTCATAAAAAACATTTTAAATACCAAAACAAAAATGACATTGTTAAAATCTTTTAAAAGGGAATCGATTTATTTGACACAAAAAAAAAATATATTTCCCAATAATTAGGAGCATTTCAACTAACAAAGATTTTTGCATAACTTATTCAAAAATTATGTAGTAAATCCTAAAAACTTGGTAAAATGTTTAAAAGAAATATGAAAAAAAAAGTTTTGTTTCTTACAGATAATCGCCCTTACTATCTAAATTTTTCAAATGTATATTTTAGTTAAAGTCGACTTTAGTTAAAATATTGGATGGCAGTATACCCTGACTTGGTTTATTTTTGGAGCATTCTGATTGGTTAATTTATTTTCAACCAATCAAAATGTTTGAAAATATAAATATTTTTGTAAGGTTTTCATACATAAAATGAACAAAACCGTATGATTAAAAATAAAGTAGAGTTTAAATTTAAAATACTCCTTTATATTAAGGCCAATAATTTTATAAGTAACGTTTTAATTAATAAATGTAATATTTTCAAGTAAGTTTGCTTTATTTTAATACACCTGCTTTCAAACTAATATAACAATAAAATGTCAGGAGTATGGAAATACTTCACAAAAAAGGACAATGCAGCGCAGTGCAATATTTGCCCTAAAAGACTAATGGTTAATGGAGGTATCTAAATTTGGTTATCCGACACTTAAATTTGGTTCCCAAAAAAAAAAAAAAAAGTGATGGTCATGCAATTTCTCTTGAAGAAAACAACAACAAGAATAACGTTCCAGCTAAAATTAGCACAGTACCCGAAAAAAAAGTGTAAGCTGAATAGGCATTGAACGTTTTATGGTAGGGCAAACATTTCCTGAAATGGTATCCAAATTAGCTGCAGTTGACGGAATGTCAATCCGCACCATAACTAGATCTTCGTTTATTCGAGAAAGTTTTTATAATAAAAACCTGGCATTGCCAACAAATTAAACCGATGTAAAAAACATTATATTAAATTACTACAATCATGTAAAAAATATCATGATAAAAGAAATATCGAGCACTATTTCTAACAATAGGAGGTTTAGTATAATCTTATATGAATGGACAAGAATATCATAAAAGAGATATTTGAACATATCAACAAATGTGATAAAAACCGTGTAACCACCTAATTTTTTAATGCATGAATTACATTTGAGTTATATATTTCGATATATATCAGCGCATTGTCACCTGTTTTACAAAATTTATAACAATCTGACCAATTTTTGGTTAACACATAAAATTTGTGACCAATTTTATAGGCCAAATGTAAACTCCGTAACAAGTAACTCATAAGGTTTTTTAACTTTAATAGCTTATATTTTAATAACCAATAAAGCTAAACACTAACTGTAAGAATTTTTGTGAAGAGGAAAAGTGCCGTTTTTAATAAAAATTAATACATTTTACAAACTTTTTCGTATATCTTAGCTATCACGACTTCAACTCTGTAACGATTTTTCGTCATAATTTTTGATAAAAATGCATACACCAGAATTATGGAGTTATCTATTATTTATATTGCGAAAAGTATAATGTTATTTATACTCAAATGATCGTTGGACTGTAAGTAATCATCCAGCAGAACAGACTTGAAGCTTTTCTCCAGCATGTAACATTCTCGAGATGACAAAGGATGTCTTTAACAAGATTTGAAAAAATGTTGTAAACTCCGTTCCTAAATTTTACACCAAACTATTTAACGAGTAAGAAAAACAATGTCATATTTGGATTAACCTTGTAGGCATCATGCGATTTTGTTTCGGAAAAAAAAATCTGACAAAGCGTTCCTGAAAGAAAACGAAAAAAGTAACCAAATGTAAACTCCGTAACTGTAAACTCCGTAACCACAATTGTTTGCATCAGATTTCATTCAAATAAATGTAGATAAATGTTTAAAATATTTTAAAATAACCATAAACAGAGGTGATTCAACTAATATTTATGCGTCAAAAGACGATTCAACTAATAATTTTGCGTCAAATCAAAAAAAGTTATCAGTTTTTTACCCTTAGCTGCTGGAGCGAAAAACGATTGATTTTGCATTTCATTGGTTTTGAATCGATATTTCGAGTCATTACTGACATTAGTTTGACAAATTAAATTTGTTTCACACAATTTAAGAATTTTTTGATCGCGAAATATTATGTTTTTAATATATTATTTTGTAACTGCGCAACCGCTGTTGGGATTTAAAAAAATTTTAATTTTTTGAAAAGCATCTAAAAGGACCAAAAATACAAAATTAAAAAAAAATACAAAATTTTTTCGCGGAATGAATTGTATTTTTATTCGCGAAACCGCCAATTTGATAAACACAAATTATATATCATTGGAAAGCAAATTGAAAACCCAAATACGAAAAACTAATAAATTGAAGAAAATTCATACGGAGATTCTGAATAATAAGTGGTTACAAACATGCTTACAAAAAGTTGAATTATAAGTGGTTATCCGACTGCTTACTTGATTCTTAAAAATAAGGAGTTACACAAATACTATTAGCTTCAGGAAATACATTCAGAGAAATGAAAGCTTTTGCTAGTGTATAATTTTAGTACTCGTCATAAAAATTTTAACACAAAACATATTTACATGTAATAAACATAAATGTATAAAATTTAACTTTGTAAAAAGTACTTATTTAAACTATTGCGAGTAAGTCATTATTTTATATTTAAAAGCAGTGACTAAAATAGGCCGTTATTAGGAAGTCATTATTTTATATTACAAAATAATGCAAAAGGTAATGATATATCATTATTGGTAATGCAGACAGCAATGAGGTGTCATTACCAATATTTTGCTGGGGTGGTACGAAACATTTTTGATTTTTCCATTTTCGGTGTTAAGGCCTTAAATGGTAATTTAAGTTCTAAAAATTATAATTTTTTTATGTAATTAGAAAGCCAGAATCACAATATATACAAAATGTCACTTTTTCACAAGAAAAATAATAGTCTTGTACATTAAATTTGCGTGAAACTCATTGTCGTGAAAAATTATTTTTTTATATGGAGTATAACAGTTTTCTCACGTGAAAATCAAACAACTTACGGTTTTTCACGTGGAAAATTTTCACTCGAACTTATGCATTAAACACATAGACGACTGCAGCTACACGACTACACGACTACAAATGCTGCTGGCTGCAATTGTAGTCGTGTAGTCAGCTACTTAATTTTTTTGAAAACGACAGCAACATGTAAACAGATAATTCTAAATATTTGATATTTTGATAAATATTAATCTTTTTTGGTTTGTGCTTCTAAAATAATGGCTGAGGAATATTTTGTTAATTTTGTAAGATCCATTTTTTTTTACAAAACATCACAATAAAGTTATTTCCAAATATAAATTAATGAAACCTTCAAACAATTGTAAAATATAAACAGCTGTTTCTTCAGTGTTCCCAAAACGGTGATTTTCTAGTCAGAACTAGCGATTTTATTTCGCCTCTAGCGGGAAAAATTGTCCTGTTTTACATATTTTGTTATATTGTCAACACTATTTTTGTTTTGTAGCCAACAAAAATAGAAATTATCCTAAGTTGACTACAGCGGCAAAAGTAGTCGTGTAGCCGTGTAGCTGTGTTGGTGTCAAAATAATCGTTTTCATATAAACGTGTGTATTTTATTTTTGACAGGCTGTAGTCGTGTAGCTGCAGTCGTCTATGTGTTTAATGCTTTAAAATGCCCTAAAAGTTACTTTAAATCAGTGGCCTTCTATACATCTCTTCCTCGCTCAACCTTTACTCTTTATTTTTGTTCGTGAAGTCGGGCAGAGAAAATAAAACATGTTGCTAAACATTGTAAAAAAGTGAGAGATTGAGTGTTTCTTTCCATTTTCCTATGTAAAAAGGTAGAAATTTAGTGTTTTTTTTTAGATTTTTAAGAGAATTTTCAGATTTTTAAGAGATTCCCATGTTGCCTCAAAAATTTCCATGCTAACAAACATTTGTCAATGGTATCGATTTTGTGTTTTTTTAAACTAATATTGATAGTTAATAAAGTTTTATTTTTAAAAATGTAGTTCATTTTAACAAAAAACATTTAAATTAACAAGAACGGTGAAAATTGAATTATATATTATTTGTATAATAAAATAAATTATTTACAAAATTTTCAAATAATATCAACAAAAATTATTAAAAACAGAATTTGAATTATATATTATTTGTATAATGAAATAAATTATTTAAAAAATTTTAAAATAATATTAACAAGATTTATTAAAAACAGTAGTTGAAAAAAATTTACTACACTCATTAAAAAAACCCCTAAATGGAAAACCAAACTTGACAACACTGATCGAAAAAATATTTTTCAAAAGAAAAAAACGAAAACATTTTTCTCTTAACAACCTTATCAGAGTATAAGCACAATGCAAAGGTCCCCGTTTTTTTCCATACAATTTGACAATTAAAATCGTGCAACGATTTCCGTGAGAGATAAAACTTATTTTATTTTCTCAACGGAATTTCTTATTCTCCTGTTTTTACTCTCAGATTATTTTACTAATGTTGCCAGATTTTCACACAATTTCAATCACAGTACAAGTATAGTACGATTACATGGTTGATTTCGTCATGTACATGCATTAGTAATATCAAAGGATTTAACTTTATACATTTATAAAATATATAAAAAATAGCAAACAGAAGAACACTTTCACAGCCTTTTATTCTAACTAATATAAAACAACAAAAATACGTTGGAATGTGTTAAGAAGAAAAATACAAACGGAAAAATTCCTTTTCCGTTTGTATTGTGCTTATTCTCTCAACATGTTTTCTTAGTCTTTCCCAAGTTCGCCACACAACAACAAAAAACGGTGAGGACGGTAGTCTCTCTAATAAATCCATACTTTTTGATAAGACCGAATCACAAAAAAAGTAAAAAATAGTGCCCCCTCAAAATAAACCTGGTTTGTTTTATGATAATTCCGAAAATATTTCGGGTCTAGCAATGAGATCTCACGAGCTGGACCATTTTAAAAAAGGTCTTTTTTTTTTAGTTTTTGTAAGAAATTTGCATTTTAGCTGTAGACAACATACTCAATATGGGTATCATATGAAAGGTTTTTTGAATAAAAATGCAACTTAACAGAAAAAAACCCAACACGCGCTTTTTTGGCGGAATATATTTTTTTCGCGAAAAAAAAAATTATTATAAAATTTTATTTAGGGTCAGCATATATTTAGATTTTTCTTAAAAAAATTACAGACACACGTATTTTAATAAAATATTTTATTTAATAATAAACCTACAAAAAATTTCATACAATTTTTTATTGAATTGGGATAACTCCAAAGTTTATCAAAATTTGGTCCAGAGCAACGTGCGAAATGTATTTAATTAGCAAAATTCTAAATTATATCGACTTAGCGATTATTTACTTATCTAAAGGAAATTTTTCATATCCATATTGCCCTATTTTAAACATATTTTCTCCAGTGTTTAATAACAAGTTTAAAAAAAATTTGCCTCAACTGGTGACTGTGCTTAAAATAGTTCACACTTTCATATTCAACCATTAACTTGCTTATTTCAGTCTAACTGTGTAAGTAAATTTCAAAACACACACAGTCATCATTTACATTTTTTAAGTTTTCAAACTAAGCGCAGCGTAACTGTGTGAGTTCAGCAACAAAACAAGTTGTGTTTCTTCTGCTTGCTGCGTTTTGAGTTACTGGTTAATGTGTTTTTACTTGACTGAGTAACGAAAAAAAAACTGCATAGTTGACTTCGAATAGCAGACTGGATAGTAGACTGGGGTCAGCAAACTATGTAGTTGGAACTTAAAGAGTTTTGTATATGCAAACAAAAGAAAAAAGAAACACTAGCAGCTTTAAAAAGAAAATACAATTAAACTTATCATATTTCCTATTTTATTTATTATTTTGTTAATTATATAATTTATATATTAATTAATTTCACACTTTATCGTAAATATGTATGTACGTATAATACTTTATTCTGATCAATTGTGGTACATAGTACATATGATTTGATTTTTTTAAATTGTCATTAATATGACACTAACTTACAACAATTGATTTTTTGGACAAATTACTACACCCAAAAAATACATGGTAGTTGATCATTATTTTTTCAATTGTGTCATATGTTGGCTGAATAGAAAAATTTGTTATTTTAACAAAGTTTATTCCTGTTTTTAAGCTTAAAATAAAATCTGTTAATTTTAAAACATTTTTTGTTAAATTTAAAAAATCTAAATTTAAGTAAACTTTATTTATTTATTACTATTCTTTTGTTTTTGTTAATTAATTCATATAT
Source organism: Leucophora obtusa (assembly GCA_949987735.1). Classification (NCBI taxonomy): domain Eukaryota; kingdom Metazoa; phylum Arthropoda; class Insecta; order Diptera; family Anthomyiidae; genus Leucophora; species Leucophora obtusa. The sequence goes on along the minus strand of OX465297.1, from coordinate 85,038,194 downwards.
TAATTAATTTAACACTTTATCGTAAATATATACATTTCTGCATTGATTCAATTGGTACATATAATTTGCAGGTTTTTTTTAATTAATCCACTCTGATATATGTATGTAGGTATATGTGACGCGCAAAATAGAAAGGGACCTAAGGGTAAAAACCGGTTTTGTTCAGGAGAGCATGGGATCGGTCTCATTCGATGCAGATGTTGTCCACAAAAAAAAAAATTGATTTTTATACCCTTAGGTCCCTTTCTCTATGCGCTGTCACATATGTTAAAAATATGTCGTTTAGATAACACTACCTTACAACATTTAATTTTTTGGAGAAATTACTACACCTAAAAAAATACATAGTTGTTGATCACTATTCAATTATGTCATATGTACTACAATCTTTTTTTGTTTGGCATAATACTAACCCGTAGAGTATATACATATATAATTTGAATTAATGCATTTTCTCGATAAAATTTAGTACCAGAGATGGTCCAAAATAAATTTTCATTTGCATTGCGACAAGAAGTGATCATATGTACGTGGGCTTTTTTAATTTGCATTTTATTTTAATTTGCATTCCCCATTTATTCCAATTAAGTATTAGAAATGCAAAATTTTTAATTAATAAATAGATTGGCAACATAATTAATTTTTTTTAAATGGTTGTTGAATTTCTGGCAATTGCAATAAATTCAATTTTGATTTTGTGTTTAAAATTTAGGGTGTAATTTTGTAAAACGCAAAGCCTTGAGTTGCGTTGTTTTCCATACAAATTGTTTTTGTAACAATAACAATTTATACACAAATCAACGCAACACAAGGCGTTGCGTTTTACAAAATAACCCACTTAATTTGTAACTTTTTATATTTTGTTTGATTTTGGCAATTTTTTATTTTACGTTGACATTTCATTTGATATCCAGTGTGTTCGTTTATTCGAAATTCTTACTAATTTTACTACAATTGGAAAGTTTTGTTTATTTTTTGAATTGAACTTTTCCTGTTGTAGTAAAAGTAGCAATTTGTAGTAAGTAAACGAATATTGGTTGAAGAACCTATACAATATATACACCGAATATTCTATAAATATCACCTACAGGCAATTAAAAAAAAAAAAAACACATTAAATATATGGGTACTTCTAAAATTTCGGAGTAGCTGTATTTGACCTTAGATTTTTGTAAAGATTAACAAAAAAATAATTAAAGTTTTGGATTCAATTTTCCGGCGTTTTTGGAGGATGGCACTTATAGAATGATGACACATAAAGCATATGACAATAAGTGCGTTCCCGTACGTTCCCAATGTTATCGAAATTTACCCAAAAGCGTTCCCGTACTCGAAAATTGGGTAAATGAGAGCGCTAATGAGAGTTATAGTGTGTCTCTTTTTACCAAAATTTAACCAGACTTTTTCTTCGGGTAAACTTTGGTAAAACAGCTGATGTAAATATAAACAAAAAAAACTATTGTGAAAATAGATTTAAAAAATTGCCAAAATCAAACAAAATAGGGGTTTTCATATAAACTCGTATTCTACTCGTAAACATTTTAAAACTGGTATGTTTATGAGTTTAATGTCAAACTCCATACATAAAAAATATGGTTTTTATTAATACAAGGTTTACAATGAATTTACGAGTTTATATAAAAACCCTTAATATAAAAAGTTACAAATTATATTTTAAACTCAGAATCAAAATTGAATTTATTGCAATTGCCACAAATTCAACAACCATTTAAAAAAATTAATTATGTTGCCAATTTATTTATTAATTCAAAATTTTGTATTTCTAATAATTGTAATAAATGGAGAATGCAAATTAAAATACAATGCAAATTAAAAAAGCCCACGTATGATCATTTCTTGTCGCAATGCAAATGAAAATTTATTTTGGCCCATCTCTGGTATTAAATTCCATAAAATTTTATCGGGAAAATGCATGAGTTAGCATGATGACAAACAAAAAAGCAAGTTTGCTTACCGAATCGAATAACGTTAAGTGTAACGGTATCAAATTTTGTTTGTTTCGGCAACGGTAAAGGTAATGGCATTTAAGACTGTTTCGGTAACGTACCGGTATTAAAAAAATTTATTCTTTGTAATTTACTTGTGAAAATTGTATCATCTTTCTTTAATTTGAAAAATAATTTAAACAGAAAGTGCTATTAATTTATGATCTAGAGTCAAACTAAAAAAAAAACATTCATTTAAGCACCGTAAGTTGTTTTTCACGTGGAAAAATTTCACTCGAAATTTAAATGCCTCAAATTGCAATTTAATTTAAACAATGAACAATTTTTTAATTTTATAACAAAGACACAATCAAAATAAACATAAAATGTCACATTTTCCCAAGATAAATAATAATCTTGTACATTAAATTTGCGTGAAAACAAACTCTACACAATTTTCACGTAAACTAATTGTCGTGAAAAATCATTTTTTTTATATGGAGTATAACAGTTTTTTCACGTGAAACTCAAACAACTTACGGTGCTTTACCAAATAAAAGATCAACAATACATACCCCTCATTCAATATAGCATATTTTTAATTTTAGTTGTTAAAAATACAGATTATGAGCTATGAATTCAATGCTGGTACTTTTAATAAGTAAAATTGTTATCTATAAATTTTTTTATAAAAAACTCAAGATTATAAAATAAAAAATTTCAAAAACTGGCATTTTTTACATAAATTAATAAATACCGGGAACTACCTATAAAAATAAAGATATCGGTAACGATAACGGTATTTCCAATTTTTTTTAGAGGTATTGATAACGGTATTCAATTTAAAACGGTATTTTATCGATAAAGGTGTTATAACGATAACGGTAACCGACCTTGAAAAAAAAATATGTAGTACATATGACATAACTGAATAGTGATCAACAACTATGTATTTTTTTAGGTGAAGTAATTTCTCCAAAAAATTAATTGTTGTAAGGTAGTGTTACCTAAACGACATATTTTTTACATATACCTACACCGAAAAAATTCCTCAATTGCTCAGTTAAAGAAACTCTCAGTTGATTTAAAATAAATCAAAATTAACTGAACAACTAATATTTAGAAAATAAAGACTAATTTTGAGTCTGCCTGTGAATTTCAAATCATTTAGTTGCCAAGAAATTTATAAAAAATAAAACAAAATGGAAAATTATGAAAAATTTTCAATTTACGGTAAGTTCTTGTTTTTTTGTGGAAAATAAAATTGATTTTAATTATTTTCAATTGTTTTAATGGATTACAGGTAACTAATGGTTCCTAGAAGTATTGATGTTTTGAGAATGGAACAAATCTGGTGAAAAATTTCTTTGATGGAAACAAGCAGAATAAGTCAAAATTAGTTTTCATGTTGACAGTATGTATTGTGGACCTTTGATTTTGATGTGAGTTTTTTTTGTTTGTTCGGCTTGAGGTCATTTTCATTTTGTATTTATTTTAAATAAAGAGTCAATTTAGTAAACAAAATGCATTTGTTTCTATATTTACAAGTGTATAAAAATATATGTTAATTCAAACTATTGAATCGGTTATTAGTTACTAATTTCAAGTTTTGTTTTATTTTAACTGAGGGCTCCGTTAAATTAGATTTTAAAATAGAATTAGTTAACTCCAACTTAATCAATTAACTGAAGCTCAGTAAGGGGTATTTCACCTGAGGCTCAGTTGAAATTTTAGTAGCCAGTAACTGAACAATTTTTTCGGTGTACATACATATATCAGAGTGGATTAATTAAAAAAAACCTGCAAATTATATGTACCAATTGAATCAATGCAGAAATGTATATATTTACGATAAAGTGTTAAATTAATTAATATATGAATTAATTAACAAAAACAAAAGAATAGTAATAAATAAATAAAGTTTACTTAAATTTAGATTTTTTAAATTTAACAAAAAATGTTTTAAAATTAACAGATTTTATTTTAAGCTAAAAAACAGGAATAAACTTTGTTAAAATAACAAATTTTTCTATTCAGCCAACATATGACACAATTGAAAAAATAATGATCAACTACCATGTATTTTTTGGGTGTAGTAATTTGTCCAAAAAATCAATTGTTGTAAGTTAGTGTCATATTAATGACAATTTAAAAAAATCAAATCATATGTACTATGTACCACAATTGATCAGAATAAAGTATTATACGTACATACATATTTACGATAAAGTGTGAAATTAATTAATATATAAATTATATAATTAACAAAATAATAAATAAAATAGGAAATATGATAAGTTTAATTGTATTTTCTTTTTAAAGCTGCTAGTGTTTCTTTTTTCTTTTGTTTGCATATACAAAACTCTTTAAGTTCCAACTACATAGTTTGCTGACCCCAGTCTACTATCCAGTCTGCTATTCGAAGTCAACTATGCAGTTTTTTTTTCGTTACTCAGTCAAGTAAAAACACATTAACCAGTAACTCAAAACGCAGCAAGCAGAAGAAACACAACTTGTTTTGTTGCTGAACTCACACAGTTACGCTGCGCTTAGTTTGAAAACTTAAAAAATGTAAATGATGACTGTGTGTGTTTTGAAATTTACTTACACAGTTAGACTGAAATAAGCAAGTTCATAATATAAAATGAAAGGGAGTGTTTTTTTTTAAGCACGTTGCTTACAAAATATGAAAATTTAACTAAATTGCGACTGCTATTAGCAGTCGTTCGAAACTCTGATTTTCTCCACCATATTGAATTTCTGATAAAACGCGAACAATCGCGAATTTCAAAAAACTTGAAACACGTGTTCACTTAAATCGACTAGAGATTAAGATATGTAAGATTGACATTTAAATCACAAAATTCTTCATACAAAAAATTCTTCGCTGGACGCATCAAAATAACCTTTCAAATGATACCAATATTGTGTATATTGTCTTTAAATACCAAAATTCTGCCAAATACAAAAAAAAATACCTTTTTTAAAAACGGTCCAGCTCGTGAGATGTCATTCCTAGACCCGAAATATTTTGGGAATCACCATAAAACAAACCAAGGTTTATTTTGAGGGGGCACTTTTTTTTGCTTTTTTTTCTGTCCATATAAGGTGAGTCGGTCTAATGTACATTAGAGCGTACCACCTTACAGGCAAAAAAAAATAAAAGTTCGCCGTACACCCTCCAATATAAAGTATTTTTGCAAGGAGGTTTCAAAAAAAAATTTTATTTTTTTTCCCGAAAGTAGGGGTCGCCATTTTACATTTTTCGTTATATCTTTGGCATTTACCGTCGGATCTTAAAGTATGATACATCGATGTTTTTCTCTCGAGGAGACCATTGTTTTTCTCTGGAGGGCCATTGACTTCAAGTATACCGTTCTAGAAGTTAGCCACCAGTTCTCAGTTGGTGCCACCCTAATGTACACCCTAATGTCAGAAAATTAAAGCTCGCAAAAAATCACTAAACTTTTGCTAATGAAGTTTTTCGATAAACCCAGTAGAATTTTTTTTTATATATTGGTTGCCGAACGTAGGGGTCCCCTTTTTAAATTTGTTTTCATTGGAAATTTCCTTTATAGCAAAACACTGGTCTCTTCGAGGCAAAGAAAATCGATATATCACACTTTAAAATCCGATTTTAAATGCCGAAACTATAACGAAAAATTGAAAAAGGCGACCCCTGCCTTGCAAAAATACTTCATATTGGAGGGTGTACGGCGAACTTTTTTTTTGAGGTACGGTCTAATGTACATATATTGTAGGGTTTGTTGGAAAAGCACCGTAAGTTGTTTTAGTTTCACGTGAAAAAACTGTTATACTTACGAGTTTGCTGTTCGGTTTTATTCGAAACCGAAACCGCGGTTTTTCAAGCCTCAAAACCAAAACTGAAAACCGACAAAAATAAGTCAGTTTTTCTTAAATACTTTGACCAATTAAAATAATTTAATAAATTGCATCGGAGTGTACAATTAAAATCCGAAAAGATTCTTAAAAGATCCCTAAGACCTTCTGATACAGCCTCTTTCCAAGCGCATTTTTGTGACTCATAAAAGACTCCGAATAATGAGAATTAGAAAATTTCTAATTTTGTGAGCCATTATGATTCATTTATTATTAATTTTTCAATAAAGAAAAAATTTTAAATGCACTCATAAATACGAGCCTAATATGTTTCATTTATAAATCCAAAATTTGAGCACTCTGAAATTTTTAATGCACTAATGAATACGCGTCTAATATGCTTCGTTTATAACTCCAACATTTGAGTATTTTACGAGTCAAAATTTCTGAGCGCTCAGAAAAATGTCGGCTGGTATATTATTGAATCTTGAATTTCAAAAAGGGCTCAGCTCCTATTTTACAAAATTTTGTTTTTAATTGTAATTAACATTTTCTCCATTAAATAGTCCTTTAGAGAATTTTGTATTTTTGTTATTACGGATAACATAAACTGAGGCTTATAATGTTAGAAACAAAAATTGCACCAAAAAGTCAAGTGGTTTAAGAGATATTGAGTTCCACATATTCAGTTCAGATTTTAACCGTGTACTTTCCAAAAAGTCCCTTTTCGTTGTCCGCGAAATTTATGAAATTTTATATTTATATTCGCGATCGAAAAAACATTATATCTAGCATATGTAGTCACATCTCATTTGATATAAATCGACATATGACCTTATCCAAGTTCATCTCAAAATTGGTGTATCCAGTAATATCCAATCAGATCCCTCAAATATATTACAGGATTAAATTAGATCCAAAAAGATCTCAAAATTGGGAGATCCAATAATATCCAATAATATCAAATTAAGATCCTGATAGATCCCAAAATATCCCATGGGATTAATTTACATCCAATTAGATGCAAACGGATAAGCTAATTTTGGTAGATCGAATTGGACAATTTGAGATCAAAATTTATCCTATGATATATTTGGGATTATTTAAATTTTAAAAAAATTTAAAAAATAACACAAAAAAATAAAAAAAAATGCCGTCGGCAGGATTTGAACCCAGGTTGCTGGCGTTGTAGTCGGCCACTTAACTCACTGCTATACAAAACCCAGCAAAATCTTTCATTACCAAATAAGTGGTTATATAATAGAAATTCATAGCTCCGCACAACTTATTTTTTGGCGTCTAAACTCATTATTTTTGTTTGGCGTGGTCGTTTTTATAAGTAGTCACGCTTACCCGCTCGCTTACGAAAAAATGAGAAATAAGTAGTTATGAGATTTTATATAATCAGTGGTCACCAGAGAAACAAGCCAGCCGCCGTAAGCCGTTTAAGCCGCCGCCGCCGGTCATTTTTGCCTCAGCCGCCGCCGCCGATTTTTTTTGGCTCATTTCGGCTGGAAGTATCAATTTTCCAAAATAAAAAAATTAAAAGCAAATGTCATTTTTAAAACAAATTTTCTACTTCATCGTTTCCTGAACCATCAAGAGTATTTTTTTAGTTCAAAAAAAAAAAATAAAAGAACCAGTTTTATAGTCAGAGCTAAGAAGGATTTTTGTCATAAATATTTCTTAAGTTGGAAGTTTTGCTCAGAGACTATTAATTATAGAGATAGGAAATCAAAACTTATACTACTCACCAGTAGGGGGCGCTGAAATTTAGTATCACTTGAGCAACTATTTAGTATCACTTTAGTATCAGCTGAGCTTATATTTAAAAACTCAAAAATTGCTGAAAACTGCGCAAAATTAGAAAAAATCAAGCGCAAAATATGTTCAAATAATAAAATTTAAGAATTCCTTTTTTTTATTTGCTTTTTTTGTTTGTTATTATTTCAATTTAAATAAAAAAAGAAAATTGTCAATTTTTTGAACCAAGTGCCATCTAGTGATAACGATGTCGTTATAACTTTTGTTTTTGGTGATGCCATACCCCTGGTTTTGCTTGAAAACTTCTGACAGATTTCGCTGAAATTTGCATATGCAATAGAGGAGAGAATTCAAATGAACACGTCTTTAGCACCCATAGTTTTGGATACAAATTACACAGTGTTACAAAATAAAAACGAGTAAAAAGGTTAAAGTCGGGCATGCCGACTATACAATACCCTACACCACTCTGGTGTATTGTTTGGATCCGAAATTCGAATGGGTTAAAATGGGGCTTGTGTCAAAATTTTCTATAATGTGAGTCAGCGCACCAAATTTCATTAAAATATCTTTATATTTGCGACCTGCAGTTTGTAACCAAGCCAATTTTGGGGGGACCCTTATATGGGCACTAGTTCTAAACATGTACCGATGTTCACCAAAATCAATAGGCTTCGTCCTTGGGCCAACATAGGTCTATGTACCAAATTTCATCAAAATATCTTAATATTGGCGACCTGCAGCGTATAAACAATATAATTTTGGGGGGACCCTTATATGGGCACTAGTTCTAAACATGGACCGATGTTCGCCAAAATCAATAGACTTCGTCCTTGGGCCAACATAGGTCTATGTACCAAATTTCATCAAAATATCTTAATATTAATACCTGCAGCGTATAAACAGTATAATTTTGGTAGGACCCTTATATGGGCACTAGGTCTAAACATAGACCGATGTTCACCAAAATCAATAGGCTGCGTTATTGGGCCAATATAGGTCTGTGTACCAAATTTCATCAAAATATCTTAATATTTGCGACTTGCAGCGTATAAACATTATAATTTTGGTAGGACCCTTATATGGGCACTAGGTCTAAACATAGACCGATGTTCACCAAAATCAATAGGCTGCGTTATTGGGCCAATGTAGGTCTGTGTACCAAATTTCATCAAAATATCTTAATATTTACGACCTGCAGCGTATAAACAGTATAATTTTGGTAGGACCCTTATATGGGCACTAGGTCTAAACATGGACCGATGTTCACCAAAATCAATAGACTGCGTTATTGGGCCAATATAGGTCTGTGTACCAAATTTCATCAAAATATCTTAATATTTACGACCTGCAGCGTATAAACAATATAATTTTGGGGGGACCCTTATATGGGCACTAGTTCTAAACATGGACCGATGTTCGCCAAAATCAATAGGCTTCGTCCTTGGGCCAACATAGGTCTATGTACCAAATTTCATCAAAATATCTTAATATTAATACCTGCAGCGTATAAACAGTATAATTTTGGTAGGACCCTTATATGGGCACTAGGTCTAAACATAGACCGATGTTCACCAAAATCAATAGGCTGCGTTATTGGGCCAATATAGGTCTGTGTACCAAATTTCATCAAAATATCTTAATATTTGCGACTTGCAGCGTATAAACATTATAATTTTGGTAGGACCCTTATATGGGCACTAGGTCTAAACATGGACCGATGTTCACCAAAATCAATAGACTGCGTTATTGGGCCAATATAGGTCTGTGTACCAAATTTCATCAAAATATCTTAATATTTACGACCTGCAGCGTATAAACAGTATAATTTTGGTAGGACCCTTATATGGGCACTAGGTCTAAACATGGACCGATGTTCAAAAAAATCAAACTTGTTCGTCCTTGGGCCAACATAGGTCTGCGTACCAAATTTCATCAAAATATCTTAATAGCTGCGACCTGTAGAGTGCGCACAAGATTGCATGGACAGACAGACAGACGGACAGACGGACATCGTTAAATCGAAATAAAAAAAAATTCTGAACCGATCGGTATACTATAAGGTGGGTCTACGACCAATATTTTTTGGTGTTACAAATATCAGCACAAACTTATAATACCCTGACCACATAGTGGTGTAGGGTATAAATATGCATATATACTTTTCAAATGACCAAGTGTAGATTGTAGACAGAGCTTCGAAAGAATTAATTAAATTTTAGCTTAATTCGCACAAAACCGGATTCAGCTTTAGAAATTGAATATATATCATTCCATCAAACCATTCCTTTATAATTAATTCATAGGTTTCATTCCCAAAGTTTAATATTAAATAGAATGTATTCTTATGTTGAATACATTGCTTATGAAATTACAATCAATTTAAATAATTAATTTTTTCATTAATTCTAATCTTTTACAAAATGGCTTATCAAGATTGCCATTTTATTCATTCAGTAAAAGATCTAAGATATGAATATACTAATGATTCTGACAACACTTTAGTTTATAATTACAAATTAAATAAAAATGTGGCTTATTTGAGGGATTTAATATTGATATCATATACAAAACCCATAAAAATAATTAAAAACGCAACATTTGTTTTAATCTTTTACAAACCGAATGAAACGTGAAAGATCATTATAAAAAGAATGAATTCTTCTAAGTTTTTCAACTTTGACATCTTTTCGAGCATAATTTTTTTGGAACCATATTTTTTTCTAGTTTATTCTAAAAACATATTTCATTTTGAGTGAAAATAGAGTTTGTTTATTTCTAAGTTCCGAATCCACATAAAAAATTCTAAATTGAAACAATCCGAATTTTTTTGCTGTTCTGTGATCCACATCCGAATTATTTTCTTCGTTTTATTTCGTGTTGGAAATGCTTGGTGAAAGTAAAACGAATATTTTGTTGCAAAAATTAATATGTTAAAATTTATTTTAAAATTTGTCAGTATGCTAAATTTTGTTGAAACAGTCAATTTCCGATATTTTGAATTTTGTGTGATTTTACAAAACCACTCTAATTAAAAAGTTTCGAAATTCAGAACAGGGGTGATAGTGTCAGCGACAGGGTGAGCGACTTCAAGCACTTAACAATTTGAAATTCAGCAATTTTTCAACCGATTTTGAATATTGTAAAGTTTTTGGAAAGACAAAAATTTTAGCTTTCCAAATATATATAGAATTATTTATTTGTAACTGAAATATGTTGACAGTTTTTTTTTAAATATTAAAATTAATTTTTTTTTAATTTGTATACTTTGACGGCTTTTTTACAGTATTAAACAATTCTTTACTATTGTAATTTATTCTGAAAGTGGGTTTAGTTCTTAGTAAAATCAGATTCTTTTGTTGAAATTAATTGAAAATTGAAAAAGTTATCGTAATTTTTCTAAACATTTAATAAATTAGATAAAAATTAGTTTTTTTAAACAAAATATTGCAATTAAAAGCCGTCAAAATTAAACAAAATAAGAAAAAATTAAGAAAATCAGTTTTATTTGAAAATATTTCCACACAATTTTGTTGAATATATAAACATATGTATATATTTGGTAAGCCCAACTATCTCCGTTCAAAAACTAAAAATCCTAAATTTGTAATTTTTATCGATGAATTTAACTTAAAATTATTTTTTATTTGATAATTCCAAATTTTTTGTACAATTTTCTACTGCTATACTTTGGAAAAAACCTTAAACATCTTTAAACTACGTGTATAATGTTCTATCAAGCCGATCAAGCCGCCGCCGCCGCCGATTATTTGGTTGCGCCGCCGCCGCCGATTTTTATCCGGCTCAACCTTAATCGCCGCCGCCGCCGCCGATTTTTTGCTTGCGCCGCCGCCGCCGATTATTTTGATCGGCTTGTTTCCCTGGTGGTCACACACATGCTTACAAAAAGTTTAATTATAAGTGGTTATCCGATTGCTTACTTGATTCTTAAAAATAAGGAGTTAAGCAAATACTATTAGCTTAAGAAAATACATTCAGAAAAATTTAAGTTTTTTCTAGTGTGTAATTTTAGGACTCGTCATAAAAATTTAAACATAAAACATATTTACATATAATAAATAAAAATGTATAAAATTTAACTGTGTAAAAAGTACTTATTTAAAATATTACAAGTAAGTCATTATTTTATATTTAGAAACAATGAATACAATAGGCCGTTATTAGGAAGTCATTATTTTATATTATAAAATAATGCAAAAGGTAATGATATATCATTTTTTGTAATGCGGATAGTTATGAGGTGTCATTACCAATATTTTGCTGGGAATGACTGACTATATGAGACAACATTGTTTTTGTTACTGAGTTATATATAATTATATAAATTTATATATATAGATGACTTATAAAAAATAAATTCCCAAGTAAAACAAATGATATGGAGCCATATGAAGTTATATTTAATTATATATAATCTTTTATGTAATTAGATATAATTATATCCGAAAAATGAGAACATCTTATTGTATCGAATTGTATACAATTTGGAACAATTTGATACAATTTTATGCAATTCGATACAATTTTATCCGAATTTTGTCCTCATCCAATTACATCAAATTATATCTTTTTGTATAAAATTATATAAAATGTTATAAAAGTGGACATAGTTTGATATGTACAATTATATCTAAAAATTGACCTTATACTTTAGATCATATTATATATGACCACATCTAACAATATACAAAAATTATTTTTTTAAATAAAAAAGATGCAAATCTGAAGATCAGACCTGGGGGATTTCAATTACAATTGCAAATAAATGTAATTGAAATTTTAAAAAACTACATGAAATGTAATTGAAAATTTTCAATTACAAGTAATTGTACATTCATACAAATAAGTCCGTAAAAATAGCAGAAAAAGTTACTAAAAATTAGTTAACAATGATGCTGCAGAAAAAACTGCTAATATTAGCAGAATCAGTTTGCTAAATATGAATAAAATGAAAACAGCAAAAAAAACTGTTAAATTTACAGAATTTTAGTTATATTTGAGCTGAATTTTTGTTAATTGCAAATAACAATTTAACTTGCTGAAATCAGCAAAAAAATTGCTAAATAATAGTAGAATAAAAATAGTAAAAAAACTGTTAAATCTTCAAAATGTTTGCTACAATTTTCTGAAACCTGTGGTGTAATGGTTAGCGCGTTGGACTGTTACACGTGAGGTTGCGGGTTCGAGCCCCAACCAAGGCAACATCAATTTATGAAAAATAGTAATATGTATGAGTTTTTTCTATCCCTTATACATATCGCAGTGTCCTCCTTCGGTGTTCCCATAGCACTTAACCCCACCGAAGTAAAATAATATAACAGGGCTATGAACTAAAAAGCTTCAACAAAGTTCGCCAACTCACCGTCAGATGGCGCGCAACAACTGTTCTAAAAAATTCAACATATCGCGCAATTACAGTGTTGCCATATTTGAAGCCCTTCATCTTTCACCACCTTTCACTTCTTCTCTATCCCCTTTCCAAAGGAAGAAACACGTTAATTAATAGGAAGAATTTCCTGAGTGTTGCTCCTCTTTAAAAAAAAAAAAAAAAAAAAAAAAAAAACTTTTGCAGATTACTAGTGGATTGGGAAAAGGTAAAAAGGGAGCAAATGAAATGAAAATTAATAAATGAAAAATAAATGTGTATTTAAAAACATACTTGGGACCAGTTTATTCAATGTGTCAATTAATTGAAATTTGTTCAATTGGCATTGTTCAATGCCTAAATGCCCATTTATAAATGATGAAAGCAGTATTTGTTTTCATGTTTTAATAAAAGAATAAATTAAGAAAAAAAAATTAAAAATTCGCGTATTTCTCATATTTTTTTTTATATTACAATGCTTTTTCTTCAATTATGTGTACATTTCATTACCATTGTAGGGGTTTTCATATAAACTCGTATTTTACTCGTAAACGGTGTAAACCTGGTATGTTTATGAGTTTAATGTCAAACTCCATACATAAAAAAATATGGGTTATATTTATACAAGGTTTACAAGGCATTTACGAGTTTATATGAAAACCCCTAATATGTTAACCATAACAAAATGTATTTCAGAGACTCTTCTTTTGATTTTTCTTTGTTTGCTGATCGGATATGTACTTCCGAATTTATTTGAGTTTCCATTTTCAGCTCTAAATCTCCACCCACAGGAAAGAAGGTGTGGCCGATTAAAAATATAGTATTCTTTAAATAAGCTTAAAAAGTACAATATTGGGTGAAAAAATTATGGTCTTCCCCGTAAACTCCACTTGCTCCCAGAGATACTTTTAATCACAATTTTCATATTAAAATGGTTCGTCCAAAATAAACCTTGATGTTTGAAAATTAATGTATTACGATAAATAGAAACTTTTCTCATAAATTTTAATAATTTAGATATTTTATGAGTAGGACAAATTTTCAACCATTTCAATTTAGCTTTATTTAAAAACTTTTTGCATTATTTTTGTCGAGTTAAAAATATACAGTAATTTTTATGAGTCATTTAACATTCTGTTTATAAGCGCTCCAAAATTGGTGGTTCAGTTTACAAAAAATTTGTAAAATTAGCAAATCTTCTGTTAAAAATTAGTAACTAGAATTCAGAAAAATACTGTAAAGTTAGCAAATTTATTGTTAAAAATTAGTAACTAAATTCAGCAAAAAAATAGCAAAAAAGTTTGTATGTTAGTAATGTGGAGGTAGCAAAAAAATTAACTAACAATTCAATTTTAACTAAAAATTAGTTAAAAATTTGTTAAGATTAAGTACTAACAGTTTTACTAACTTTTCTACAAACTTTTTTCTATGAGTGTAATTGAAAGTGACTTCAATTACAAATTTCAATTACATTTAGAATTAAAGTGTTTTTTGTTAAAATTTTGTAGAAAAAACTGACTGGGAAGAATACGTCATGTTGGGCTGACCCCTCACTTGCGCTTTTTGTCATTATTTCTTTTCCGAAAAAATGTAATTGTAATTGACATTTTTTCAATTATAATTATGTATATGTAATGTATAATTGAAAATTGTTTTTTGTTTTTTTAATTATAATTACAAATAATTTGTAATTGTAATTGAATTTTTTTCAATTACAATTGAATTTTTTTCAATTACAATTACATGTAATTCTGTAATTGCATGTGTAATTAATTTCCAAATATAATGATTAACCCAAATGTCTGCTGGAGATCCTATAATTTCGATAAATCTTCCATTACTTTTATCCAGATTTACCATGTGAGTGCATTAAACATGAACAAAATTTTCTTTATTTTTAGTAATTTTAAAATAAAGTTAACAAGACTGAAATTTTAAAGTTAATAGGATTATGTTATACAACCAAGATATAAGAAAAATAGTAAAAAAATAGTAAAATATTACAAAATAGTAAAAATTACTAAAAATATAAGATGCAAAAAATAAACTCACACACGAATCATGTGGGATGATATATAATAACACTCAAAAAAAAGTCAGTAAAGTCAGCAAAAAATGTTGCTTTGTTGCTTTGTTAGCAGGAGCGTGCTTGCAAAAAAGTTGGTAATTTCAGCAAAAGTGTTTGCTGAAAATCAGCGAGCTGATTTTTACCAAAAAAATAGTAATCTCAGCAAAAGTTTTGCTAACACTAAGTCGATTGGAAATGAAAAAAATCCTTGCTAAAATTACTAAACTTAGATATTTTATAAATAGGACAAATTTTCAACCATTTCAATTTATCTTTATTTAAAAACTTTTTGCATTATTTTTGGCGAGTAAAAATATGCAGTAATTTTTATGAGTCATTTAACATTCTGTTTATAAGCGCTCCAAAATTGTTTAGTTTACAAAAAATTTGTAAAATTAGCAAATCTTCTGTTAAAAATTAGTAACTAAAATTCAGCAAAATACTGTAAAGTTAGCAAATTTATTGTTAAAAATTAGTAACTAAATTCAGCAAAAAAAATAGCAAAAAAATTTGTAAGTTAGTAATATGGAGGTAGCAAAAAAATTAACTAAAAATTAAATTTTAACTAAAAATTAGTTAAAAATTCGTTAAGTTGAAGTACTAACAGTTTTACTAAATTTTCTACAAACTTTTTTCTATGAGTGTACTGCTAATGTGCTCTACTCAATTAAAAACTACCCTAATTTACCCTAATTTTGCTTGTAACTTTCAAGAGTTTTTCAACTCTTTTGGGTATAACTTTTTCAGCATAAAAGGAAATTGCCCAAAACCTATGGTGGATAATAATTATGATGTTAGAAAATTTCCCACTTGTTGAAAAAATAGGTGCCCTCAATTAGGAACAAATGGTAGTTCTTTGAAATCTGTAACTCTGTTTTTTGAATAAAGAGTAATTTCAGACATTTTTAATTTTTGCGCTTTCAGCCTCAATGCAATTGAAATTTTTTTAATACTGACATATAACTGACAAGTAAACAAAAAAATTGAGATCAAATTAATAAGTGTGTCTTCAAAAATAAAGAAAATATGACAATAATAATCTCTTCACCTCTATGCGTGAACAACTTGAAATTTGATATTTTTTGAAGGGCACATCCGCAGTTTTAGAAATAATTAGTTGCAGTCCTGCGTGATCGGTATATATCGGTGATACTATTATTGTGTGTAAGTGCTAAATGGAGCGTACTATTAGTTTGGTGTCCAGACCCATTTTAGGTTAAATTTTGTAGCTTTTCATAGATTTTTGGAGCTAAAAGTGATGTAGAAACCAAACGGCTAATCCGATCGTTTTAGCACTTACACACAACAATAATAATTGCGATTAGGGAATGCAAAATCCCGCACTTTTTGATTTCCCGGGAGAGCGGGAAATTTATCTTGAATTCCCGGGATCCCGCAAGGGAAATAAATTACAAAATATTTTATAATTTAAAAATTTTTATAAATAAAATATCTTAAAGATCTCAAATTTTCGTGATTGTGAAAAAGCCCAGGTGGTTTCTTGGAATTTTCGTAGTGAGAAAGAATTAATTTTATATTCGAAATTATCAGTGTGTTCGTTTACTCGAAATTCTTACTACTTTTACTACAATTGGAAAGTTTTTTTTTTTTTTTTTTCCCCTGTATTTAAAATTATTTATTTATTTATTTGGTAGCCTGTGCCTTAAGACTACAGTCTTTTAATTATTAGCACAGGGGTTTACAATAGTATAATCAGTACCTTGTTAGGTGATTTATAAAATACAGAGAACATAAAAAAAGCTTATAATAAATCAATCATAAAAAAGGGTTAAAATTTATTAACAAATGTCAAATATAAAATAAAATAATATAAAATAATAATAATAAAATAATAATCAAACATAATAAATCAAAACTACACAATTACGAATAATAATTAAAAATTTCCTTCTTAAAATTTGAAGCGTTGCTGATACTTTTAATTGCTATAGGTAATCTGTTCCAAAGGCGGATAGCGTGTATATAAAATTGCCATTCAGACATTAAACTATGATGCCTGACAGTTGCTAAGTTTTTTGTCCTGGAAAAGAATATGGAAAATTTAAGACGTTTAAACAGATAGTCGGGCTGGTGTAAGTTGACAATTTTGTGTAAAAAAATTAGTACGCGAATGCGCAATAGATTTTCAAATTCAACACCATATAATATTTTAAAATATCGCGATGTTGCATCAAACCTTCTCAAACCAAATACATATCTGAAATATTGTTGTACACCACATTAAATCTACGATTGCTTTCAGAATCACAGCTGGAAAATATCTCAGATCCATACATCAAGACCGGTAATAAATAAGTTTTAGCCAGTAGAATTCTTATATTTACCGGTGTGCAGTGTTGAGTTGGCCATAACGTCCTAAGCATCGCATATGTTCTGCCACACACTGCAGTTATATGATTTTCCCAAGTAAGTGTAGAGTTAAAAATAACTCCTAGGTTTTTGGCGGAATTGACAATTTCTATGCGTTCACCATTAATGTGAATATTTGGCTTAGTCACAATTTTTGAAGTCCTTTTATGCACTACAATACATTTGGATTTAAGTGGGTTGAGACTTAGTCCATTAGCCCTGGCCCATAATAAAACATGATTTAAATCATTATTTAGTTTATTTGTGCAGTCATCAACATTTCCATTCCTGGTGCTTATATATAACTGAACATCATCAGCATACATTCTGATCATACAGTGATTTAGTTGTTTTGGGAGATCATTGGCATAAATTGAAAAGAGCAGAGGGCCCAGTATACACCTGTGGGACACACCTCACGACTGGAAGGAAATTAGAAGTTCTTGCCTTAAACTCAACGCACTGAAACCTTTCATTTAAATAAGAGCCAATTAAATTGGAAGAAGTTGAAGAAAAATTCATAATTTTTTCCAATTTTTGTTTTAAAATGACGTAGTCGACTGTGTCAAATGCTTACATAGTCAATACTAACATAGTCAAAAACCCATCATCAACTTCTTTTCGAATACCCTCTGCAACATCAGTTAGGGCTGTTATACAACTATGCGCTGCACGGAAACCAGATTGCCGATCAGTTAGTAAATTGTTGTCACTAATATAGCGGTTAATTTGCCTATAAAGAAGTATCTCTAAAACTTTCGATAGATACGGTAAGATGGCTATTGGTATGTGTTCAGTTTTAGATTTTGGTACTGGCAAGACTTTGGCCTTTTTCCATCTTGAAGGGAACGTACTTTTAGTAATAATCTGATTAAATATATAGGTAATAAATGGAAGAAGTAACGGGAGAAGTATTTTTATAAAAGCGGGATGAATTCCATCAACTCCAGTAGCATTCGATTTTGTTGATAAACAACTTGAGACAACATCCATATGATTAACACATTCAAATGTAAAACTATCAAATTGTACATTGTTAGCATTAAGACTGTCATAGTATTGATGATTAGCTTGTGGCATGGGAATATTAATAAATTTTTCATTAATATCATCCGGGTTTTCTATGCAGTTATCCATTGCGGTATTTGCCCTTCCAATTCCAATCTCACGAATGGTTTGCCATGTTCGTTTGCTTTGATTGATTTGGAAAATTTGTCCGCATAAAACTTGGATTTGGCATCCCTTATGGATTTATTCTATCTATTCGATCTATTCCTGGCGATGCGATAATCTCTTTGAAGTTCCAAGGTTCTATTGCGTTTCCAAAGCGAATACAAATTGTCACGTTCATTCATTAAATGCCGAATTTCTGCAGAGAACCATGGCTTTTGATTATTGCCTAATTTCCTTATTTTAGAAGGAACTGAAGCATTATAAAGATACATCAGGTTTTCTTCTAAAAAAGCCACCTGATCATCAACCGAAACTACGTGATATATATAACTCCAATAAATTTTATTGAACTCCTCTTGCAGATACTCAAAATTCGTGTGCTTAATATCTTTATATGTGATACTTTCCCCACTTTCAGTTAGTGATATATCATAAATATCAGATCATGTTTTGAGAAACAAGAAGCTGACAGCTGATTTGTTTACTTTTTGTATTGATTTTTTCCAGCTGTAGTACACGAACACGCTTTATATGTCTAATTATATATTTTTAAAAATTTAATAAACTAAAACTAATTTTTAGACTAAAAAGGTTGCCCGTCAAAAAAAAATAAATAAATAAAAAATTAATATAGAAAATAATTTTAGAAAAGTGGAAAAATTGTTTAAAATTATTGGAACAAATTTTAACTTACTTGAAAATTTTTAAAAATCAATGGACAAATTTGTCTTTAATTCTGTACAGAATAAGTGCGATTCAAAATTTTTTGTACAAACACTATTTGAGTGGTTTTAAGAGGCACTGAAAGGAACTTAAAAAGTTCGATCAAGTAATCAGTGTGTTCGTTAACACAAAAATCTTACTACTTTTACTCAATCATTGTTTTGGTTAGGTAGGGTAGAGGGGGGATCCTTCGCCACTTTTTTTTCAAAGCACTGTCATTTCTTAACCCATAATTATTTTTCAAAAATTACTTTCAAATTGAAGATCTACATATCTTGGCTTTAATTTCTATGATTTTTATTCTAATTATTTGCATATTTTCTATTAATTTTTCCATGATTTTCAAAGTAACCCAAATCGGCGTAACTGCCCCAAACTTGGGGGGTAATTCGCACAAAAGAGCCAGATATAATTTCAACAAAAAAATATTGTTAGTATGGCAAAGTTAATGTTTTAATGACTGAAATAAATACTTTAGAAAAGTTCTTTAAGATATTAATTCTTTTTAATCAATAAATCTCCACTACATTAAAAAAAATAATTTAAAACTATGATTCTTCAAAATTACAAAAAACTGAATAATTAATATAAATTTAAGAATGAACATGATTGTTCTAATTTGCTATTAAACATATTTTAAACGTAAAGGAAAGTCTTATAGAGCATTTTAGGCAGGGATTCACCAACTACTCTTCGTACCTTCAGGGGCCATCTGGTGATTGTGCCCCAGACAGGCACTAAAATAAAATTAATATTTTTCACACTTTTTAAGCATTTATTAAAATCTAATTATTATTTTCTGAAAGCTTAGGATCATAGGTCTACCATAATGAAAAATTTTTTTTTTATCACACGATTTGACGAAGTTATTGCAAAATGTAGTTGCTTTCAAATATTTTTTGGCACCCCAAAAAAACACAAAAACACGCCTGTCTGCGACCACATGTGATGTAAAGTCGTCAAAGTGGATGTCAAGGAAAGGTAATTGAAAAATGCACAAAATATATTTTTTCCAATTTTGAATCTCCCTTAACATCGGAGAAAAATGGGATTAGTGTATGTGCCCCACTGGCGAAGGATCCCTCCTCTACCCTACTCTTTGAATTTTTCCAGTTGTGATAAAAGTAACAAATTGTAGTAAGTAAACGAACAAGCCTAATGTAAAATGTTTACTATTTTCAAAAGGTTGGAAAATTTTGCATAACAAAATTTAAAATAATTAACTTTACTAATTTAAACTGCATTTTTTGAAATCCCGGGATTCCCGATCCAAATTCCCGGGAATGCGGGAACTGAAAAATGCTTAATTTCCCGGGAATCCCGGGGCGGGAAATCCTGGGATACATTCCCTAATTGCGATATATATCATATAAGCCAGATTTCAGCCATTAATTCTTTTATCTGTGGATGTGCTAGTCAATTTAAAGTTAGATTTTTAGCGTATTGTACAGCGAAAATTGATGTAAAGCCTAAAAATAAAATCCGATCTGTTTAGCATTTTCACATAATGACAGCTATGATAAGATCTACCGTTCCAGATAGATCGGACTCCATAATTCTTAAAACTGTGGATGTGCCTTCAATTTGAATTTAACCTTTTAGCGAATTTTGGAGAAAGATATGTTGTAGAGAATACGAAATTCGTCCGATCCGTTTAGCACTTTCAGATAATAATAGTAATGAAGATATGTACCATTCAAGACATATTTGATCCAATAATTCTTTAAACCGTGGATGTGCCATTCAATTTTGTGCTGCAGTTTTGAGGGAAATTTATATAGGCACCAGGTCCAAACATAGACCGATTTAAACCAAAATCAATAGACTTCGTTCTTGGGCCGATATAAGTTGGTCTACCAAATTTCATCAAAAATCTTAATATTTGCGACCTGTAGCATGCGCACAAGAATACATGGAGAGACAGACAGACGGGATGATTGAAAAATTTGTGTCATCTTTTTCCATTAAATCGAGGTAAAAGTGTGTAAAAACAACTCAAAAATAGTCAAAAAAGGTTTTTGGTGACTTTGACCTCAATTTGCTCAAAAACCAGACGTGCTGGAAAAATTTGGAAACCAAATTCTGACTCAGCACGGAAAAGTTACTTGAAAATGTGTGGTTGCATGCCCGAAAAATCCAAAAATTAAAAAAAATTTATTCACGCGAACAGATTACTTCTTTTTATTGTATTTTAAATAAGTTTATCTAGAAAAAAAATGTGTGCCACTAATTTGAAATTTTTCATTTTTAAAATCTGAAATCGACCTGTTTCGTAGATTTTCCCATATATTAAAGAAATCATGAAATATTGTAGATATGGAACCATATTCGGCCTGATTACGAGTGTCGAATTTGTAGTCCAAATTTTCGAATCCATATAAAATGATTTTGTATATAATGGAAATTATAAAGAACTGAAACTCTGATGATGGATTTTTTTAAATCTGAGTGCTATATATGATAAATCCAATTGAAAAAATGTTCAAAAGTTGTGTTTTTAGCGAATTTTCAGCAAATTCGACTTAGTCTCGACTACGACTACGACACTCGTAATAAGCCGATTAAGTTATATATGGGTTCTTATTCGTCAATATATAATCATATCTAACACAATTTATGAAATATTTCTTATATAGCTCCCCATATAGTTTTATATTATTATGTATATATATCTGTAATATGTTACTTTATGTACTTATATATAGCACATGCAATTATATGTAGGCCAGTATATAATAATATAAAATCACATATGCCTCCATATTAAAACTTTTGAGGAAAAAATGTCTAACATATGACTGTATAAAAGTATATTTGCTTGAATTTAAAAGCATATGTGGCCATATGTAACTATAAGTTACTATATGCAATTACATAAAATAATATATGGTTATATCAAAACTTTTTTATACGGGTTAATAACATTCCCGAGTAAAAACAGTTACATATAGTCGTATAAAATGCGATGAAGTTATATCTGTATAAATATACTCTTTCATCCGAAAAATGGCCCGATGTAATTGTATCAGTTGTTTATCAGTTTTTATATAATTGTATTCGTTTAGATCTCAACTAATGAAATTATACATTATTCAGATGAAATTATATCCAATTTTTGACCTGATACAATTTTACCGGTTTATATCTAATGGTATCTGTTTAGATCGTAGTTGGTACAATTTTATATAAATAAAATATATTTGTATCCGACATTTGCCTTATATAATTGTATCAAAGTTTTAAAGCAGATATAATTGCATCAGATCAAAATTCAGATATAACTATATAAGTTTGTGTAGTAATGTATCTATTTGGATCTAAACTAATACCATGCGATATAAACCCATACAATTGTATCAGGTCAAAAATCAGATAAAATTTCATCTGCTTAATATATAATCTAATCAGTTAAGATCTAAACTGATACAATTAGATAAAATGTGATAACCAACTGACACAATTATATCGGGCCATTTTTCGGATGAAATGGTATATGGATCACATTATGTTATATATTACCATATAAAGCTCCATATTAATTTTTTTAATAGGGTTCTTTCAAAAAAACAAAAATTAAAAATCTTAAATGTATATATGACAATATATAATAACATATTAAAATATTATTAATTCCAAGTTGCAGTAAACATAACTTTCAGGTGCTGTTGGCAGTAAATGGGTAAATTTTTTTAAGATCTGTAAAAAGAATATTCAATACTAAAAAAAAAATTATGACTTTTTATATTATATATAATTATATCCGAAAAATGAGAACATCTACTTGTATCAAATTATATCGTATTATGATCATATTAGATCTAATTTTACACAATTAGATCTAATTTGATGGAATAAGATATGGTTTGATACAATTGTATCCGGATTTTGTCCTCATTCAAATGTATCAGATATAATATAATCATATCCAACTAGATGTAATGGTATATAATTCGATACAATTATACATAATTATATGAGGCATATGTAACTATATATAGGTCTATATATAATTGGATATTGTAATATGTTGCACTATATATTGTGCAATATATAACAAGATATAGTTATATATTTAGGATATAATTTCGTATTTATAATTTTATATAATTATATCTTGGTATATATGTTCCAATATATAATTATACAAAATTTTATATGATAATATATTACTATATCAAAACTTTTTTACTTGGGTTTACAAATAAATTAAATTGAGTTAAAAAAGTAAAAAAAGAAAAGTTTTTTGTGCCCGAGCTGGGATTCGATAGTAGGGTCAGGTAACTTGTGAATATATATAATTATATATTAAACACAGAAAATATTACTGACGTGGGACTACATATAATCATATCTAAAATTATAGTTAATCTTGCACCATATATGGAATCATATAAAATCATATCTTATAGCATTTAATGTAATATATAATCATATATAAAAATATCACACATCATACAACCAAAAAATTTTTATAACAGGGCATATATTACTATATCTTAAAATATATGGCTTATATGCCACCATATGTGATCATATATTATGTTATATATGAACATTTATAACAGATCTGTCATATCTCATTATGTATAGCATATATGGTTGATTATCCAATTTTATAAAAGACAATATATAAAAATATATGGTTATATAAGTACCACATAAGAAACATATAATTATATATGGCTATTCATGACAACATATATACTCACTAGGGCGGGTCGATTTAATAATCGCCCATGCCTCAGTGAAAATCGTATTCTAGGGATCAAAATAAGAAACTTTGCCGAAGGAACCATACCTCTAAAACGAATTCTACTACCCCCAACTGTTGACTTTTGTCCCGTAGGGTCAAGTTTTGAAAAATCCCACTTTGACCCATTTAGAGTGCCCCAATCGAGTCCAAATGTATGACCGACCCCCACTAACTTTGGAGGGCCGATCCACCCATGCCAGTGGTACACCCCCTGGAACTCCCCTGGGGGGTTCCCCATACAAACATTTTAAAAAATCACCATTTTTGTAACTTTATTTTATTATTTTTTATTTATTTTATTTATTTTTATTATTTTATTTATTTTTTCTCTTTAGAAATTTATTTAGTCAGAACATATGTAAATGAAAAAATTAATTTAACTTAGTAATAGAAAAGAAAAAATGCCCAGACTTGAAAGCAAAAAAGACTTCAAACAGTAATTTTTTTTATTTTCTTTTCTATTACTAAGTTAAATTAATTTTTTCATTTACATATGTTCTGACTAAATAAATTTCTAAAGAGAAAAAATAAATAAAATAATAAAAATAAATAAAATAAATAAAAAATAATAAAATAAAGTGCCAAAAATGGTGATTTTTTAAAATGTTTGTATGGGGAACCCCCCAGGGGAGTTCCAGGGGGTGTACCACTGGCATGGGTGGATCGGCCCTCCAAAGTTAGTGGGGGTCGGTCATACATTTGGACTCGATTGGGGCACTCTAAATGGGTCAAAGTGGGATTTTTCAAAACTTGACCCTACGGGACAAAAGTCAACAGTTGGGGGTAGTAGAATTCGTTTTAGAGGTATGGTTCCTTCGGCAAAGTTTCTTATTTTGATCCCTAGAATACGATTTTCCCTGAGGCATGGGCGATTTTTTTGCCTCCCCACAAATCGACCCAGCCTAATACTCACATATTATACGATAAAACAAGATATTACTATATACGACTATATATAAATTTTTTTGATCGGGTTGTTTTAAATAAATTACTACAATTTAAATTTATACTCTTGAAAATATAGCTTTAGTTGCGGACAAAAGAATAAAAAATAATGGTTTTCCGCATTTTTTTTCTCCCGCAAAGGCCTGGAAACGGCGTTATTCTTCTATATATAAAAGAATAACGTGACTGACTGACTCAACATCGCCCAGCCCAAACCGCTGAAGCTAGGAAGTTGAAATTTAGTATGTAGGTTCCTCTTTCGGCG
Source organism: Leucophora obtusa (assembly GCA_949987735.1). Classification (NCBI taxonomy): domain Eukaryota; kingdom Metazoa; phylum Arthropoda; class Insecta; order Diptera; family Anthomyiidae; genus Leucophora; species Leucophora obtusa. The sequence continues at coordinate 85,012,961 of OX465297.1, read as the reverse complement.
TAGACGTCCGCTAAGACGGGATTTTTGGAAATTCCTACCGGAACGGGCAAAAAGGTGAAAAGTCTCCCCCTTGGCGGCCTGCCAAAACCCCTTTGGCTAGAAAACTGAAATTTAAGATATGTGTTCCTTGGACTATGGGCTAACTTCTCTGGAAAGTACTTTCTGGAATTTTGGACAGGGACGTTGTAAAAATGGGGGTTAAAAAGGGGGAAAAGGCCCCCATTGACGGCCTGCCCAAACCGCTGGAGGTAGGAAGTTGAAATTTGGTATAAAGGTTCCTCCACTATCGTAGACATCCACCAAGACGGGAGTTTTGGAAATTTTTACAGGGACGGGCAAAAAGGGGAAAAAGTCTCCCCCTTGACGGCCTGCTCAAACTACTGGAGCTATAAGTTGAAATTTGGTATGTAGATTCCTCGACCGGTGTAGACGTCCGTTGAGACGGCATTTTGGAAATTCTTATCGGGAGGGGCAAAAAGGGGACAAAAAAAGTACCTTTTCCAAAAAGTACCTTTTCCCAAAAAAGTACCTTTTTCCCAAAAAAGTACCTTTTTCCCAAAAAAGTACCTTTTTCCCAAAAAAGTACCTTTTTCCCAAAAAGTACCTTTTTCCCAAAAAGTACCTTTTTCCAAAAAAGGTACCTTTTTCCAAAAAAAAGTACCTTTTTCCAAAAAAAGTACCTTTTTCCAAAAAAAAAGTACCTTTTTCCAAAAAAAGTACCTTTTTCCAAAAAAAATTCCTTTTTCCAAAAAAGTACCTTTTTCCAAAAAAAGTACCTTTTACCAAAAAAAGTACCTTTTTCCAAAAAATGTACCTTTTTCTAAAATAATGTACCTTTTCCAAAAAAAAGTACCTTTTCCCAAAAAACATACATTTTTCCAAAAAAATACCTTTTTCAAAAAAAGTACCTTTTCCAAAAAAAAGTACCTTTTCCCAAAAAAAGTACCATTTTCTAAAAAAAATGTTCCTTTTCCCAAAAAACATACATTTTTTCAAAAAAATACCTTTTTCAAAAAAAGTACCTTTTCCAAAAAAAAGTACCTTTTCCCAAAAAAAAGTACCTTTTTCTAAAAAAATTTTCCTTTTCCAAAAGTACCTTTTCCAAAAAAACTACCTTTTTCCAAAAAACATACATTTTTCCAAAAAAAAACACCTTTTTAAAAAAAAATACCTTTTCCAAAAAAAGTACAAATAAAGTACTTTGTAAAAACAAAGTATCTTTTTCCAAAAAATTTCGTTTTTCCAAAAAGTACCATTTAAAATAATATATAATTTCAAAAAAACTACTTTTTTTCCTCCCCCCACGGATATCTCCACTAAAACAAGGTTTCTTGATATTCGGCATAGACGACCGCTAAGACGGGATTTTTGGAAATTCCTACCGGAACGGGAAAATAGGGGAAAAGTCTCCCCATAAACAGTCTCACAAATTGGAAAAGTGCCTGCCCAAACCACTGGAGGTAAGAAGTTGAAATTTGGTATAAAGGTTCCTCCACTGTAGTAGACATCGACTAAGTTTGTATTTTTGGAATTCCCTACAGGATATCCCAAAAGGAAACTCGGTATGTGAATTCCTCCTTCTGTGTAGGCGTCCGCTTAGACGGAATTTTTGAAATTCCTATCGGAAGGGGAAATAAGGTAAAAGTCTCCTCCTGACGGCTTGCCCAATCCTTTTTGGCCAACCTAAAATTATAAATATGTATTCCTTGGAGTAGGACTAACTCACCGGCAACGTAATTTTTCTATTTTGGAACAGGAATATAGTAAAAATGGTGGTTGAAAGGGAAAAATGTCCCCACTAACGGCCTGCCCAAACCGCTTAGGCAATGCAGTTGAAATTTGGTATGAATGTTCCTCATCCATCGCAGATAGCCGCGAAGATGGAATTTTTGTAAATTCCTGAAGGGAGGGGCAAAAAGAAGAAAAGCCTCACCTTGTGGGCCTGTAAAAACCCCTTCGGCTAGAAACCTGAAGCTTAAAATGTGGGTCCCTGGAGTAAGGGCTAACTTATTAGAAAGATACTTTTTTGAATTTTGGACAGGGTCGTTATAAAATGGGGGCTCGAAAAGGGAAAGTTGCCCCTTAACGACCTGTCCAAACTGCTGGAACTAGGAAGCTGAAATTCGGTACTTAGGTTCCTCTTCCAGCCTAATTCCAACCGGGAGGGACAAAAAAAGAAAAAGTGTCCCCCTTGACAGCCTGCTCAAACTGCTGGAACTAGGAAGCTGAAATTCCCTGTCGATGGATTTTCGGAAATTCCTACCGAGAGGGGCACAAATAGTAAAAGTTGGCTAGAAACCTGAAATGTAAAACATATGTTACTTGGAGTATGGGCTTACTTACCGGGAAGGTGCTTTTTGGACAGGGACATTGCAAAAATGGGGATTAATGAAGCGAAAAGTCCCGCTTAAAGAGGCCTGCCCAAATCGCTGGAGGTAGGAAGTTGAAATTTGGTATTAAAATTCCTCCTCTATTGTAGACATCCGCTAAGATGAGATTTTTGGAAATTTCTACAGGTAGGGTCAAAAACAGGAAAAGTCTCCCCCTTAACGGCCTGGCCAAACTGCTGGAACAAGGGATCTTAAATTCGGTATTTGGGTTCCTTCTCCAACGTTGACGTCCCCTAAGATGGTATTTTTGGAAATTCATACCGGGAGGGGTAAAAAGGGAAAAAACTTCCCCCTTGACGGCCTGGCCAAACTGCTGGATATAGAGACCTAAAATTATGTATGTAGTAGGTTCCTCCTCCAACGCAGACGTCCTGTAGGACGGAATTTTTAGAAATTCCTACCGGGAGGGGTAAAAACGGAATAATTCTCCCCCTTGATGGCCAACCGAACCCTTCGGCTAGAAACCTGTAATATATAATATGTTTTCCTTGGAGTATGGGCTAACTTATCGACAAGGCATTTCTAGGACTTAGGACAGGAACGTGGTAAAAATGGTGGTTCAAAAGGGGAAAATTGCCCCCCCCCCCTTAACGTCTGCGTCTTTAGCTAGAAACCTAAAACTTAAAGAACAAGTGTATATGAAACACTAAAATTAAGAAACTAAATAGGAAACGAGTGGAATTGAAACACTACACAAGTGGAATGAAATGGATATAAACGTTGATCGAGTGGTATTGAAATTATAGACAATGCAAATGGATTGGAAGAGGGAATTACCTGTTCAAACACTATCCGCGGAATATGAAACTTATGTAGCATTGAAACATACTCTCCAAAAAGTTAAACAAATTTTCTAAAAGAGAAAAAACCTTAGAAAAGGAATGGAACTTATATATTCCGGTATTTAAACTTCATGTTACGAAGCACCGGTGGAAGAAACCGACGCAGTAAATTTTCCAACTGAATTTGTGAATTTACTTGAATTGCCAGGTCTACCTTTACATAAAATGGAATTAAAAAAAAAAACTTTAAGACACGCTAACAACGTAGCGGGCTTTGCCAGCTATTTTTAATATTATAAAATGCTTTCCAACCCTGCTTTACGTTATTTATTTTCATTCAAAACACAAATGAACAAAACTACTTACGGGTATATCTACCTAAGTTCGCACTTTACCAAATTATCTTAACATACACACGTATATTGCAATTTCTTATGGATTCATTACTAACAATCCACTTTCATGAGAAAAAGTGATCAAATATTTATTTATTTTAAACCCATTGTTGTGCAGAATTATTTATTTGTGGTGGCTGGGTGAAGGCTTTTATTATAAAAACTGTACTTTAAATAAAAAGCGAATTTAAAAAAAATTGTCACGCTAACAACGTAGCGGGATGCGCCCGCTAGTTGCATATATTTGAGTGAGAAATTGAGTTGAATTTTAAGTAATAAGTATATTGTGCGTTTTAAACTATTTACATTTTATACTTATTTCATTATTTTAAAACAATTCTATTATTAGCACAAGAAAACCGAAAATTAACCGAAACCGCGGTTATTAAATTTTGAAAAACCGAAACCGCGGTTTCAGATTTTTCGGTTTTTAGCAAACTCTAGTTATACTCCATATAAAAAAAAAATATTTTTTCACGTTAATGAGTTTCACGTAAAAATTGTGTAGTTTGTTTTCAACGCAAATTTAATGTGCAAGACTATTATTTTTCTTGGGAAAAAGTGACATTTTATGTTTATTGTGATTGTGTCTTTGTTATAAAATTAAAAAATTTTCCATATTTCGAGTAAAAATTTTCCACGTGAAAAACAACTTACGGTGCTAAAGGGCCAACAGCTTACTAATGGGAAATCTAACTTCTATTAAACCCTCTTCCTAACAATAAATAAAACAATGCTTTTTTTGGTGAAATGGCAGCTTTTAACACCATTTATTAAACGAAATAAATTTATATTTAATTTTTAATTATTGTATAATATGTATGTATATAATACATCTGTGGCTAACGTAGCAGCACAGCATTCATTTTAAGAATATATTCTTTTCTTTTTTTTAATATATAATTTTAATTTTGAATTACAATATAATTAATGATATAGTGGTGTTATATTATTGTAAATGTCAACTCTCATCTTAAAGGAGAATTTTAATTGAAAAGCAAAAAATTGAGTATTCGTATTTAAATCAAGGTAAAAGTAATTAAAATAACAAAAAGAAAACAAGAGAAATATTAGAATGATTATAAAAAGATAATAATTAAAAATAAAAAACATTATTCATTAAAAATAAACTCAATAAACTCAATAACTCTATTCGTACTAAAACTCTGCGACTGTTACCACCATCCCAAAATCAAAGTGAGTCGCGTGTGACGTTTAACTAACGGATATTTTTAGGAGTCCATAATACCGAAATTTTCACGAAACAATCATCAAACGAAAACAATACTTTTTGGTTAGCTTTTTGATACTATGTAAAAATAGTTTATTTTTTATTAATTGCTTATTATTAAATAAAAACAAAAGCAAAATAAAAATATTCTTCAATAATTTTTTTGATAACGAAATGAAAACCCTATTTCCCATCCCTGTTGGCTATAGTTTAGTTGCAGCTAGGGTTTGGGGTTCGGGAAATCCCGGGCGGGAATTCCCGGGAAATCCCGGGAAAAGTTTGCCGGGAATTCCCGGGAAAATAATATATTTTTCCCGGGAAAACGGGAAATTTTAAAAATATTAAATTTTTTAAATTGTTTTTGTTTCGAATAGGATTTTTTAATTTTAGTCATAAAAAACATTTTAAATACCAAAACAAAAATGTCATTGTTAAAATCATTTAAAAGGGAATACATTTATTTGACACACAAATAAAATCTTTGCCAAGTAATAAGGAGCATTTCAACTAATAAAGATTTTTCGTATAACTTATTCAAAATTTAAGTAGTAAAATCTAAAAACTTGGTAAAATGTTTAAAAGAAATATGAACAAAAAGTCTTGTTTCTTACAAATCTAAATTTTTTAAATGTATATTTTAGTTAAATTCTACTTTGTTAAAATATTGGGTGGCTTGGTTTATTTTTGGAGCATTCTGATTGGTTAATTTATTTTCAACCAATCAAAATATTTGAAAATATAAATATTTTTCTAAGGTTTTCATACACAAAATGAACAAAACCGTTTGATTAAAAATAAAGTCGACTTTAAATTTAAATTACGCCTTTATATTAAGGGTCAATAATTTTATAAGTAACGTTTTCATTAATAAATGTGAAAAGAAAAGACTAATGGTTAACGGTGGTATCTAAATTTGGTTATCCGACATCTGAATTTGGTTCACAAAAAAAAAAAAAAATTGATGGTCATGCAACTTCTCTTGAAGAAAACAACAAGAATAACGTTTCAGCTAAAATTAGCAAGGTACCTGAAGAAAAAAGTGTAAGCTGAATAGGCATTAAAGGCTTTATTGTAGGGCAAACATTTCCTGAAATGGTATCCAAATTAGCTGCAGTCAATCCGCACCATAACTAGATCTTCGTTTATTCGAGAAATTTTTAATAAAAACCTGGCATTGCAAAAAAATGAAACCGATGTAAAGAACATTATATAAAATTACTACAATCATGTAAAAGATATCATGATAAAAGAAATATCGAGCAATATTTCTAACAATAGGAGATTTACTATAATCTTAGATGAATGGACAAGAATATCACAAAAGAGATATTTGAACATATGTATGTACAAACGGATATAATTCATTTTATAACCTGGGGTTGGTTTATATATCAGGAAGATGTAATGCTGATGAAATAAGAAGAATTGTAGAAATAAGACTAGAAGAGTTTTATTTGTCTTTGGAAAATAACATTGTGGCCACCATATCTAATGGGCCTATCTAATGGTTTGTTTCCGACAGTCCAGTAGTAGGTGCCTACTGGAATCATGCAATTCATTTGTCAGTGCTGCGAGTAATTTATGTGAAATCAAATGTTCAACATTCTGATATTTTTTACTTTGAATTCTCAGAACACAGACTGCATTTGCACTGAAATAGTGTTTTTTTTTAACAAAAATTACTTATATAGGTGGTTTTCATTAACAATTTTGTTCAAAAGTATTTCCCGGGATTCCCGGGAATCCCGGGAAGAAAATTTTTTCATTCCCGTTTCCCGGGAAATAAAAAAGTCCGGGAAATCCCAAACCCTAGTTGCAGCCAACTTCACACTAGAACGTTATGTCAATCTTGGATTTTTCAACATTTTTAATTGTACGTCCGACGTATTCAGGGAGCTCTCATACAAAATGTACTAACGAAAATTTTTGACAGAACGTCACGCTTCGTAATTTGATTTTGGGAAATGCCTTAGCTATGACTGAATTCACCTTGTGGTTTTGTTGCAATATCAAAATGAGGGTATTCACAGTTTATGCTATTTTAAGTAGTAAATTAGCATTTATTGTAAATTTGACTACTTTCTATGGGTTAAACTTACTGTTTCCAATTCGGTTAATCGATTAACCGATTCCTCGATTAATCGCCTCTCTTTCGGTTAATGTCGAAACAAATAATTTAAAACGCAAATAATTATTCGACCCGAATAATCGGTTAAAATAGATCGATTAACCGGTTAAATTTTTAATAAAGAATGTTTCTTTTGTTTTTTTTGCAAAACTTCATAATTTTCTTAATTTTGGCTAAAAAAAATAAATACTAACTAAAACACCACCAAACTCTTTTCAACTCGAGTGAAAGAGGTTCTTAAGTCTTTAGATACCTCTTTTTGAGCAACTCCAATCAAGTCGACATTGCACCAGCGAGACACGTCATCTGTTTTAAGAAACTCTTAAAAACGGCTTTGTTTTACCTTTCTGCAATTAATTTTTAATACATTTTTTTGCAGAAATAACAAAAAATCAAAATTTATATAAAAAAAGCTTCAAAAAATATCGCGAAAGGCTAAAATAAAGTTGGTTTTTAAACTTCTCAAAACACACGACATGTCTGGTTAGAGCAGTGTCAAAGCGCTATATAGGCTTTAGGAAATATAATAGAGTTTTCCAATTCTTTTAATAATTGAAACTAATGCAAATTATATTTCAATGTCCTTCAAGACAAAGTTTCATTTGTTTTAAATTTGTGTCACACAACTCTGAAATGACATGTTACTTCCATCTAAATTTTCTTACATCTCCCAAGAAAGTTCCAATCCATGGAGCCCGAACCAATTTCACTGAATTTAAACCAGCGTTGGCTACCGAAACGAATTAGGGTCGTTTTCATAGTTCATAGTTTAATACAGTTAGCGCCATACTATTAAAATTGAAGCCGATTTGAATGGATGAAGAGTATTTAAGGGCTGTATATTCTTAAATATATAGAAACTCTGCCACTAAAAAGTTAATGTAGACTGAAAAATCGTCCTTTATTTTTTTCGGTTGTCATCCATGATTTAAATTTTTATTCGCATTGGTTTTATTAACAATAAACAAATAACCTTAAGTTAACACAAAATGAAAGTTAAAAAATTCAAATTTATATGGAATTTGACATCTGTAGCTGTACTCTGAGAGAATTGTGTACATGCTATTTATGTATAAATTTTTTCATTGATTCAATGAAGATTCGCTGGAAGTCGTCCATTGAAAACTTTAATTATATTAATGAACATTTTTATTTTATTTATTAAAAATTACATACACCCAAAAAAATTTATTAGAAAGAACCTCATAGAAAAAATTAAAAAGCTTTTTCATAAAATTTAAGAAATTTTTCATTAATTAAATTTAAAAATTTCATTAAACCTCGACCAATAAAATTCAAACTTTAAGTTATTTTGTTTATTTTTAATGTCCCTTCAAAAACCGAAAAAGACTGTGAATTTAACAATTCTTTACGATATCCTTCAGCAAAAATTTTTACAGAGTAAATTGGTATATTCAATTGACTAATGACTCGATGGCTCAATGGAAAAATGATCTAGCTCATTTTTTATATCTTCAGAGGAGAAGGAAGAATCTTAATAAAATTTTAACTTTATTTTATATTTTATTGTTGGCAGTATTGATTAAAAATTGCATTAAAAAAATTGTATCTGAAGTTTCTCAAATTTTTAAAATTTTATTCTAAAGAAATAAAAAATCTACATTAAGTTATCGATATGTAACAGTTTTAAATTTGCTGTTCTTAACTTTCTCAGTTTTTGAGTATCGCCTCCCCAATTTTTATTTAATTTTAATTAGCTTTAGCAAAATTTTTAGAGATCTTTTCTATTAAATAGTACAAGAAATGTTTCAATTTAAAAAATTTCAGATTCCGAAAGTTTTCAACCAATATGAAATCTATTTTAAATACCTTGAGTTTATATGCCACGTTGATATTTAATAAAAACAGGCATCTTTTTGTGTTTTTATTGATAAAAAATTAAGGAAATACATTAATTTTACATTATACGATTAATCGCCAATTTTCTCGATTAACCGACCCGAACAACCGGTTAATCAATTTTAGCGATTTTTCGAATAATGCATTAACCGGTTAACCGCCTATGTCGAATAATTGGAAACAGTAGTTAAACTTCAAAAATCATGCTATTTTACAACGTGCTAACGTTAGCACTGTGAATTCCTTAAATAAATTATATTAAAAAAAAAAAAAAAAATTTCTGGTATTGACAAATAAAATTTGAATTTTTTTAATTTCAGTGTTGTTTGGTATGGAAAGTTGTGACTTTTACGTGTCTATTCCTACGAAAAGTCTGTGACTCTTAGTTGTGACTGTCAGAGACTATTAATTACAGAGATAGGAAATCAAAACTTACACTACTCACCGATAGAGGGCGCTGAAATTTAGTATTACCTGAGCAACCATTTAGTATCAGTTTAGTATCAGCTGAGCCTATATTTAAAAACTCAAAAACTGCTGAAAACTTCTCAAAATAAGGAAAAAACAAACGCGGAATATATTCAAATAATAAAATTTGAAATATTTTTTTCCTTTGTTGTTTGTTATTATTTAAATTTAAATAAAAAAAGAAAACTGTCAATTTTTTTTACAACTTATTTTTTTGGTGATGCCATACCCCTGGTGACTGTATTCCACTTATGTTGGTTGTTGCAGTCACAATAAATTATTATTTATTCAAATTTTTGTTTGGAAACTTCAAAAAATTAAGACCTGGTATCGACATCATCATAACTTTGACAAATAAAATTTGAATTTTGTGAATTTTATTGTTATTTTGAATGGAAAGTTGTGACTTTTAGTCTTAAAAATAGTCTTATGACTGTCACAACCTGTAACAAGTAGAAATAGGCACCATGTTTTTATGAGTCAGCAGCAGAATTATAAAAAAAAATTTCGCGTGTTTCAGTTGTCGTCAGTTTAATTGGAAATATAAAATCAAAAGAAATTTTGACCAACTTTTCTACTCTCACAGAGAAAATTATCTGCATGATATTAATGAATTTTTGAATAAAACCAATGAAGTTTCTCTGGAACACGTCCATTAAACTTTTTATTGATTTAATGTATTTTTCATTTTCATACACTCAATGAAAAAGTTTCATTAAAACTTGATTCATAAAATATATGAAGCATTTTCATCAAATTTAAGAAATTGTTCATTTACTTTGTGAAAAAACTTCATAAGTTTACTGAAAATTTCCATTAAAACTCGTCCAGCAAAATTCTCTCCGTGAAGGTGGTCAATTGTAGATCTCCGTGTTTTAGCTAAAAAAATGTTATTTTAAATATTTTATATAAGTGTAATTAATTATAAAATGGATATTTTATTTTATTATTAATTTAATATAAACTGTTTGCGTTTAAAATTAATAATCGTTTTAGGTAGTGCACATATTTTGTCTTCTAAATTTTTTGTTTTTTTTTTTGAACCAGCAATGTTTTCTTTTAGTTATTTTGTTTGAAAAAACATGTTTTTTTTTAACAGGTTTTCTTAAATATATGTAGTATATTGTGTAATAAATGTGGAGGTGTTAATTTAGACAGGACTTCCTTTAGGAAAATCCTGATTTGAAACACTCAAGGCAATCTTTTTGGCTGAAGGTTGTTGAATCTCTGGTTGTTCAGCATCTAAATCAATCTGAAATTAAAAGAAGTGTTTGATTACTAAATTTAAATAAAACTAAAAAGTTTTCTAAATATAAGAGTTTTCTAATTTATGATCTAGAGTCAAACTAAAAAACATTCATTTTACCAAAATAAGAGATCAACTAAACATTCCCCTCATTCATCTAAAAACACATGGCACGGTGCAAAATATAATTTAAATAACATACATTTAAATTTAACGGTTCGTTGTAGTTCAAAAATCTGTGGTTATCATACACAGAGTTGAATAAAATCAGCTGAGATACCTTAAGAATTAAGGTTCAAAGCAAAAGAAGAGTAATAATAACAAAGGATAAAAATAGCATTGTTAGATTTCGTTGATGTTAGTCTGGGTTGAGTTGTTAACATGTTCGATTTGCTTTCAACTATCACATAAGTAGACAATTATCAATTACTAACCCATACAAGGCAAATGACACTGGTAATGGCTTTGTAGCGAAAGCCAAAAATCCGTATTCTGTCTTGCTGGCCTTATCGATTTCTTTAAAAAAATTTTATTCTTTGTAATTTACTTTTGAAAATTGTAATATCTTTCTTTAAATTGAAAATAATTTAAACAGAAAGTGATATTAATTTATGATCTAGAGTCAAACTAAAAAACATTCATTTTACCAAAATAAGAGATCAACTAAACATTCCCCTCATTTATCATATAAGAGTTTTCTAAAAAGTTTTCTCGAGTATTTTATTTTTTTATAAATATAATAATCCAAAGGATATTTTTATGGAACTCCTGACTTTTCGCATCAAAGATTCCAGAATTTTATATATGAACATAAGTTCTACGAACAGACGAAAGGAATGCCATTTGGCTCTCCAGCAACACCGGTTATATCAAGCATTGTTATGGAACAATTACTTGACGCGGCGATTGAAAATATGAGGACTAAGCCAAAAATCTTGACCAAATATGTTAATGATATATATGGAATTATAACCTAGTGTCTTCACATGAAATAAAATGATAGCAAGCAATTGTCAAAATGATTTCACCTCAAGTGAAGATACTCAATTTCAATTTTATTGCAATATCATGATATCTCTGACATGCAAGCGGCTCTTGCAATGATGCCTGCCATGAAATGTCACTTTTCGTTTTAATTTTAACTTTGTAATAGAAAAACAACATAAAATTTGGTAAAAAAAGAAAGGGAAAGTGTTTAATTTTTTATTATTTGTAGATAAAAATTAATGTTTCATAAAATTTTGTGTTTTTCGAAGAAAAATATATGATATTTCTTATCTATGAAATGGTCAAGTTTTCTCCACCACTTTGCAATTGATATCATTTTGACGTTTCACTGAAATGGTTTTGACATTTCATATCATATAATTTATTGCATTTGAAGACACCGGGTTAAGAAGGATGAGATCGACAGTACTTTAAATGCTCTTAAAGCGTTTAATAGACAAATTAAATTTGAGATTGAAAATGACAACAAACTTTAATATTTGGACTCAGTTGTACACAGACAAGGAAATTTATTGGGGTTAGTTAGATTGGTATCAAAACACTATGGCGTCGGGTAGATTGGTCAATTTCTATTGCCAACACCCTCGAAGGATTATTATCAAAACAGAGCATATATTTAATTTAGCGACGTGAAATTTCATAAATCAAATATAGAAAAGTTTAAGAGTATTTTAAGTATGAATGACTTTCCAGTTAGTTAAATTAAAATTAATTTATATAAAATTTTAAAATGTAACTCATTTATGTACCTACCAATTTTTAAATCCCATACTTTAATTTAAAAGATATATATCTTGTTGTGTGGGATTGTCAAATAAATAAATTCAAATTCAAAACGGACCATAGACAATTTGATAAGGAAATAGATGAAGAAATCCTCAAAAAACATACAAGTCATTTATATTCCTGGTTATTTAGAACGACTAAAACAGTCTAATATTTACGATAAAAATAAATATGAATTGGCTCTTAAAAATCAAAATACATTGGATAAATTATTCAGTTGCACGAAATCTAAATTACACAAGGTGGATAAATCCAATTTAGTATACAAAATTAGTTGTAATAGTGGCACAGCTGATTGTAACATATATACAAATGAATTTTAGCTGATTAGTAGGGCAAGGAATTCCATGCAAATGCATGTTTTTTCTCGATAGTCCAAAACTAATATGGACTAAATATTTATCAGAATCGTCAAATTTAGAACAAAATGGCATCGATTTGTAGTTGCATATTTTTGCATATTTTGTCAAAAATGCATGATTTTGCATATTTTGACTTTAAATGCATATTTGGTGCCTTTTTAATGCATATCTTGTGATTTTTAATGCATATTTGTGCATATTTTTCATTTTTAGGAGCATTTTTTATTTTGTAAAAAAATATAAAAAATTGACAGGTTTTCATATTTTGATTCAATCAAAATAAACATTCTTAAAAACCTTATTGACCTATGGAAAATCTTCGAGTTCTGTGTCTGTTTGCAAAATAACTAACTTAAATATATTTTAAAGTTTTAAAGTCCATTATTTTTGCAAAAATAATAGTTTTTAGTGCATATTTCTTATATTTTTAATGCATATTTTTCTTTTTTAGCAGCATATTTTTGGCGCATATTTTCCATTTTTAAGTGCATGAAATTCCTTGCCCTACTGATTAGTATAGAAAAAGAGGATTATTAATATGAAATGTTAAGCAGAAACATTTTAGAATGCGTTTTATCTTTTCCATTATTAATTCTACAGTATTTATTGTTTTACGTTTGCATACATAATTGTAAAATAGATAAAATTTTTTAAAATGAAGAACTCTCGTCGTCGAACTGTAACTTTTTCTATGTTTTTTCTTTTTGTTTGCTGAGTATTTGTGTTAACGAACCACATCCACTTAAGAGTTATACAAATTTGTGCAAAAATACTAGGCAAAAGAGAAAATTTCACTTTCACTTTGATTTAAAATGACTTCGAAAAGCAGAAATTAGACGAAAATCCCATTTAATGTAAAATAACGACTATAGCTACAATAATTCTAAAATCTAGTTTTTAATTTACCTCTAATATAATGTTATCCTTTGTGGTAATGCCACTTAAACTACTTTCACTTTTACGCTCCTCTGTTATATTGGTAATGGTGGAAATTGTGGATTTTGAAATAGCCGTTTCGCTAGATGTTGTATTATCAGATTCCTCATTTAAACAATTAGGTACGATGTCTTTCTTTTTTAAATGAGATGACAACGATGACGACGAATGTACTTCATCTTTTTTGCCAATGCTGCTGCTAATAGCATCAACATTTGTGGAGTTGCTGTTGGTGGCATTGGAAGATGATGACAATGAATTGGTGGTGGTGGATGAAGCAGTTGCTTCCTTTTCGGCCTCAATTTTTTTTATAATTTGATCTAAATTGTAACGACGACGATTGTTTACATAAAAAGTTTTTACATGAGCTTCTGTTTTAGTGCCAAGTGTTTCAGCAATTGCCTAAATTAAAAAAGAAAAAAAATCAATATAAAATTTTTTTTTTTTTTTTTTTTTGATAAGTCAACTCACCTGGAAATCTTTACCATATTTACGTACTCCCTGTACGGCCAATAAAATTTCATCATTTGTCCATCGTGCATTTATACGATTTGTATTTTCATTTGGACGTATTTCTTCCAAATTATCAGAGTTTTTACGTTTTAATGCTGACATATTTTGTTTATTCAACTGTACCTAAAAACAATATTTACAATTTGATAATTACATGTAAAGTCCCTAGTTATGAATACATTTTTATATTCATTTTTTTTTTTTTTTTGTTAAAGTTTACATATAATTATTGTAGTTTTTAAAATGGAGATATTGATGTTGATGATATTACAATATGATTAGACATATAGTTATATGATACCGATGAATCCCATATTTCAGTAATTTTTTCATGAATAAATAAAATAATAATGGGAAGACTGCCTTGCCTCTAAATCTGAAATTTGAAGGAAACATAATAAGGATATTTTCATCAAAATATGAATACAGTTTTGCCCACATTAAAATTTTGTGAAAAATATACATACAGTGGGGAGCTTTATTGAGTACATGTCAGTACTTGAGAAAACTTACAAGTGCAGACATAAAAATATCAGTCAAGGGGACTAAAGTATACTTTTCTGAAAGCAAAAGGTTCGCTTAATCTAAATCTGGCCTCAGAAATGACCTTCCTTATCAGACTTTAGAGCTATATAAATGGGAAAAACTTAACTTTTCTTCAAAATATTTCGAATCGTATATTTTCTTGAAAAATATTTTTAACAAGATTCGTAACGGCATCTGAATATACTACTCTTCCTCTTTAAAATGATTTTTGAATTCTTTTGATAACATATTTTTTTACGGATATATCGTTTATTGAAATTTGGGCTTTCACCGCAATTTCAAAGTAAAATTGTAAAAAAGATAAAAGACCCAAATTTCAAAAAACGATATATCCGTAAAAAAAATATGTTATCAAAAGAATTCAAAAACTATTTTAAAGAGGAAGAGTAGTATATTCAGATGCCGTTACAAATCTTGTTAAAAATATTTTTCGAGGAAACATACGATTCGAAATATTTTGAAGAAAAGTTAAGTTTTTCCCATTTATATAGCTCTAAAGTCTGATAAGGAAGGTAATTTCTGAGGCCAGATTTAGATTAAGCGAACCTTTTGCTTTCAGAAAAGTATACTTTAGTCCCCTTGACTGATATTTTTATGTCTGCACTTGTAAGTTTTCTCAAGTACTGACATGTACTCAATAAAGCTCCCCACTGTATATATCTTTGCTCCACTCTTTCAAATAGACAACTATGGCATAACTTCAGTTCTGCCGGAAATATATTGTCGTGGTCTTTGTGAAATCCGTACCGGAATTGGATTGGAAACGGAATTGGATTTTGTAAACGGGCGTATAAAAGTTAACGCAACTGGAAACTGAAACTTTTAATCAAGGTTGGTTACCGAAACGAATAACGGTAAGGGTAGCGGTATCGAATTTCGTTTGTTTCGGTAACGGTACTTACCGGTATTATAAATTATGTCAAAAACATATAAAAACAAGTAAAAACTTAACATATATTCAATTTTGCGTGTTAAAAATACAGATTATAAGCTTTAAATTCAATGCTGGGGGTTTTAATAACTAAAATTGTTATCCACAAAGTTTTTTCTACAAAAAAAAACTGAAGATTATTACAAAAAAGTTAAAAAATGTCCATTTTTATATAAATTAATGAATATTGGTAAAATATGGGTAACTAGCCATAAAAATAACGGCATCGGTAACGATAACGGTATTTGTAAAAATTTTTAGAGGTATTGGTAACGGTATTTAATTTGAAACGGTATTTTAGCGATAACGGTATTATAACGATAACGGTAACCAACCTTGCTTTTAATAAATTTAAGGAATAAAAAAACAATTAATAAATATGTAACACTTAAAAATGTTTGGTGAAACTAAATAATTTAATGAAAATGATTTTAATCGGATTGGAAATTGCCTCATCAAATCCGTAGAGAGGATTTACACAATTTATTTATTTATTTATTTGTGTTCTCATATCCTGTACAACAAGATTAAATCTTATAATTAAAGTACAGCAAAGCAGTTTGTGAAAAACAGATATTGGAAAAATTTAAAGAAAAACTTAAAATTAAAATTACACTAAATAGGCTTAAGAAACGTAAACTATCTAAAAATCACAAATTTTTGCAAAAATAAATACATTAATTAGACTATCAAATTGTCAATATTGTAGAAAGCAAAATTAATTCTGTTTAAATAGAAATTGTTTGAAGTTGCTTGCGTTGCAGTTGAGTTGTTGATTGGATGGAAGATCTCTCCAAAGACGTGCGGCATTTACGAAGAAGTGCCATTCAGACACATGATAACTATGTTCAGGTATAATGGTATTTCTACCCCTTGGGGATAATTCAATTACATAAATTCCCGTACAAAAAAAAAGAATGAGGAAATTTTCTACATATTTTTTACGGAAATTTCCGATTAATGGATTCTATAAATCCACTCTACGGATTTAATGAGGCAATTTCCGATCAGACTACATTTATTCTTAAAATAACTATTTTTGACAACCAATTTTTAGAGTTATACGTAGTTATTAAATATTCTGAAACATAGATATTTAAAAGTTTTATTACGTCATTGTAATGCCATTTCCGTTAATTTTTAAAAACTCGTTTACAGAATCCATTTCTATTTCCAATCCAATTTAGGTATGGATTTCATAAAGACCAAGTATGTCGGTATTCGGTATTTTGTTGTTTAATGAAAACTCGAAGTTAAGCAACGAATGTACTGTTCGGCCAATATGGAAAAATGTCGGCAGCCAAACAGTAAACTGTACCGTTATTTACTTAAACTTGACAATCGCATTAAAATGAATCAAAAACATTTTTCCAATATCAAAATTTGTCCATAATGCCATAATACAGAAATAATAGTGATCTTTATGAAATACGTACCGGAATTTAATTGGAAACGGATTGGATTTTGTAAACGGGTTTATGCAAATTAACAAAAATGGCGTTATAATGACGTCATAAAACTTTTTAAATATTTGTTTAAAAAAATTTTATAAATATGTGTTAAAAAATTAATAACCCAGCAAACAAAGATGATCATTAATGACTCAGTAATGAGCTCCAAAAACATAAACATTTTTCCACTTTTTCCTATGAAAGTGGTCCGTCCAAAAGAGACCCCTGTGTACTCAGAAATGACTCAGAAAAAAGAATATATAAAATCGAAATTTTTCTCATAAATTTAATTAATTTTGGAATCTTATTTGAGTCCAAAAAATGAACCCTCATTTTGAGACAGCTTTTTAGATTGCAGAGACAACTTTTTGGATTGTTTTCTGAGGGTTCATATTTTCTACAAAAAAAAGAATGTTTTCAAAAAAACAATAATCATTTCTATGACCTATTTAAGAATCTTATTTATGAGCGCTCCGAAATTGCTGGCTGGGAACTCTAAAATTTTACTGCCGAAATTTGTTATTTGAAAAAAAGCATTTAGTCAGCTCGGAAATTTCCTCATCAAATCCGTAGAGTGGATTTATAGAATCCAACAATCGGAAATTTCCATTATTATTTTTTTTGTTCGGAAACTTTTAAACGCAAATATCCGATATTGGATTCTATAAATCCTCTCAACGGACTAGATGACGAAATTTCCAATCCGATTAAAATTGTTTTCATTAAATTAACTAATTTTAACAAAAACATTTAAGTGTTATATTTGTATTATGTTTTTATTTAATATTTTAAAAATTAAATATATTAAAAGTTTTCAGACATCATTGTAATTCCATATCCGTTAATTATTATAAGTCCGTTTACAAAATTGTAATTCCATATCCGTTTATTATTATAAGTCCGTTTACAAAATTGATATCCGTATTACACTTTTTAACGCCAATTTAAAAAAAAAAAAAAAAAATTTAGATTTGTGGAAGACCGTCATATTTTTAAACTACTTTCATGCTTTTAATGCTGATATTTGTAACTAAAGGGTGGTTAAATTTTAAGGGTCAAGTTTTTTTCTGCCTTTCATTTCACATTTCTCAATTCCATGGAATTGAGAAATGTGTAACTCAATTTGAACCATGGAAAGATACACAATCGAGCAACGCGTTAAAGTTATTCAGGCTTATTATGAAAATGGGCGTTCAAATCAAAATGCATTTCGTGCACTTCGTGATTTCTTTGGTCAGCATATTCGACCAAATGTGTCCACAATCGGGAGAATTGTGCACAAATTTCAGCAAATCGGGTATGTAGGAAATGTGAAAACAACTGTTTTTTGTGTTTGATGCGGTTTATGGGCTGGCGGCGTCATCGGGCCCTACTTCTTCGAAAATGAGGTTGTCCAAGCAGTTACCGTGAATGGTGTTCGCTATAACGGACTTCTTCTGGCCAGAAATTGAGAATGTGGACCTGGACGATATATGGTTTCAACAGGATGGTGCGACTTGCCACACAGCCAACGAAACAATGGCTCTTTTGCGCGAGAACTTCAATTGCCGTGTTATCTCACGTGGTGGCGATGTCAATTGGCCGCCAAGATCATGTGATTTGACACCGTTGGACTTCTTTCTTTGGGGTTATTTGAAAGAAAAGGTGTACGTCGATAAGCCAGCAACAATTCAAGAGCTAAAGGATGAGATAATTCGGCACTTTAACGGCATAGAACCTCAATTATGCCTCAGCGTTATCGAGAATGTGGACCTGGACGATATATGGTTTCAACAGGATGAAGCGACTTGCCACACAGCCAACGAAACAATGGCTCTTTTGCGCGAGAACTTCAATTGCCGTGTTATCTCACGTGGTGGCGATGTCAATTGGCCGCCAAGATCATGTGATTTGACACCGTTGGACTTCTTTCTTTGGGGTTATTTGAAAGAAAAGGTGTACGTCGATAAGCCAGCAACAATTCAAGAGCTAAAGGATGAGATAATTCGGCACTTTAACGGCATAGAACCTCAATTATGCCTCAGCGTTATCGAAAATTTGGACCATCGGATGGCCATTTGGCCGATATTTTGTTCCATACATAATTTAACCATACCAATATTATCATATAAAAAGAAATGACAATAATTTCCTAAATAATTTGTGTTTTATTCAAAATCAACATCGGCCCTTAAAATTTAACTACCCTTTACTAGAAATACCCGATTATTACTTTTTGGTCTAAATGGATTATTGCAATAAAAATATTCTAAGCACAACTCTCCAATTTGTATAAAATTTAAATATGTACCTATCAATGCTTAGTTACCAACCGTAGTACAAAAAATCAAGCACTGTAGATTATAAAAAATCACTGGCAGAGAACTGGCTTAGAGCGCTATTCCAACGTTTGCAAAAAGTGTTTTCCAGTACTAACGAGTCCAAAATTGCCAACAGTACACAAATCAATGCACTGCTTTGATTTTATAAAAATGACGCTTTGTTAAAAATTTCAAAAATATAACTTGATGAAACATATTGGGAACCAAATTTTGATTCAATATTGAAAGTTATTCGGAAACGCTTAATCGAGTTACATTAGGAAAATCGATGTTAACTAAAAAAATCTATGGATTTGAATGTAACTTGAACACCCAAGTAAAAAAAAAATGATATGGAGCCATATAAAATTATATTTAATTATATATAATCTTCTATGTAATTAGATATAATTATATCCGAAAAATGAGAACGTCTTATTGTATCATATTGTATCGAATTGTATACAATTGTATACAATTTGGTACAATTTGATACAATTCGATACAATATGATACAATTGTATCCGAATTTTGTCCTCATCCAATTTCATAAAATTATATCTTTTTGTATAAAATTATATAAAATGTTATAAAAGTGGACATAGTTTGATACAATTATACCTAAATATTAACCCTATATTTTTACCATAATATATATGACCATATCTAACAATATACAAAATTATATTTTTAAATAAAAAAGATATACAATATCTGGAGATCAGACCTGAGGGATTTCAATTACAATTACAATTACTTGTAATTTGTAATTGAAATTACAAGTAATTGTAATTGAAAATTTTCGATTACAAATTACTAGTAATTGTATTTGAAAGTGATTTCAATTACATTTAGAATTAAAAAGTGTTTTTTGTTAAAATTTTGTAGAAAAATCTGACTGGGATAGGTTGCATAGGCATGGATGGATGCGTATAAAAAGAATACGTCATGTTGGGCTTACCCCTAACTTGTGCTTTTTGTCATTATTTATTTTCCCAAAAAATGTAATTGACATTTTTCAAATTACAAATTACTTGTAATTGTTCTTTTTTGAATTACAATTACAAATAATTTGTAATTGTAATTGAGTTTTTTTCAATTACAATTACATATAATTGTGTAAATGAATGTGTAATTATTTACAAAATGTAATGATTAACCCCAGGTCTACTGGATATCCTATAATTTCGATAAATCTTCCATTACTTTTATCCAGATTTACCATGACACTGCATTAAACATGAACAAATTTTTCTTTGTTTTTAGTAATTTTAAAATAAGGTTAACAACACTGAAATTTTTAACTTAATAGGATTGTGATATACAACCAAGATATAAGAGATCAGTCAAGTGTGCGTTATAGTATAGAGAATTCCATATTAAAGCTTCAGTATTGTTAATTTTATGGGCGCGTTATCCATTTTGACTCACGCTCCTAAACAAAAACAAATTACTCACGCACGAGTATTTTGTGTCTTACTCACGCAGACATGAGTATATTAAAAATTTACTCACAATCAGAAAATTCTCACGCAAAACAGTAAAAATTACTAAAAACATATGATGCAAAAAATAAACTCACACACGAATCATGCACGGGTTATATATTCTTACTCACGCTCACGTACGAATTATATATTCTCACGCTCACGGGCGAATTACTTTGGTATAGTAATTATTACTCACGATCACTTGTGAATAACTTCACTCACGATCGTGTCATGCGCCAATCCCTAGTAATTACTAAATCTAAAACTAGTTCAAAATCATTTTTTTTATATGGAACCACATTTAATACAATACGATTTTAAAAGGACCTTATACATATATTTTTATATAAAATCACTTTGAAAAAATTGCTAATGTGGGATGATATATAATTAAAAATGATTTTATAAAGAACGTTATATCGTTATATATAAAAGAAATCATGAAATATTGTAGATATGAAACCATACTAAGTTATATATGGGTTCTTATGCGTCAATATATAACCATATATAACACCTATTATATAATATTTCTTAAATGGCTCCATATATAGTTTTATATTGTTATGTATAGTGTCATACTAAATTATATATAAACGTATATCTAATTATATCTTTTATATATTACATTGTGTACTTATATATAGCACATACACTTATATGTAGGCCAGTATGTAATAATATAAAATCACATATGTCTCAATATTAAAACCTTTGAGGGAAAAATATTTAATATAGGACTATATAAAAGTCTATATGCTTCAATTTAAAAGCATATGTGGCCATATCTAACTATAAGTTACTATATGTAATTACATAAAATAATATATGATTATATCAAAACTTTTTTACTCGGGCAACTAATGGAGGAATCTTACGAATAACTCTGATTGGAGGAATGGAAATAACTGCAAATGCTTATTTTATAATTATAAATTAAGCTACTTCGATAGAAAACAAAATTTATTAAATGTTTTATGAAGAACTTTTTAGTGTGCCGAGCACGGTGGTGTGGAAGTAAGAAAGTGTCCAAATTAGAATTTCGTAAAACTGCAAAAAAATATTTTTTTGAAAATGAAAGCAATTTTAAAACATCTAAAAAATAAATCCTTGCACTTTTGACAACACACTTATTTCTAAAAATACACATATTCAGGAGAGCTATAAAACACATCACCGTTTTATAAAGCCAGATTTGTAGTCAAAACTAAGATCGATTTCAGTCCTAAATATTTCTGTTTTTTCCTTTATTATTATATTATATTGTATAATTTTTTCTTTCTAAGAAATTTTGTTTTAAAATTCCAATCTTAGTTCTGACTGGCCAATAGAATGTTTATATAAAAACGTTACAATTAAGTACTTTCTTTTTAAAATTAACTAATTTGTACGAACAAATTCACTGAAATTAAAATAAATTAAACAGTTATTTTTATAAATTAAAACAGTTATTTTTTCTTCTATTCCCAGCTAAAAATCGACATATGTGGATCCATACAGGTTAAATACATGTTCGTTCATGCTCATAAACTTGCATTCATGACCATACATGGATTCATAAATCTCCATACATGAATCATGTATGACCATATGTGTGCATTAACGAAATTTGAGGTAATATCTACATGTATGATCATGCATGTTCATGCGCGTTCATGTATGTTCATACATTTACCTCAAATTTCGTTAATGCACATGTGTGGACATATATGATGCATGTATGGAAAGTTGTGTACCCACGTATGGACATGAATGTATGTTTATAAGCATACATCAACATACATTCAACATGCATGGATCCATGTATGTCGATTTTTAGCTGGGTTATTACTTTTTTCACCACTAGTTGTTTTTAATCTTTGTTTATTAATAACACAACACTTGTGTTGAAACAAGTGGCAACTTTATGAAATATTTCAAAAAATAAATATTGTCACAAAAGTGTATTTTAAAATGTGTGCACCCATTTTGACATGTGTGTAACGAACAGTGCTCACACTATTATACATTTTCGTTATACAACACATTTCTGACATGTGTGATAATCTAAACGGGGCTTAATGAATAGTTTGTACCATAAAGACTTTTTTCGCGTTCCACCATTATTTTCAGTGTCCGACCGAACAGTTCGGCCAGAAAATATATTTGGTTGTTATTTGGTATGTTGAAGCATTATGGATAAATTTTGTTTATGGAAAAACGTTTGTTGGGCCGATTAGAGTGCATTTTGAGTGTAAAATTTAAGGAAAACTCCGAGTTTAAGCAACAAATTCACTGTTCTGCCGCCGAAAGTTCGGCCAAATTGAAAAAAGTTCGGCGGCCGAAAAGTTAACTTTACGGATAAACTACTGAGTTTTCCTTAAATCTGACACTCAAAATCGATTTAAATCGACTCAACAAATATTTTAGCAGTATGAAAGTTTCTCCCTAATGCTTTCAAATAACAAAAAATCGACCAAATGTCACTTTTTGGCCGAACTGTTCGGTCGGATAGTAATTATTTTGCAATTTTTAAGCGCGTTTTTTTAATTCACAGTCTATTAACTATAATACTCATTTCTTATCAAAAAGTTTGGGGTTAGTTTGCAAAAAAAATACGCGAAAAAATGTTTGCAAAAAGGAAAATGTTCGTTTGCAGAATGTAAATCGCTGACTGAGCTTTTTAATAAATATTTTGCACCATAGACTTTTTCGCGTTCCGCTATTATTTTGCCATTTTTTAAGTGCGGTTATTTTAAATTCATAACTTAGGACTTATAATACTCATTTCTTATAAAAAAGTTAGTGGTTAGTTTGAAAAAAATATATTTTGCAAAAAGGTAAATTTTTGCATCAATATATTCGTTTGCGGAATGCAAATCGCTGATTAAGTTTTTTAATTAATTTTTTGTATCATATACAATTTTCCACAATTGCGCGTTTTGAATGTAAGGTTAAGGTATTAATTTATCGATCAAATTTGCGAACACCATAAAAACTAAAGAACACGAAATAACGAATTTGGTTATAATATATTTAGTTTTTTATTGTACGTTATTTTTTATTCAGTTAATCCATTAAAATATTTTTCAAAGAGTTACTTTTGACAAATTGCGAATTTTGCATATAAGACGCCATATAAAATATTAATTTATTAATAAAATTTGCAAATACCGAAAAAATTATAAAAAAAATGCGAATTTGCTGGTTTGATTTCAAGTTTTGTGTATTTAATATTTTTTATTGTAGGTAAATTTTTTATTTTTTCATTTTGAATTGTTCAAATGACGACGTTGGAGCCAGACTGATCTACGGCATAAAATTAAGTTTCTGACAAAATTAAGGAAACGCGTTACGCGTTTGTTGTGAGATAACTACCTGTTACTTCTGATGAGTATGAAATATATTAGGAACAAGTTTTATCTATATACTTTATTTAATAAAGCAAATAATCGTATTTTTGCGAAGAACAAATTACTTAGATAACTACCCAGTCAGAAAAGTACAAACGGGAAAGCGATGGCAAAGCACTTTAACAGGTGGTTCAAGTACTGGCAAAAAGTGCTTTCCCATTCTCAAAATGATAACATCATTAGACAAAAGGACTGGCTGTTCAAAAAGCTCCGGAAAAGCACTGGAGAAACAAAATTTTTGAACGTTGGCAAAACGCTGGCAAAACCAAAAAATAGGTGGTCTGAAAATATATTTTCCAAAATAAAATTTAAAAAAAATTCATATGTATTTTTTTTTTGGTTCTGCCGTGATTTGAACCCAGACCGTCAGATTGGCAGACGATTGCTCTACCCACTGAGCTAACGAGACATATAATATTTGACGGCTAAACACATAAATGAGTGATAATAGCTGGACAACTACTGGCTGATCCAAAATGCTAGTACTGGCAAACAATTTTATGTAACTAGTATGCCAGTGTTGGGAGGGCAAATAAAAAAGTAGGTCTTGAAGGAGCTTTCCCACAAACAAAAAAATTGATTTTATAAAACAAAAAAAATTTTAAATTAAAAAAAATCTAAAAAAAATTTTTTTGCTTGCAACCGGATTTGAACTCTGAACCTTCTGACTACAAACATTTTTTAACGAAGCGTCAGAATTTTTATAAAATCATTGGTCTACCAGTGAATTGATTTTTGTACCCCTGGTGGCATTGGCTAGGTAGTACTGGGTAACCACTGGTTGCAAACCTTGGCATATCACTCTAAGCCAATTCTTTGCCAGTGGTTTTTTTTTATAAACCACCGAAATTTTTGTAAAACAAATACTGGCAAAACGCTTTTTGCAAACGCTGGCAAAGCGTCCCAAATGAGTGTTCTGCCAGTCATTTATTTTTAACACCGTGGTTACCCAGTGGTATACCAGTGCTTGATTTTTTGTACCACTGGCGATTTCTGACTGGGTATGGTATTAAACAAATTTGAAAAATATATTAAAAATGTAGTTAGTTGTAAGGGAAAAACAATGTACTTTGACATCATAAGAAAGACCACATCTTAATCATCATCTAACACAGCAGGCAATAAGTTTTCATCATCTAGTGCTTCCTGATTGCCACTTCTTCTAGGAGCATGTGGTAATGTCAAGTAAAACTGATGATGGATGGGAGGCACGAATTTAAGATTTTTTCTTATATCTTACATTTTTTGATACGGTATTAGTCTTTTCAACACTTCAAAAGGTATGATTTTAGACAATTTTGATGACACGCATAGTTCGAACTTTATCAACTAATCAATAATTTGCATAACTTAAGGAATTTTAGCTTTCTGCTTAGGAAGGTTTAAACTAAAAAATCATACAAATTTTTATATAAATTTTTATACAATATTTTTTTTTCCTTTTCTTCCTCTACTTGTAAGAAATCGTTGATTTTACTATAATAAAATTACATAATTTTTAATTTTAAAATTTTTTTAAACCGAATGAATTGATGAATTCCCAAATTGTCAATCGAATGTGTAAGAAATCGAATGAGTTCCTAACGAGTGAATTCAATGACTGACAAAATCAAGAGATAAATTGACTGAATTCCTTAAGTGAATTCGATCGAATGAATTCCAAAGAATGAAGTGTCTGCGAATGGTTATAAATGAATTCAATCGATTTAGAAGCAAATCGAATGGTATTCTTAGGGACTTCATCATTCAAAATAGAATTCATTCTTCTATGCTCTCCTTGAAATAAATGTTAACTAAAAACCTAAATGAACGATAACAGCAGTCGGCAAAATGTTGGTTGACACTAACGGTGGGTCTCATACTTCAGGTTTAAACTTTAATTAATAGTTAACCCAAAAATTTGTTGTTGTTTTGTGTACATTTTTTTGACATTTTCTTTTGTTTATAGTTAAGTTAAAGTTAAACTTACAGTATGAGACCCACCGTAAGTGGCCAACATTGCCATAATGTTCGAAAAAGCCAAAAAAAAGCAAAAATTTTTTTTCCCGAAAAAATTGCATTTAGAAAAAATGTTAATTAAAATTTTTTTAAATAAAACGTGGTTGTGCTGTGCACGGAAAAATTAATTTTATAAAAAATATTCAGCCTGATTGCGGTTGTCGTTGTCGTATTACGACAGCAGGCGTTGTCGTTGTCGTTTTTATTATATTTTGGTATTGTGTAAAATATACGACAGAGAATATAATAAAATTAAATATTTCATCTATTTTTGTGGTGTTTTCATAAAATAATCAAAAAAAAAAAAATTTTGTAATAATAAAACGATTATTGTTTCATAAAATCAAGGTGTCAGAGTGAAACTTTTCATTTTAAGGATAGTGTGTTTTTCCACAAGTTTTAAAATATCCAGTGCGTTAAATTTTTTAATTTTTGTTTTAAAAAATTATTATTTAAATAAAAAAATTTCTTCTTTAACTTGTTAATATATTAAAGTGATTTTATGTTTAATTTCACTTATTTTAATACTTTTTTTGAAAGTTTTTTGAGGCTGTCGTGCACAAATATTTATACGACAGTTTTTGGTGTATTGACCGAAAAAAACGACACTCGCGGTACCAAAAAATGCTTTTTGGCAAAAACGACAAATTTTCTTGTCGTATACGACAACCGCAATTAGGCCGATTAATTTTATAAAAAAAAAAATTTTAATAAAACAAATTTAATTTTATAAAAAAAATTAGAAAAAAAACAAAAAAATATAATTTCCATGAACGGAATCGAACTCGAAACCTTCCGTCTTTAAACCTTATTTTAACAGAGCATAGTAATTTTTATAAAATCCGTGCTCTGTATCCGTGTATTATTTTTTGTATAGTTGGCAATTTCTTGTCATATTAATTTTAGAATGGACAACCATATTTCTGTTGCACGTACGTAACCGCGGTTACCCAATTTTACCAAAAAGCGCTTCTAATGTCAAAATTGTAAATTGTTGTTGTTTCTTGGGGTAAATTGAAATCTCCAGGGTACCCAAAATGACGCCGTGGAAAGTTTAAGGGGCCGACTTAATATGAATTTTAATTTGACTTGAATCTGTTGAAGATTGTTGAGATCACCTCATGTCTTCAAATTCAATAAAATGATAGCATGCAATTGTAAAAATGATTTCAGCTCAAACAATTGCACAAGAAGACGCTTAATTTAAATGTTATTGCAATAGCATGATATCGTAAACATGCAATAGGCTCTTGCAATGATGTCTCACTTTCAGTTTCCAATACAAATTTTATTAAAAAAGAACAGGGAAATGTATAATTATTTATTATTTGTGCACTGAAAAAAATCCATACGTTATACGAACCTTTTGTACATTTTACGCACCACGAAAATCGTAAAATATACGAAATTATGAAATTTATGTGTACATTTTACGAAATATTTTTTATATTTTACGAAAGAATGTCTGTCGTGTTTCGCACCACGAAAATCTTTCGTAAAATACATGAAATCTACGAAATTTTTGGCAATAATTTGGTATATTACGAAACAATTAAGTTTTTTATATTTAACAAAATATTTTGTTGCTTTAAGCAAAAGTTAGTTTGTTAAATTAAAGGTTATCTTCTCTGTTAAAAAAATTTTGTTTGTACTAAATTTTTTTTATGGTAAATTTACGTACAAAATTATTATTATCAAGCATGTACTGGTATTTTTTTTTTTAATTGGTTTGATTTCACAATTGCACTCTCGTAAAATTTTTTTCTAAAATGTCTTAAAGGAATTCTTTTGAGCGGTGCACGGACTTTCAAAAACGATAAAAACAAGAATTTCAACCACAATTTCCTAAAAATTGTGACGTGGTAGCAAAATTTTGAAAACGGAAAACGAATCAGTGAGTTGAAATCCACACTAACTTCCAAACCGTATTCGAAAATATCTCTTTACAGACATATTTTACTTTCTTGAATTTAAGAATTGTAATAAAATTTGAGCAGATAGGCTAACTAACATTCATAAAAATTGTTTGGTAGATAGCAAATTAATGAAAATGGGAAAAAGGTGGGTCTGGAATTATTATTTCAGTCCAAAACTAATATCATAGATAACAGATGTACACCTGAAATCATTTCTGTCAAAAACTCATTTTTCCCAATACTGCTGATGGCCCCTATTAAATATAAGTCCCCTCGATATGTATCTTTTTAAAATATATTTTGATAAAAATTTAATTGTTTAAGATTTTAAAGATTAAGTGAATTTAAAAGTTTTATTAGTTTTGGAAAATTTTAAAATATTAATTTTGTAAAATAAAAGATATTATAAAAATTAAGACAAAAAATTATGAAAGATTTTCGTTATTTCGTAAATTTACTCAATTCTTGTAAACTAAATTTTGTAGAGTATACAAATAAAAATTCGTATATATTATGAAAAAACTACGAAAGTTTTTTTTGGTAAAATATTGCATGGATTATTTTCAGTGTAGAAAATAATTAATTGCTGTTTAAATTTCATGTGTTATCGAAGAAAAAACTGTGATATTCGCGGGCTGTTCTCTTAGTTTTTACAAGTGTTGTCCACCGCAATGCCATCATCTTTTTGACTTTTATCTGCAATCGATTTGACATTCGGCACACTACCATTTATTGCATTTGAAGACACCGTGTAGTATTAAAAACATTTTATATCTTCAATAGTCCCAAATGAAAAAAAGTTGAAACTCAAATATTACAACGAAGTTTTAAAGAAAAATGAATAATAAATGAAGTGAAAAATTTTAGTAATCAGTCTCTTTATGATAAACGCCACTGAATTTCTACGGAATAAAACATTATTAACAATTAACATCTAATAAATGTTTTTAAAAAGAAAGCCAAAGGGGTTTTGAAATTAATTACCACAATTCATAATGAATAATACCAAATGTTTTCCAATTTCCATAGGGAATTTCATAAAGAGGCTGATTCAAAATATTACAAAATTAATTGAAATAAATTAAAGAAGCATTATGTTAATAATAGAATGAATATTTGCAAAATAACAATTCTTACTTGACTTAATAAGGAAATGATTTCACGATCAATATTTGACAGTAATTCATCTTGATTATCATTTGCACTGGCCAAAGCAACAATATCATCATGATTTATATACATGCCCCTGGGCGGTTTACGTTTATGACGTTCAGCATTACGGTCGCGAGATCTTTTGCCAAAATAAGGACCGGATGTGGGACGTTTATTGCCAGTGCGTCTGAATAGAAGGAGGAGGCGTGAAATCAATGCCACAAACAATTAAATACTAATTAAAAAATTACAAATGTATACCTCCAGTGATGATGACAACTGGAACATAGTTTACCATGAGGTGAACTATTCAATATGTTACAGACAACACCACAATTTGAACAATAACCGGCGGCACTGGTTGACGAGGAGGAAATTATAGACGCATGATTTGTGATGGCATTATTGATACCGTTAGAATTTATTGAATCGGAATTGGTAAGGGACGGAGTTGTTTGTAATTGTTGCAGCTGTAATTTATTGGTAATATTATTTGAAATATGATTTGTATCCGATTCAACGCCAACGATTCCACCACCACCACCAATTTCATTATTGTTAACAATATGATTGGAATCATTTGTTTGATCGTTTGAATTTCCTGTTTGCAACGATGATAAGGCTTGTTCCTAAATTGATTTCAAATTCAATTTGATTTTGTTTAGATTTATTTTTTTTTTAGCATGTTGTTGGTGTTGTTGTAAAAGCGGAAAAGAGACAAGAATAAGAAAAAAACATAAGATTTTTTAAAATATGAAAATTTTCATAATTCGAAACAGAACTACAAATAAAGAACAAAAAAAAAATCTTATGATATTCTTATTGATAACAAAATTAGAAAAGTTTTAAAAGTTTGATCAAACAAAATTTATGTATTTTTTCTTCAAAATTTCAAAATCAATATTGAAATTAAAACCGCCAACAACATGTGAGACAAATTTAATTTATAAGAAAAAGAACCGGTCGGTATAATATAAAGACAAATCACGAGTTAATTTTTTTATTAAAAATTCAATTAAAAAAAATTAACATAAGTTATAAGTAGTTCATTTTTTTATTACAAATTCAAATTTTTTAAAAATGTTAACGAGAAGTTACAAGTAAAATTGTATTTTGCAAGAGGAAAATAACAACTGAAAATATGTTAAAGAATAAAGGCAATGGAAATGAAATAAAACACAGAATTACATGAAAAGTTAGAGGAATACAATGAAATGATTCGACTAAGCAGATGGTCCATGCTAAGAAGAACAATGATTGATAAGTGATTAAATTATT
This sequence comes from Leucophora obtusa, assembly GCA_949987735.1. Lineage (NCBI taxonomy): Eukaryota > Metazoa > Arthropoda > Insecta > Diptera > Anthomyiidae > Leucophora > Leucophora obtusa. Next base: position 84,982,402 of record OX465297.1, on the reverse strand, counting down.
TCCCTTATGAATTCCAAAAAAAAAATCCGAAATGATCTTAAATGTTAGACATTAGAAGAAACATACACAAAATTAGCTAAATGTTGATGCTAATTTTATATTTATATTTTAAAAAAGAAACACATGAATTTTGTTTAATCTTCTCGCAGACAAAACATTGATATTCTTTTTTTTTATTATTTTTTTCTTTTTATGATTTTGGTTGAGATGTGATTTTATAATTTTTTATTTATTTTTTTTTTCTTATTTTGTATGGATGTTTTAGATTAAAAAATATATAAACAGTCTTTTACTAAAAACTAAGCAATTTAAATTTAAAATTAAACTTAAACTTATAATTAGTTATTTTTTATTATATGTATATTTTATATGTTTTCGCTAACAATATGTATAAATGTTTTGACACCAAATAATAAATTGGTGTTTTTCTCAAATACATAATTATAATTAAAAGTAGCTAAAATTAAATTTGAAAAAATCATAAAATACATAATCTTGTATAGTTTTTGTATAAATTAGTAATTTTGTTTTGTTTTCAATTGCTTTCAAAAGTTATGGTTGAAAACGTAATGTGGGTTTTAAAATCAGATTTATTAAAATTTTCTTATCTTACATTATATTTTCAAGCTTAATTTTTGTTATGTGTTTGACAATCAATAATCTTTATATTGAAAATGAGTTGTTTTCTATCGATTATTTTATAGCCCAAATGAAATAGCAATTTTCGCAAACAAATAGGAGATATTTTGATATTAAATTTGTAGTATGAAAATAGAGTGATCTAGCATCCACGTAAATTCACTACTGAAAATGACTCAGTATTATAAAAATCAGATTAAATAAAACTTTATTATTCACTTTTGATGAGAAAAGTTTGCGTTTCGTTTTAATAATGTTATAATACGGTGTAGGCAAAGCTTCGAAGGAATTAATTCCCTTTTTTGAACTGAATTTATATTTTGGGAGTTAATTCTTTGACCAAACTCAAGGAATTGAATGAATTCCATTTTATTCATTTGATTTATCTTGAAGGAGTTCATTTTTTTTAATTCCTTCATAAAATTTAATGCATTCATTAAGGAATTCATTCAATAATAGTTAATTCAACTTTCAGTCAAGGATAAAATGAATTCCCTCGGAATTCATTCATTTATGCACTTTCTTCCCTTAAGGAATTAACTTTTTCGTTTAATTTCCTAAAGGAATTAATTTCTCGTTCAATTTCCTGAAGGAATTGACGTTTTCTTTTAATTCCCTGAAGGAATTAACTTTTTTATTAATTCCCTGAAGGAATTAACTTTTTTGTTAATTCCCTCAATGTACAGCTATGGACATATAATTGGCACAAATTTAAATTGCGCATAAATTTAAGTATTTTCCAACTAAATATATTTTAAAATGCAAGTTTAATCTCTTATGATTATTGTTGAAAAAAATTGTTGTCTTAATAGTGCTCAAATGTTTCGTTATGTTTTGCTTATTATTTACCGTTATTATTTTTGCGTCAAATATGCTGATTTAAAGTGGACATATAAATGGCACAATTTACTTAAAATAGGCAGTAGTCGTGTAGATTTAATTCAAAGCAATAAATATTTTTCGTAGTTCAAAAATAAATATAAAAAGTTAAAAATTTTTTAAAATGGGATCAGGAAAACATACCACAGGTGAGGAAAGGCGGATCATATGGAAAATGTATGAAGATGGAAAAAAAAGTAGCGAGATAATGCAAATTTCTCGCAAAAAAGTCTGCAATGCAATTAATTCTTGTGTTGAGGATCCCGATATATTGACTAAGGGTAAAATTCGGAAGCCAAGGCCACGAAAAACAGATGAGCGTACGGATGCAGCTATAGTACGAATGGTGAAAATTGATCCATTCAAGTGATCAAGGCAGATAGAATCGGATATAAATGAAAATTTTAACATGGAAATATCAAGCAGACTTGTCAGAAGAAGACTAAACGAGGCAAATTTGTTTGGGCGCATTTCCAGAAAAAAGCCCCTGCTCTCAAAAAAAAATTTTTCAAAACGACTAACCTTCGCCAGAACCCATAAGGAAAATCCCATTAGTTTTTGGAAAAACGTTATGGAGTGACGAAACAAAAATTAACAGGATAGGACCAGATGGCAGAATCTTTGTTCGTCGTCCTAAAGGCCAAGAGTTTAATCCTCGGTTCACTCAGAAGACATGGAGGTGGCAGTATTATGGTTTGGGGTGCATTTTCTTGGCATGGCGTAGGTCCGCTTATAAAAATCAATGGAAAAATGGACAAGTTTCAGTATTTAGATATTTTAAAGAACCATATGGAGCTATATGCCTTCAACTCCATGCCAATAAAATGGAAATTCATGCAAGATAATGACCCCAAACACTCCTCCAAACTAGTAAAAAAATGGTTTTGTGCGGAGAAGATTGATGTTTTGGATTGGCCAGCCCAGAGCCCTGACTTAAATCCAATAGAGAACCTGTGGAATGAAGTCAAAGTTGAAATCGCCAAGAAAAATTACAAAAATATGGACGAACTGTGGTAGGCCGCACAGGAAGCTTGGTACGCCATCCCCAAAACAAAATGCCAAAAACTAGTGGAAAGTATGGGTCGCAGGTTCGCAGCAGGTTCGAAGTCATCAGAAACAAAGGCCACAGCAGTAAATATTAACGGTAAAATATTTGTACATACCAAAAAATTTAACAAATGCAATATTAAAACCATTTCTTCTCTTTTTTTAAGATTGTGCCATTTATGTGTCCAGCTCATTTCAATGGGTTTTTTTTCATAATGATAAGTTTTTATTTACATTAATGAATTTCAATTAAAGTTTATAGCAATATTAAATGTGCATAATAAACATTTGGAGAAAAACAAAAACTTGTTGGTTGTTAATAGTATTTGCAATATAGTAGCATAAGAAAGAATTCATCGTAAAATGTGCCATTTATACGTCCATAGCTGTAAGTTTTTCACTTAATGCAAAGATAATATAATATGGCGATTATAGCGAATTCGAAAAACTTAACTTCGTTAACAAATATGCCTATACTATATTTACCTGATGAACAGCTTATGTATTATATATAGGGTGACCATTTTTTTCTGACTTCAAATCAGTACAAATTTTAAAAAATATTATCAAAAAAAAAATCGTTATGCAGCCAACCTAATTTGTTGTCAACCGAATGGTTTGGTTGAAGCAACAAAATTTTACGGTTAACCATCATACCATTCTAAAAAACCTTACACATTTCTCCCTATTCAGACTCCAAGACAAAAATTTTTTTTGCATGAAAAAATCCAGTGTTTTAAATACAGGAAACGGACCCATTATTTAGAAATTTCAATGATCTGTTACTATTCCTTTTCTAATATTTGTTGTAACAGATTGATGGAATATAGCCATGCTGTGAATGAAGTCAAATATGACCCCAGGATAGTATGAACGTTAATTCTGAATTTCTGTTGTCATGAGCAAATTGCATTGAAATTTTCTGTAGATATAAACTAACCAATTGATTGGCTACAAATTTAGCTGGCAGAACATAGAAAAACTTCACATTATGGCTACGTTTTTCTGCAAAAACACGTAATGTTTTTAAAAATTAAAATTTTAAGCTTTTGTGAACTCTTTTGTATTGAAAATCTCACAGATTCGAAAATTTTTCATGGAAATACCCCCATATATTTCTTCCGATTTTAAGGATTTTTGTACGGAAAAATCTTCAGCTTTTAATGTCGTTTCCTAAAACATAGTCATTCTCACAACCGGATAATTAAAATATTTTTAACACAGTCAAATAACTGTTGTATCAACTGATTTTCTATTATCGCAATGGAACCATTTAATAAATTCGGTAGTCCCCACGAATCTTCTCTGTGTAGGAAGCTACATATTAGATTAAGAAATTTACATGTAGAAAAATTATTTCGAATGCTTTCTGGTAGAGAAAAACATTCGCAAAAATTTATCCTATAAAAGAAAAACTACATTGTACTTGCATTTTGGCTTTTTTTACTAAAAAAAAATTTAATATTTTTTTAAATGCCAAAAATCAGTACAACAGTACAAATTTTAAAAAATCAGTACAACTCAGTACACGACTTTTTCATCACTACACGTGACCAAAAATCAGTACATGTACCAGTGTTGTCACCAGTAAAACAAAAAATTACACAGCTGTAGGTCAAAAATTATCCAAAACCGTATGAAATTACACAAAAAATTATAATTTTTTATATTATTTCAAAATAAACTCTCCTGAGCACATTGGGGAAGAATAAAAGTATTTTGGACTCATATGAAATTTCACACTGTAAATTTCGACTCCAAAGTTTTGCCATTTTTCTATTTATAAACTGATTTTTAAAGACAGCATTTTGTCACCTGTAAAGTGCAAAAGTTATTTGCATTTTAGAACTAAAATTTTGCGTTTTTGCAATAACTTGGTCCTGGTCTTCTACAAAAGCAAATCCAGTCTAATTTTTATGAAAAATATTATAACAAATTATTCTATTAACTAAAGGGAATTTTAATGCAATAACTTTTTCAAGGCTTAATTAAAATGGCGTGCTTTTAAATTTGAATATTAAAAAAAAAATGTTTGTATTATTGTTGTTGTTTTTCAGAAAAGCTACTTCATTCAGATGCGTTGCATGCAAAAATATTACCTACTTGATAATTATTCTCTCCCATATATCTCAAATTTTAACAAAAAGCTGGAGTAGATTGTCCAAGGCGTTCCTAATGTGATGACATAAGTCCTGTTCAATACTAGCTTTAAATGTCGGAAAGACAGCAAAAATTGAAAAAATTCCATTTTTGTAAAATTTTGCTTGTTTTCTTTAATTTTTAAATTACTGATAGCAAGGCATGACATTTCTTTGCAGTATGTACATCAACAAATTTTCTTTTGGAAAACAAAAATATAAAATTTTCACAAAAAATTCCCGATATTTTCTTTTCAATTTCATACTATTCTGTTGAAATCTGGAACATGTTGGACTTACGGAATTCTAAAATATTTTGATTCTGCTCCAACTTGCTGCGTTAATAAAATTTTTGTCTGGTCAAAGCCCAGTATCATGTTAACTACAGCAAAAAAAATTTCAAAGATCAGAAAGTAACAATCATAACAAACTCAAATTTTCCCACTCTTTCGCTGCATTTTTAAATGGTCTTGCAAACCAAGAGAATTTTTAAACGAAGCTTGACAATTATTTTCGCAAAAATAAACAAAAGACGGTGTTTTAAACAAAACAAAAAAAGAATAAATATCATCATTTTTTATTTCTTTTAAATTGGGTTTAGTGTTGAAAAAATTTACAAAAGTAATTCACCAAAAATTGGAAATTTGTGGTAAATGTTTCACAGACAAACTCGTTTCGTCAACTATCGATTAATTTTTATTAACTTTTAAAAATTTACGGAAATTTCTGTTAAAAGTGAAATTACACAAAAACTACACAAAAATGTCATTATTCAAAAATTATCCAACGAATGTGTAAACAGTCCCGTTTTTGAATAATTATTCAAAAAGTGGCAACACTGACATGTACTGATCAAATCAGTACGAATGGTCACCTTAATTATATATGAATATTTTTTTGGTGCCTAAGAGCATAATAAACATATTTAAAAAAAAATTTTTTTTTGTACAATTTTTTAAAGAAGTGTACACTGAAGTGTAAAAAAAAGTAGTCAAAAGTTTAAAAAGCGTCAATGACATATTTAATACATTAGAATTTATAAGTAATATTTCGTTTTTCATTTTATAATCTTATATTGAATTTACATGGTTAGAAATTCACTGGATTTCAATTTGAATCTTTGTATATAGTTTACATTAGAAAATTTGGCAGATGAATGGGATTTCGATTGGCCAACAACAATTGTTTTGTAAGCAAACTAACCTTAAGAAATAACAATAATTAAAAAAATCCTAAAAAGCATATCATTTAATGGCGGAACACAAAAATCATCAAAAATATTTAATGTTTAGTCAGTGATCTTGCCGGCGCCATGAAATGATTTTTCATAGTTTTTCTTCGTCGGATATAAAAAATAGCCGTTTTCATACTTTAATATTTCTTTCAATTAAAAATAAAAAATTGTATTATGTTATTCCTTGATTTTTTTTAAAGTTATTTATTTAATTTTTAATTTTTTATGACATTAGCAACTGCTAAATGTTGCCACTTTTTTACAGACTTCCCCACTTTTATCCAAATATGGGAGAAAATTTGGATTTCGATGAGATTTCGCCAAAATCCAAATTAAATTGGGATTTCACTTCGTATGTTTGAAATCCCAAATTTTCTATGGATTTCCGTCGAAATCTATCGAAATCTACTTTGAACTCGATTTCGATCGTAATGTAAATTTTCTACTACGTGAAAAGTTGTGCTTCTGGGCATTAAATGAAAAAGTTAATTCCTTTAGGGAATTAAAAATTTAATTCCTTTAGGGAAATAAAAATAAGTTAGTTCATTTAAGGAATTAAAGGGAAAAAAAGTTGATTCCTTGATTAAGTGTAAATTGAATTAATTTCCAGGGAATTCATTCCATAGGAAATGAATTCATTGACCAACAATTTAATTAATTCGATTTGAATGAATCCGTGAATTTAAATTCTTTGAATTCACTTTCAGGTTTTTTCTTATTAATGAATTCATTCCTTGAATTAAATTTTAGGGAATCTATTCCAAAAAGCAATTAATTCTTTAAATTTATTTTAACACACTATCACAAAACTGCCAAGTTATTTGTTATTTTGTATGGAAAGCGATTGATTATAGTTTCAAAAAACTTGCGACAATCACAACTGTAAGACATGTTAATTTTTTTAAAAAATAACCCAGTTGGGAATTTCGTGAAGACGCCTTCATGACAGCCTAGCGACATGTCGCCGGCATTGCTGACTTGCTGATCCGACCCCATATAAAATATCTATAGACACCTGCTGACATTTTCATAGAAATGTAAAAATGTCATCAAAGTAGAGTTGACAAAACCGGTTTCCGAATTATTCGATAAACCGGTTTTTTTTGCTATATTTCCGGGTTTTTTTAAACCGATTTTTTCGTGTCGAATAATTTGACATTTTCGAATATTTATAAGGTGACAATTTCTAATAAATTTTCTTCATTGATTCAATAATTATGCAAAATATTTAAGTGCCTACCCGAGTAAAAAAAATTGATCTCGCGCAATATCTAATTATATCGAATTTGATATTGTTTAAGATCTGCTGTAATATCTAGCTGGTCCAATTAGATCTTATAATTGGGTGTATCCAATCATATCGTATTAGATCCCATTGTATATATGGGGATAAACTAAGATCAAGTTATATCTCAAAATTGGGAGGTCCAATGATATATTTGGGGATAAACCTAGATCTAATTTGATCCGAAAAATGGCGGATCCAGCTATATATTTGCGGATAAACTTAGATCTAATTTGATCCGAAAAATGGAGGATCGAATTAGATCCAGCTATATATTTGTTCCTAATGGAACCATAGTACATAATATATATCGTCACCTAAAATGCAAAAGGGCGTAACAACAAAAAAATTTAAGCCGATTTTCTGATTGATTATGATGCACTAGACTAAATTACATTTCCCTACAAAATTGTAAACTTATATTTTTTTTTTGTTTTTTTTTTTACATTAGACCAACACTCAGGGGATGCCCCCTACTGATGCAACGCATTGTGTTGATATTAGGAAAATAGGTTATGGGAAGGAGGAAATAGGGAGTAGTGTTTATGAACGTTTGACTTGAATTTCTCTAAATTGTAAGTATCAGGGAAGACATCTGCGGGGAGTTTATTCCACTAATTTACGAATTCTCTCTATAATGCGTTGTGCGACTAACTGGACAATCGACCACAAACGGATGAGATCTACTAGACAAGTGCGTGTTGCGGCCAAAAACACGTGACCCCGGGATAAGTACACTTATCTCAGCAGAACACTTCCGACGATGATCCAATGAGTCAATAGAGCTGGATACCCTACTGTCATTAATGAGCGCCGACGCCCTCCTTTGTACACGGTCCAAAAGCTCCAAAATAGACTTTGAAGCCCCTGCCCATATATGGGAGTTGTATTCCATCTTCGGCCGGATATAGGTTGTATAAATAGTGAGAAGATCAGAAGAAGTGAAGTAGTTCTTACACCGGTTAAGAAAGCCAAGACACTTGAATGACTCTTTCGACACTTGAATGACGTGATCCTTCCAACGGACATCACACTGTATTCTCATGCCCAGAACATCAAGAGCTTCAGATTCGTCAATACTGATACCACCCATGTATACAGATGACATTGATGGCTCAGCGGTCCTATGAGTCAGCAAACAACATTGGGTCTTGCGTGGATTAAAATCGACGCTATTCACGCGACCCCACTTGGAGATTGTAATTAGGTCCTGATTGAGTGTGTCATTCATAATCTGCCTCTTGCCTTCAACCTCCACAAGGCTTGGCCTATGATCAAAGGAATATGAATGGCAAATGTCGAAATAAGTCTATAGTCGTGTTTTAAACAAGAGAAGAAAATATAGAATATCTTTAATTCTACGTTTTTTTTGGTTCTAGTGTAAAAAAATAAAAAGTGTTACGCCCTTTTGCATTTTAGGTGACGATATATATATATTTGTGGATAAACTTAAATCTAATTTGATCTCAATTTTGGCAAATCGAATAGATCCAGCAACATATTTGTGGATAAACTTAGATCTAATTTGATCCGAAAAATGGCACATCGAATTAGATCCAGCAAAATATTTGTGGATAAACTTAGATCTAATTTGATCCGAAAAATGGCAGATCGAATTAGATCCAGCAATATATTTGGGGATAAACTTAAATCTAATTTGATCCGAAAAATGACAGATCGAAAAAATGGGTTAATCTAATTATATAAAATTAGATTTAATACAAAAACTTACATTTTATTTGATACCATTAGACAAAAATAATTCATTCAGATATCGCTCAGATTGCGATATCCATTCTATTGAAATTACTTCTTGATTATCATTATGTCATATCCAATTTTATATAATTAGATAAACTCGTTTTTCGGATCGTATTTCATCATATTAGATCCAAGGTGGATCTAAATTACTGCAGTACGATCCACCATTTTTCGGATAAAATTTAATTTTTTTTTGCAATATGAATTTCTTTTTATAAAATTATAATTTTTTTTCTATACATTTTTTTATAAAATTAAATAAAAAAAAAAAAAAAATTCTAATTAAATTATATTTTTTTTATTAAATTGAATTTTTTAATATAATAATTTTATTTACATCTTTTTGACGCTCTACTCCATTTCCAATTGTATTATGTGTTTTTAAGATTTATCAATTGTGTTTAAGAAATGATCAATTGTATTTCAGAACTTATCAATTATTTTTCAGATTTATGAATTGTTTTTCAGAACTAGTCAATAGAATTTCAGTTTTATCAATTGTATTTCAGAAATTATGAAATGTATTTCAGAAAATTTTCTCTATTAACTATGAAATACAATCAACAAATTCTGAAATAGATTTGATTATTTCTGAAATGTAATTAAAAATTTTTGAAATACATTCGATAATTTTTGAAATACAATTATAATTTCTGAAATACAATTAATAGCTTCTGAAATACAGTTAATATTGTAGTTGCTGATGAGTTATCATATATGACAATACATTGTTTAAATGGTACCATATATGAAAATATATTGTTTAAATGGTACCACCCGAGTAAAAACAGTTACATATAGTCGTATAAAATGGGATTAAGTTATATCTGCATAAATATAGTTTCATCCGAAAAATGGCCCGATGTAATTGTATCAGTTGTTTATCAGTTTTTATCTAATTGTATTAGTTTAGATCTCAACTAATAAAATTATACATTATTCAGATGAAATTATATCCAATTTTTGACCCGATACAATTTTAGCGGTTTATATCTAATGGTATCTGTTTAGATCGTGGTTGGTGGTTGGATATAAATAAAATATATTTGTATACGACATTTGCCTTATATAATTGTATCAAAGTTTTAAAGCAGATCTATTTGCATCAGGTCAAAATTCAGATATAACTATATAAGTTTGTATAGTAATGTATCAATTTGGATCTAAAGTAATACCATGCGACATAAACCCATAAAATTGTATCAGGTCAAAAATCAGATAAAATTTCATATACTTAATATATAATCTAATCAGTTAAGATCTAAACTGATACAATTAGATAAAAAGTGATAACCAACTGACACAATTATATCGGGCCATTTTTCGGATGAAATGGTATATGGATCACATTAAGTTATATATTACCATATAAAGCTCCATATTAATTTTTTTAATAGCCCTATTACACTTGGTACTTGGTACACCGACTTATGTCAGCCCAAGGACGAAGCCTATTGATTTTGGTTAAAATCGGTCCATGTTTTGACATAGTGCCCATATAAGGGTCCTACCTAAATTATATTGTTTATACGCTGCAGGTCGCAACTATTAAGATATTTTGATGAAATTTGGTACACAGACTTATGTTTGCCCAAGGACGAAGCCTATTGATTTTGGTTAACAGCGGTCCATGTTTAGACCTAGTGCCCATATAAGGGTCCTACCAAAATTATATTGTTTATACGCTGCAGGTCGCAAATATTAAGATATTTTGATGAAATTTGGTACTCCGACCTATATCAGCCCAAGGACGAAGCCTATTGATTTTGGTTAACAGTGGTCCGTGTTTAGACCTAGTGCCCATATAAGGGTCCTACCAAAATTATATTTTTTATACGCTGCAGGTCGCAAATATTAAGATATTTTGATGAAATTTGGTACACCGACCTATATCAGCCCAAGGACGAAGCCTATTGATTTTGGTTAACACCGGTCCATGTTTAGACCTAGTGCTCATATAAGGGTCCCCCTAAAATTATATTGTTTATACACTACAGGTCGCAAATATTAAGATATTTGATGAAATTTGGTACACCGACCTATGTCAGCCCAAGGACGTAGCCTATTGATTTTAGTTAACACCGGTCCATGTTTAGACCTAGTGCCCGTATAAGGATCCCCCAAAAATTGGCTTGGTTACAAACTGCAGGTCGCAAATATTAAGATATTTTAATGAAATTTGGTTCGCTGACTCACATTATCGAAAATTTTGACAGAAGTCCCATTTTAACCCATTCGAATTTCGGATCCAAACATTAGTTGGCTTTTAACCAGACTGGTGTAGGGTATTGTATAGTCGGCATGCCCGACTTTAACCTTTTTACTCGTTTTGAACTGAATTTATATTTTGGGAATGAATTCCCTGACCAAACTTAAGGAATTAAATGAATCCCTTTTTTTCATTCGATTTATATTAAAGGAATTCATTCATTTTTTTCTAATGCCTTCATAAAATTTTATGAATTCATTCAACAAGGAATTCATTCAATTCTAGTTAATTCAACTTTTGGTAAAGGAATTCATTCAATTCTAGTTAATTCAACTTTTGGTCAAGGAATTCATTCAATTCGAGTTAATTCAACTTTTGGTCAAGGAATTCATTCAATTCTAGTTAATTCAACTTTTGGTCAAGGAATTCATTCAAGTTAATTCAACTTTTGGTTAAGGAATTCATTCAATTCTAGTTAATTCAACTTTTAGTCAAGGAATTCATTCAATTCTAGTTAATTCAACTTTTAGTCAAGGAATTAAATTTATTTCGTTTAATTCCCTAAAGAATTAAATTTTTTCGTTTAATTCCCTAGGAATTAAACTTTTTTTGTTTAATTCCCTGAATAAAGTTTTCAATTCCTACGAGCCTTGTAAACCTTGTATAAATATAAACCACATTTTTTATGTATGGAGTTTGACATTAAACTTATAAACATACCAGGTTTACACTGTTTACGAGTAGAATACGAGTTTATATGAAAACCCCTATTAATTTTATCTGAATATTCCTTTTTTTTACTTCAAATTAAGTACATACAAACTTTAAATTGATTAGTTTTTTTTAGTTTTTAGGTTCGCGGTTCAAATTGTTGTCACGGCAAAAATATTTATTTAATTTTTTAGAATTATTAAGACGCGATACTGACAAATAAGCAGTTATTCAGCGCTAATTAAGCTAAATTTATTGTGATGATGACAAATATTCTAGTTAGTCGGCACGAGTTAATAATAAATTCTTGTGATGATAACATCACAAATAGGCTGTCAGGTTCATTTTATTAGAAAAAGTAAAAAGAGCAGACATGTCTTTAATACGTCTTTGGTAAATGTCTGCACTTGCTGACTTCTCACCTAAAAGACGCTGCTGACATAGTCTTTAATACACATTTTCCAACTGGGAATTATAGACTTACTTTTTTAGTTTTTTATACAAATATTTCATATAAATTTGGGTATTTATAAAATTTCTAAGTAGGTATCAAATTGGCTTTAAAAAAATTAAGTACATGTAAAAACAAAAAAGTGTTGATCCGAAAAATGAGTGCTGTGTGACATTAGAATAATACAATATCCTATTTCCGATCTTAAAGGTATAATTCAATTATATAAATATTGTGTCTGACCTGTATATACTATCCTATGGAGGTAAATTAGCGATCTACATTTAACAGATTCTCGAATGTTACTAAAAACATCTTTTTTGAATAATGTGATATGCTACTACAATAGAACGGACTATACCAAATCGAGTAATATTATTAAAAGCTACTTTCAGTTTACTCAAACTAGACGTATGATCACAACCAGAAAACAATTTGCAGCCATATAGCATTGTAGGTATAAGATATATTTTGCCCAAGAGCTCTGAATTCGAAAGGTGTGAACCATTATGTACACCATAAGTTTCTTAGCATTCCATAAGTTTTGACAGTTGTAATGCTGACATAGTCACTCCAAAGCAGATGTTTATTGAATATGATACCCAGATTATTAACATTATCGAAAATATTTATTTCTGATTGGCGCAGAACACTATCCGTATATTACGAATAATTTGTCGCTTCTTTGTAAAAAGCATACATTAAGATTTACTAGGATTTAGAAATAACCCATTTAATGAAGCTCTTGCTGTTATATTTTTCAGATCAATATTGGTTTTAAGAAACCGTTCAAATGGACACCTAATGCTGAAAGACCTACCAACCAATATACGAGTATCACAAGTACTTATGTGCCATATAACCCGGATTTGCCACTTCTACTTGCTACAGATGCTAACAAAATTGGGTTATGTGCTGTTCTTCCGGATCGCTTGCCTAATGAACGGAAGTATTCACAGATTAACAAAGAGACAACGGAAATTGTCTTGCAGTATTTTTTGTTTATTTTTACCCTCGTCATTTTACTCTTATCACGAATTATAAACCTCTAACTCAGGTTTTGGATTCCTATAAATCCCTTCATGTTTTGTGTATCAGCCGTATGGCCAACTATGTCGATTTTTTGGGAAATTCCGATTTCGAAGTAATGTTTATTAAGACTACAACAAAGGCCAATGCAAATGCGGATTACTGCTTAGGAGCTATTAAAGATAACAAGGTTAATCAGAAAATACTACACAGAATTCAACGATTTCTTTATAAATTCGCAATACAAATTAATCAACTACCAGAAAATGCTGATAAACTTTAAGGAGCTATTACTAAAATTAATAGAATCAATTTCCTCTTATGGGTGTAAATCTCCCGAAATAAATTATAAAATCGCTGGTAACTGCTTGACTTTCGGACATAGAGTGGTTATCAGAGAAGACAAAAATGCTACTTTTGCTTTTTTTTTTTTTGCTTTTTACTCATATTTGCTTCTTTTTGCTTTTTTTGGATTTTCCATTTAGCTTTAAAATAGCTTTTTCTTAAGATTTCTGAAATGTTTTTTTTGCTCACAAACAAATATTTTTTCTCTTAACTACCCAGTAGCAAAAAATACTAGATCAGAACCAGTTATGTACTAGTTTAATTGAACCAGGCAATAGTACGAGTTCTACCGGGGGTCAAGGGAAATTATTTCCAAATGCCAACCTCACCCTCAGTCCACCTTGGACATGGTGTCCCCTGTTAACGCTGCCGAGGCTCTGACGACCCAGTATGGGCGGTATAACCCGGTTCCCACGACAATCGGACTATGTGCCGGAATGATTCGGATGTATTCGAATCTTCGAATTTATCCGAGCAAGGATTGCCACTCCGGCTTTAAATGAGAATTATTAACTACAAATTCTCATTTTAAAGCCGTTACAACAACAACGAGTTCTACCGCTTCTCCATACAAATAACTGTAGAATTTAACATGGAGATGTCATAGGGATGGGGACAATTGTCACCAAACTCCCACTTTGGTACTAGTTGTAGAACTAGTTTGGAAATTAAAAATTAAAGACGAAAAATAGGGAGAAAAACTGGTACTAATCTGACACTCGCGGAACCAGTTCCGAAGTGACTCTTTGGAAATAGTACTGTACCAGTTGGTAAAGACCTAAATTATATATATTAAAAACAAAGGCTTTTTCTTTGATAAAACGTAGATGAGACCGATAGTTTCCTTACTGAGATAATTAGGTCCATTTACGAAATGAAATCTAAAATATTTTGTGTTTATGATTTCTAATCACAATAAAATATTTTAGTTTTTATTCGCAAACTCAGACTATATTATTAAAAACAAATGTAAACAAAATTTGAATTTTAAAACTCTTAATTAAATCTTTCGAAATAGTCTCGCATTGTATCAATGAAATTAATAGGTACACAAATGGTTCCAAATTATTGTTTTAAGAATAAAAACAGGGAGCTGTACTGGTACTTATGAGAAATTTACCAAACTAGTTCCGGAGTGACTCTTTGGTACCAGAACTGTACCAGTTGATTTGCACTTCAAGTCAATTCACAGTAAAAAAAAAAAATTAAGTGTTTATTTGCAAACTCTGATGTTTTACATATACAAATATAAACAAAATGAGAATTTCAAATCTCGCATTTTAATTTAGTTAATTTGTTTTACAGTCCCTACATAAATCGTATTATACTAGTTCACAACTGGTTCAAAATGGTTATTTTGAGAACTAGTTTTATAGTTACTAGTCAAAAAAACTAGTACTTTTTAGAATTAGTTCGACCATTTGCTACTGGGTATGAACATTTATTTTAAATATTGTTTTTATAAGGTTTTTTACTTTTTCTGTTTTTTTTTTGCTTTTTTTTACAACATTTTATTGCTTAAAACACATCGGATTTTGCTTTTTTTTGTCTTCTCTGGTTATTAGATAAAAACTTTGGCCAAAAATTAATTTTGTCGTGAGGAAAGGAAAGTATGAGAATACAAAGGTAAAGAAATATAAAAGGAAACTCAGTCAGATAAATCGGGAAAGTGAAGGGAAGGCACTTTAAGTGCTTTCTCAATCAGAAATGATAACATCATTAGACAAAAAGCGTCGTTAAAGTACTGGGGAAACAAAATTTCCAATGTTAGCACAACACTGTCAAAACAAAAAGAGGGTCTAGAAATTGATTTTCCAAGATAAAATTAAAAACAAATTATACCGACGCTTTGTAAAGCTCATTTTACAGGAAGAACAAAACATTTTTGTTAACTTGTTGTGTATGCCATAACCGGGAATCGAAATGGCAACCCTCTAAACAGGCTATTACTCGTAGCATCACCAAGTGTATAATAAGACTAGGGGTTACAATCGCTAAGTGAACGCAAAAATTCATTAATTCTAATATTAATTACGATTGTTGTTGTTGTAGCAACGTGACCTGAAATAGGGTGCGTTCCTAAACGTCAAAACACATTGCAGTGATGCGGTTTTACTATTGTTTCGATACAAAGCAAACAAGTGTGTTGCTTACTTTGTAATAAAAACATGTCAACAAAGCATCAACAAAATTTGTGATGCACAGTTTGTTTTTTCTATGCGCATCAATAACTTTTATTATATATTTTGGGGTGTTGCCGAGCCGAGCCGACTGACGCTTATTGCGAGAACTTGGTCATGCAAGAAAGAAGTTTGGGTGTGTATAGCGGATGCGAGAATCAGCGCTGATATTTTATCTATTATTTGTGTTTTATGTATGTTTGTATGCATTTGGGTTTGTTGTTCAAACTGACATTGAGTTTTAAAATTTTACTTATTAACGCATTTCTTCAATTATTCTTGAAATTTTTATTACATTTTTTTTTAAATTTTGTTTATAAATTTTTTTTTAATTTTTTTATAATTGTTATAATTTTATTCAATTTTTATTATTTATTTGAATTTTTATTTTTTTGTTTAATTTTTATTTTATTAACATAACATAAACAATGTTTTCGGCGCTGAAATATGCTTTGGAACTGTTTTCTCGCATTCAATCAGCTTTGCGCTCTGACCAGCTCGGCGCCCTCTATGACCTGTTCGCGCTTATTTGTACTAATTTTTATAGTGCCAGTTTTCTCGCATTGGTTCTCGCAATAAGCGTCAGTCGGCTCGGCTCGGCAAAAAGCGGCCACTCTGTACGCACCCTTAGACGGTTGCGTTTAGGAATGCATGACTTTGTTCAGTTGCATTGCAAATGACGTTTTGGAACTCACCCATATATATGTGTTTTAGTTCAGGCTTCTTCTTCCTGATCTGCTGACTAGTATAGATCCAGACCCAGGAACCGGGCTACCACAACCTGGTGAGTCCACGTTGAAGTGGCATCTAGATGAGTCGGGTTTGCTTCACAGCTAAAAAGGTGGTTGATGTCGTACGGACCTGCAGGACACGTGTTCGGGATGGCAGTTGTGCGAGGATTACTCTAGCCCTCCGCGGTAGAGTCTTCACCTCGTCTTCTGCAATCGGTGGAGGACGATCTCCAAGAGCTATATTCATCTGAATGCCCTATAGAATGCTTCGTCCAGCGGATCTCTTGCATATTGCTAGATTGCTCCCTCAATGACGCGAAGGTCCTTTCTGGCATGCCTCAGGGGGTGCTATCTCCGTTAGATGGTCATTCGGATGGCCCCTCCGATGACATCCCAGCAGGATCTGCTTCTTGAGCATTTGGTAGTGTTCCTTTACTGTAAGGACTTTCGTTTTCTCATGATGTGTTATTGAGCAAATCTGAATGCATTCAGTTATAGTTCTGAAGGCAGGTTTGGAGTATTTTCCCCTTTGTATCGCTGACTCTAGGCGACCACAAAGGTGCAGCATAGTTGACCACTAACCGAACAATTGTCTTGTAGGTTTCCAACAAGATTTCTTTATTGCAAAATGCAATGGTGAGCGTCTGAATTCGTACACCATCTACTGCTACATAAAATTAAAGCCTTACTTCCTTCGTACAAGTGGTGAAGAGAGCCGCCAAGGATTTTGAAGGGGATAGCTCCTCGGCAACTCTCTTCACCACTTGGACGAAGGTAGTAAGGCTGGAACGAAATGTTGTAGTCGATTGTGTACAAACCAAAATTACGATTGTCCTATCCCAATAAACCAAAGAAAAATACGATAGCGAAATCGCTATCACCTTAAATATCCGAAAACGATATCATATTCCAATAAGATTATAATATATCGTTTTCGATAAGGTTTTATGATAAAGTATACTTCAAAATATTCTTTATTTACAAAAATTCAAACAATTTTCAGAAACAAATAAAATTTATAAAAACTTGCAACTTTTACTTCGTTTGGCTATTTGTACTCTTTTTTTTATTGGACAATTATAGTAGCAAAATCTAGGTGAGTTCGATTTTTCTTATGGATATGACGATTTCATTATCAATTTTTCATTATGGCTTCATTTCAGGTTATTTTAAAAGAATTCCGGTTTTGTTATCATATATGATATCATTTTCGATATCGAAATCGCCTGGAATAACGATAGTGTTTCGATGCTGTACCAGATTTTGGCGATTTTACTATCGTTATTTCAGGGAATTTCAATAGCGAAAACGATATCATATTTCCTTGGAAATATGATATCGTTACGAAAGGTGCATTTTAGAACAAAAAATCTATCGTTTTCGTATCACAAGTGATTATCATATATGATAATAAATATCACCTAGGTGATATCGTTTCGATATCGTGACGATATCGTTTGGTTTATTAGGATGCGACGGTTACAAACACTTTTAAAAGTTTCTGTTAGTAAAAAAGGACCTTCAAAAAACATCACTAAAACCAAACTGTGTTTTTTTTAATTCTCAAAACACATGCCGTGTGTGGCTGTTATTTTTTGGTGGTGCCGCAATTCGAACCCAGTTAACGAGTTAAGTAAAACTTCCTTCAAACACTGTCAGAACTTTTTTGGGGCGCTTTGTCAGCGTTTGCAAAAACCGTATTGCCAGTATTTGTTTACTAAAATTCACTGGCAACGAGCTGGCTTAGAGCGATATGTTAACATTTGCAAAAGGCGCTTATCAGTTTACCACCCAGTCAGAAGTTGGAAACGGTATGACGCTAAAAAAGATTTGTAGTGCGATGGTTCCAATTTCAAATCCGTTGACAGGCATAATTATTGCGAAAGGTGTTTTTGGAAAAACTCTCTTCCGCGGTTCCCCGATTCTTAGAATTCAAAGCCAATATTGAAATCATAAATCTGCAGCTTGCGCAAATATACAATGCTGGCTTTATTAATAATTTTACGTGTTCAAATTTATTAATTACATGCTTTGAAAGAAGTTCTTTCCTGTTATTTAGTCCATTACTAAAATAACGATTAAACTGTCTCAAAATTCTGTAAGTAATGTTTTTTTAAAAAAATTTAATCAGTGTAGGTGACGTTTAGATGTTTTTCCATCAGTGCACCTAACTTAAAATTAATACAAATCAGTGCGAATGGTCATCATACTTTACAACTTTTCGATAATTTAGCGATAAAATTGATAGGTAAATTATTGGGGGTCAAGGGAAATGATTTCCAAATGCCAATCTCACCCACAGTCCACCTTGGACATGGTGTCCCCTGTTGTCGCCAACGAGGCTCTGACGACCGAGTATGGGCGGTATAACCCGGTTCACACGGCAATCGGACTATGTGCCGGAACGATTCGGATGTATTCGAATTTTCGAATTTATCCGAGCAAGGATTGCCACTCCGGCTTTATATGAGAATTATTAACAAATTCTCATTTTGAAGCCGTTACAACAACATAGGTAAATTATTGCACAGTTCATAACCCTGCAGAAAAAGAATATCCAATTTCTATGCATCACTTTTTTCTCTACATCCAACAATAGAATAGAAATAATATAATACAAAATCAATACATAGAAATTTGACGCACATGCATAGTATTATGCTAAAAATTTGTTAAATTTGAACAATTGTTTAAAATCCATGCATGTAACATTTTTGTATTGTTAGTTATTTTATTTAATTTCTGCATATACTATTGCTGGATGTAGATAAAATAGTCATGCATTTTGAAGTATTCCTTCGTTTTTTGCTGGAAAATTCAGCAATATTCTAGCGATTTTTTATTAGATCCAGCCTTTTTTCAATATTATGTAGTTGAAACAAGTGGTTTCTAGTGTTAATATTTATTTAACTTTTATCAGCATTGGAATTGGTTCAATTTAGTTTATATTTCATGTTAAACCCGAATTTTAATATTATTTATGTAGAGCAAATAATTTATAAACTTTTCAATTGAATGCAATTTGTACGAGTTCTAATATTTATTTCAAAAATCCCTTGTATTCAAGCTTAAAAATAATTAATAATCATTTTC